>JAEIFZ010000306.1:0-124248 GCA_018904035.1 Zaprionus ornatus | reverse complement strand
GGGGTACATCACATTTTACATGAATATTTGACATGAAAAAGCTTTCCCGCGCGATGGGTGCCGCGCGATTGCTCACACACGACCATAAGCGCAACCGTGTGACCATTTCAAAGGGTGTTTGTTTTGGCGATGTTCAACCGCAATCCAAACGAATTTTGCGCCGTTTCGTTACCGTAGACGAAACATGGATCCACCACACCACACAAGAGACCAAAGAACAATCAAGACAGTGGGTTTCTCCGGGTGAACGTGCACCAAAGAAGGCCAAGGTGGGTCTGTCGGCCAACAAGGTCATGGCCACAGTTTTTTGGGATGCACAAGGTATCATTCACATCGATTACCTTGAAAAGGGTAAAACGATCACCGGCGAATATTATTCAGAGCTTTTGACAGATTCGATATTGATTTGAAGCAGAAACGACCGCATTTGGCGAAAAAAAGTGCTGTTCCATCAGGACAATGCACGGGTGCACACGTGTGTAGTCAGCATGGCAAAATTTCATAAATTGGGCTACGAACTGCTACCCCATCCAGCATATTCTCCAGATTTAGCCCCCTGTGACTATTTTTTGTTTCCAAACATGAAGAAATGGCTCGGCGGTAAGAGATTCGGGTCAAATGAAGAGGTCATCACAGAAACAAACGACTATTTTGAGGGCCTTGAGAAAACCTATTATTTGGAAGGAATAAAAAAATTGGAAAAACGCTGGACTAAATGTATAGAGCTAAAAGGAGATTATGTTGAGAAATAAAACGCTTCTTTTATCAGCAGCCGAAATGCCTTGAGTGGCAGAGTGCTTACGTAAGCAAATTGATGTGCATTCCTAATGCTAATCATTTCTAACTTTTTGAAGTTATGAAATAATTTATCAGTTCTACAACCTCTTCATCAAAATTCCTAAGCTCTGATCTAACTATAGTTGTAAAACTTTCCTGACATTTCCTTTTAATGCCTGCAAATATTGTGGGAAAAGCCAGCTCCTCTGAATCACAATCGGTTATCATGTCAAGAGGTCGCTGACCCTCTCCTGGTGCTATAGCAATTGAGGAATATCTATGTTTTCAACAGGGACATTTTCCATGAAGGTTTCTTGACCTCCTGGATTCAACTCTACCTCTTCTTCTACTACTCTATGCTCATTAGGTTGTGCTGCCTTTTCTAACATTTGACACACAATGTCCCTGTCGTTCGCTGACGCAACAAATGGTACAGTCTCAGCTGAGTAAGAAGACAACCACTGCTCATTGATAGTAACCTGGTGCTTCTTATAAAGTTCTGTGTTCACTAAATACCGAATTGCATCAACTATCTTTGAGGGCCTTATGGTTTCAGCCATGAAATCATGGTTATACTCCATCCTACGCTTAAGATGAATCTGAACTACTTCGGCTTCATTAAATGCCCTGGGAAGGGAAGTTACAACATTTGCAACTGGAATTGGCACATTGATCACTGCTCCTTTAATGGCACTTTGACGTCCATATCCAAGAGACTTTATGATCATAAAAGGAAGACGGGGAGAAATCAGCCTTTCTTCTAGAGGCGTCAAGCCTTTCAGGCATTCCGGAAGCTCCGGAAAATTTAGGCCATTTGTAATAGAAGCCTTTGGTTTTTTCCCCTGACTTAATACTGCGGCTGCAGGTTTTGCAAAAGCTAAACCTATTATTATGGGATGGAAACATAGAGGAAAGATACAAAATATCAACACTATCTGCCTCACTACACTTTTCCTCTATGACCTCACGCGAAATTTTGTCCACTTGATGTGGAAACCACAAACCTTTGCAACATATGCAAACCTGATCGGGTCCCTGCTTGACTGTCTTATTAAAATTGGCTATTAGGCAATCTAAACTAGTTTTAACCTGCGATATCCTATCATCTGGTATTCGCACGGTCCACTCTATTGCGGGACGCGTTTCTCCTATTCTCTGCTATCCTATTGGTGCAAATACTCCTATATAGACTCACTCTTTGCGACATATTCCTATGGGCTTCAAAGGCCTCACGTTGAGCTCGAATTCGAGCACTGCGGCGTGCACTAGTTTTGCGTGCCTGCTCAACAATCCTACGAATAGGATTGTTTCTAACCTGAGACCTTTGACTTCTATCTATTGCCCTTTCTAAAATTCGCGTCTCCTGATTTTGTCGCTGAATCGCCCTTCTAACAGCATCTCGTCCGCTTTCGTTGGACCTGAATTGTGGACATTGCCTGCGCCTCGATCGACGCAAAGTATTGGCAAGTTGTTCGGCATTTCTAGTTGAATGATCAGTTCGTCGAACACGGCGACGAACTGCATCCTGCTCTCTTTCCTGAGATCGAAACTCAGCATCTTGCCTGCGACTCGAACGACGCGAAGTGTTGGCAAGTTGTTCGTCTGTTTTAATTACAGAATCACTGCGACGTACACGGCGACGAACTGCATCCTGCTCTCTTTCCTGAGATCGAAACTCAGCATCTTGCCTGCGACTCGAACGACGCGAAGTGTTGGCAAGTTGTTCGTCTGTTTTAATTGCAGAATCACTGCGACGTACACGGCGACGAACTGCATCCTGCTCTCTTTCCTGAGATCGAAACTCAGCATCTTGCCTGCGACTCGAACGACGCGAAGTGTTGGCAAGTTGTTCGTCTGTTTTAATTGCAGAATCACTGCGACGTACACGGCGACGAACTGCATCCTGCCTCTTTCCTGAGATCGAAGGTCAGCATCTCGCCTGCGCCTCGAACGACGCGAAGTGTCAGCAAGTTGTTCTTGTAATCTGATTGTTTCTCTCCCAGCTTCCCTAAATTCGAAATTTTGCCTACGTTCTCTATGTGCCTCTAGATTATTTACGCGTTCCTGCTCAGAAAAGTCTATATCTGACCTATTCAAACGATTTCTTTTTCGCTGTGTTTGACTCCTATTGCAAGCTGACTTTCTCTTAAGTCTAGGCATCTTCTAATATATAAGTTTTAAAATAATATATAGGTATGTTAAAAATAAAATTCTTATAAATTAATTTAATTTGAATATATATTTATCAAAAATTAATATATGTTATTTATATAAAAAAAAGTGTGAGTATATATAAAAAAAAAAAATATCTGAAGATATAAAGATATAGATTATATACGAGGGTCGTTTGATAAGTCCGTGACTTTTTGTATTTGCCGCGCACCTGCTCTAAATACAACACTGCTCCTGTCAGCAGTTATCGATTAACAGCTGACTGTAAAATTTTGAGAAAGCTGCGTTTCTTAGTTTGCGTTTTATAGGCATTGAAAGCAGACGATCTCGTGAATTTTAACGAAAATGGAAAAAGTGAATTTCGTGTGCTAATTAAGCATTATTTTTTGCGTAAAAAATCCATCACCGAAACCAAGGAAAGACTTGATAAATATTATGGGGACTCTGCACCATCAATTTCAATGGTTAAGAAATGGTTTACTGAGTTCCGTTGTGGTCGTACCAGTACAAGTGATGCCGAACGTTCAGGTCGCCCAAAAGAGGTCGTCATGCCAGAAATCGTCGACAAAATCCATGGAATGATATTGGATGATCGGAGAATGAAAGTGCGTGAGGTAGCTGAGGCTGTAGGCATCTCAACTGAACGGGTACATCACATTTTACATGAATATTTGGACATGAAAAAGCTTTCCGCGCGATGGGTGCCGCGATTGCTCACACACGACCATAAGCGCAACCGTGTGACCATTTCAAAGGAGTGTTTGGCGATGTTCAACCGCAATCCAAACGAATTTTTGCGCCGTTTCGTTACCGTAGACGAAACATGGATCCACCACACCACACCAGAGACCAAAGAACAATCAAGACAGTGGGTTTCTCCGGGTGAACGTGCACCAAAGAAGGCCAAGGTGGGTCTGTCGGCCAACAAGGTCATGGCCACAGTTTTTTGGGATGCACAAGGTATCATTCACATCGATTACCTTGAAAAGGGTAAAACGATCACCGGCGAATATTATTCAGAGCTTTTGGACAGATTCGATATTGATTTGAAGCAGAAACGACCGCATTTGGCGAAAAAAAAGTGCTGTTCCATCAGGACAATGCACGGGTGCACACGTGTGTAGTCAGCATGGCAAAATTTCATAAATTGGGCTACGAACTGCTACCCCATCCAGCATATTCTCCAGATTTAGCCCCCTGTGACTATTTTTGTTTCCAAACATGAAGAAATGGCTCGGCGGTAAGAGATTCGGGTCAAAATGAAGAGGTCATCACAGAAACAAACGACTATTTTGAGGGCCTTGAGAAAACCTATTATTTGGAAGGAATAAAAAAATTGGAAAAACGCTGGACTAAATGTATAGAGCTAAAAGGAGATTATGTTGAGAAATAAAACGCTTCTTTGACGAAAAAAATATATTTTATTCAAAAAGTCACGGACTTATCAGACGACCCTCGTATTATAATTATATCCATATATTTAAATAAATATATGTATATTATTTAAAATAATTATATTATAAATGAAAATAAATATCTAATGAAAGAACAAATAATAATAAAATTTAATAAGGAAAATAAAAATAAACAAAATGTGGAAAAAAGAATAAATATAAATCAAAGAAATAATAAATTAAACCTGCAAGAAATTCCAGCGAAAATTCCAATTTGAATCGCGGAAACGAACCGATACCGATGTTCACGTACAATCACACACACTTCAGAAGAGTCTATACACATATATGTATGCATGCACAAAAATACGTACGCACTTTACTAAAATTGCGCGCCACGTTCCGGGCAGGGCGCAATCATTCACACGCATAAAAAATGTTCCGTTAACGCATAACAATCACACACGAGGATTTACTTATTATATACTCGACTTATATTAATTTGCATTAAATGTTAAATGTATCACGAACACGCGAATTAATTATATATTATTTTATATTTAATATCGAAAATACAAATGATAATCGACAATCGACGACGACACCGAACACGCCAATCGCAAACTACAAATTAACATAACACTGAAGCGCGCTGCCACCTTGCAACAATTTTGATACGTTGCCAATAATTTATCGCCGCAATTAAAAAGTGCGCGAAACCTTAAATTTATAATAATGATCTATAGAATCTAATATACATACAAAATATACATATATTAAAAAAACAAAGTAGAAGAAATGTTAGTACATTTTTTTCAAACATAGTTTCAATAGACGTGGGGATATAATATAATTTACACATATTAATATAATTTATATGCAAAACATATGAAATATATATCGATATGTTTAATATATATTAAAAGCTATCGATATGATAGCTCATAATATATCGTGAAATCTAAATTAATATTTATTTAATAAAAAGTCAATATATAAATTATTAAATAATAATAATAATATGTCTATATTAGAAATCTAGTAAATACCTGCATTCATGCATGCCGATCAACCACGCTATTGGTTGTATATAATTTTACATATGTATGTGTGAACACAAATTAAGTATGTATAAGTGTTTGCATTTATGCACATGTATTTTGGGTAATTGACATGTGCATGAAAAAGAAGAGTCGAGAAACAGCTCGCGCTTCGCGCTCGCATCGTTTATCCTTTTCTTTCATGCACAAGTAATTTAGTTCTGACGTCATCGACAACTTCTTTGCTTTCTTCATATTCATATATACGCCACCTATTGGTTGAGTGTTAGCATATATTTATGCACATGTATTTTCGGTAATTGACATGTGCATGGAAAAGAAGAGTCGAGAAACAGCTCGCGCTTCGCGCTCGCATCGTTGTCCTTTTCTTTCATGCATAAGGAATTTAGTTCTGACGTCATCGACAAGTTCTTTGCTGGTCGAAGTGTCGAAATGGTTTATCTAATAACTTCAGTGTTTATTGTCTGATCGGATTGCAATTTGGAGGATAAGTTCATATATTATTTATCTATATATATGCTAAAGCAGAACGTTAAGAAATGAGTTCTTCGAATGTAAATAGCAATGTAAACCAAAATTGGCGGTTTGCGGGGGCGGTAGGCGTGTTATTCCAAATTGAAAATAAACTTGATCTGCGTATGGTATACAGGAATCTTCATGCTAAATTTGGTGTCCGTAGCTTTTGTAATAGCTGAGATCGGCGCGTTCATCCAGACAGACAGACAGACGGACAGACAGACGGACATGGCTCAATCGACTCGGCTATTGATCCTGAGCAAGAATATATATACTTTATGGGTCTCCGACGCCTCCTTCTGCCTGTGACATACATTTGCACAACGTTAGTATACCCTTTTTTGACCATTTTTAATGGTCCAAGGGTATAATAATATAAATATTATTTAAAAGAATCGAAATATTTTATTGAGTAATAATAATTATCGAAACAACTATTATACTCAGCGTAAATTCTGAGAAAGACGCAATATAATTTATTTAGATATAATAAATTATATTGTATGAAATAAATAAATAATTATTTATTATTAGGATGAATTTTCTCAGACGGAGGAAAATATATTCGATAATTTTTTTGCAATGTTGCAAAGCGCTTTGTAACATCACAAACACAGTGCACAATGAGACATGATATTTCAAAAATAAGTGACTTGGAAAGTCACGGTTGCCCACGAAAAAGATATTTTAATATTTGAGATAGTGGGAGTCCTGGAACGCTAACATCACTTAATTGAACGGAAAAAGTGGTGGTCGGTCGATTGTTTTCGAACTGCGATCACCAAGACGGACTGCGATCACCAAGGTCCGGCAAAAATGTAAACAAAGGTTTTTGAATTTATAAATTTGAAATAATATAACTATATTTTATATTGTAAATGAAAATTCTATAGTCGATAATAAAAAGAAATTTTACGAGGAGGTTATGTGTTATCTTTTTTGGAGATTTTTGGAATACAATTGCCGGTTGAGGTTTTGGACCTTGGCAATGTATTTTAATGGGCAACGTCGTTTGTAATATGTGCAAATATATAATGTCAAAAAGGATGTATGTATTAGCATATATTAACATACAATTTAATACCCTTCGGTATGTACCTTCTTAGATAGAAAATGTAGGAGAAGGTACATACATGGCAGAGGTTAATAAATATAATTTATGTGGAGGAAACTGTGTGCAATTGTACTATGTATTTACAACATTCAAATATGGCAAATGTCTATAGGTACGTATGTACTTTTACAAAAGTTAAAAAATACAACATATGTGCGTATGCACGCACGTATAGAACTGCCGGTAGCGCAAATTGCGAGGTTATGACAAAAAAAGAAATTTCTTCTTTATCAGAGGAGGAATTACACAGCTCTGCCAACAGAATAAGTAGAGAAAATTTTGCATCACTTATCTGGGTTCCTGACGATGTGTTGTTGCCGAAGTAGCGGTTCGAGCGGGTGTGAGGGGATGAAAAATCCAGCGACGTGAGTCCAATGTTTTACAATATCCGCCTTGAAGGACCAATGTTTGTAGTGGCGGCAACAGTAGAGTTCCTGGGTTGGGGGATCGCTGTATAATTATTATTCACCAACGACTTGACCGACGCGAAGTTATAAAACAACTCGATGAAAAAAAGAACAATTCGGGGCGCGTGATCCGTTCACTTCAAGAATTTATTGACAACTAGCCTTATGTTATTACATATTACTATTACATTACATTACAATGAAAAAAGCGGATAAAGAGCGCGAGAGCCCTCGGTGACTCTCGCACTGTTTACGCCGCAACGTTGCCTACTTCTTGGCGGCTGCGTTTCGACGTAACATAGATGATTACGCTAAAGAAAAAGTAAACATAGGTTAGAAGTAGCATATGCTCGAGCAAGAAAACTGCTTGAAGCACATAAAGAGAAAAATAAGGGAAATTACGACTTAAAAAAAGTAAAATAACATAGAATTAAGTAGAGATAACTATTTATTAAGAAATGAGGTAGGTCATAAATTAGACTCTAAATACACAGGGCCCTATAAGATAGAAAGCATAGGAGATAATAATAATATTACGTTACTTACTAATAAAAACAAGAAATAAATAGTTCATAAAGATAGATTAAAGAAATTTCATTCATAATTGAACAATAAACAGTTATTTTTCTTCAACATTTAATTTGGTTTCCTTACATAATTGATTTTACACTAATATTTTTCTTAAAATGTAAAATAAAAAATATAATAAATAATTTGCATCCATTAATTAAAATAACTTCACTAGTTACGTTATTTTTCAAAAAGGAGGAGATGTAGTATGCGCCTATGTATTATTAAGAACAATAAATAAAGTACAATAAATATACAAGAGCATAACAACACTTTGTTGCTATGTTTATGTAAACAATAAGGCCCAAGGCGGATGTAACATGATCGTCCATTTGAAGCTACAAGTATAAGTGTATGGTCAGCATTCCCACGCCGACCAAATACATAATACATATGTGCATAATTCACTCACTCGATAAGCATAGATATACATATAAGATATACCAAGAGAGAGAGACCGCTCCGCTGCTGGCGTATCCAGCAGTGCAGCTACGCGGTTTGAGGCTTAGAAGAAATATTTTTAAGAATGTGAAATCAGTCACTTGAAAGAGTTGAATTGGGCAGAACCATTTCTGCCCAATAAATAAAACTTATTCATCAAACCGAAACCCATTACATCTCTGTGCTGACTACAACAGACTGTCTAGAGTTTTCAACCCGAGTCCTCCCTTTACTCTGTTAAACTGTCTATCCTCAATCAATTAACACTACATGCTAACAACTAATATTAATCCACCGATCTGATTGGGTTTTACTGGGTTTTCCCAAACTTTTGCAGCAAATGTTGGATCGAGAATTCTTGTTTGTTATCCCCAGCCTAAATTAAAAATATATCTTTTAATTAATTTTAAATTCTTGACTTATTGCAAAACTTTAATTTCCAAATCTAAATTATTTTCTTTTTTTAAATTTCCAATTTTAATTTGATGTAATCTAATTTTATTTTAATTTTAAGTCGACTGTTTTAGTTAACGTTAAATAAATAAATAAATAAATAAACAAAAACGCGACAATGCGGTACATGAGTGTATTGTATTGTACTTGTTATTATGTGCTCGAGTGTATATATGAATGTAGAAGGGTTTTTGGGCGATACATTTGTATACGGCACAGCAACGCAACGATCAGCGTTTGATTTCACACCGCTGTGGCGACATAGTACATACGCCCAAGCATGGGTATTTTATGGCGGTTGCCAGGGTGTATGCGTACCGGTGACATGATTATCATCGTTTGATTCCACGTCACCATGGCAGCATTCACACTTGCATTTGTCAAATGAAAACTAATATGCGTTTAGCAGCGTATGTACGTACCGGTGACATGATTATCATCGTTTGATTCCACGTCACCATGGCAGCATTCACACCTGCATTTGTCAAATGAAAACTAAGATGCGTTTAGCAGCGTATGTACGTACCGGTGACATGATTATCATCGTTTAATTCCACGTCACCATGGCAGCATTCACTTGCATTTGTCAGATGAAAACTAAGATGCGTTAAGCAGCGCATCTACGTACCGATGACATGATTATCAATGTTTGATTCCACGACACAATGGTAGCAATCACACTTGCATTTATCGGATGAAAACTAAGATGTGTCTAATGGCATAAGAACAAACCGACGACAAGGCGATTCCATGTCATCGCGGTGGGTTGGGATTTAGATTTATATGTGTGTTTGAGTTTCATTTGGCGTATCACAACTAACTTTAACTTATACGGATTTCTTTATAGTCACTTTTGGTCGGCATTTAAGTATAATTTGTTTCGTTCCTCACATTTTTTACTTACAAGTAAGTGATTATGGTTAGGAAGTTCTTCCTACCGGCTGCGCCAGTTATCAAGTGTGTCCAAAGGGGGAAGCTGATGAGTTTGGATATAATTATCGGTGTGTCCAAAGGGGGAAGCTGATGAGTTTGAATTTCGACGATGAATAAAATACGCGACTGAGTTGTTTCGAGTTTAAACCAGAGTGTTCTTTATTGTGTCGGAGAAGTCTCCTCTAGCTCTTGGTTACTTAAGTTTCGTCTTATACATGAGTGCTTTAGTTTTGAAGCGTACATAGGCTCTTAATGGTAAACATATCATGGTTTTTTGTGCCGCCTCAGCATTCGGCTGGCCGGGTTCGCTGCGGACAATGTTGTTGTGCAACTTTGTAACTCGCTCAGCTGCGGCGCTCGCTCAGTCGTTCGGCTCGCTCTGTCGTTGCGCCCGCTCTGCTGGGGCGCTCGCTCTGTCGTTCGGCTGCGCTTGCTCTCTGTCGTTTGCGTTGTGCTGTGTCCAAGGTTGCCAAGTCAAAATTCGAAATTGCATAGGCTGGCTCCAAATCGACGTGTTTTTTTCGTAGCACAATTTTGTTGAAATACGTAGATCTAAGTACTTTTTTAAATTTAAACAATAATTTGAACTTCATTGTTATTAATTTCTTTTCACTTTATAAAAAGAAAATTACATTTCTAAATTGCTTATACACATTAATGTATAAGTTTTACAAAATTTATACATTTTTTTTATTAAAGTATTTTAAATGGTTTTCAGAAGGCTCTAAATTTTCCTTCGTTTTGCTTCGTTGTAGATCTGTCTGTACTTTCATCAATAAGCGAGAACTTATTTAATTTCAACCGTCCCTATTAACTGGTCCTCTGCCACTTGTCCAGTTACCGAAATTATAATAGCTTGAGCCTTTGTCCGTCCGAATTTGATTGATGGTACGACTTTTGGTTCGCACGCAACAAATTGCAAGACACTGTTCAAATCTTCCGCCAAAGAAAATGGAAGACTGTTTTCGCCAAAAAAAAACCATTTTTATTTCAGCACATTTTACCTTGTTTTAAGGGAAGTTGACGCCTCAGGCAATATTGACAGTATGGTTGGTTGATCGACGCCTATGAGTAAAATATTGACAACAAGACTGATTATTATAACATATAAAAAAACAACATAAAACACTGTTCTTTGTTTAGTACATTTTCACAAAACAATTTGTTAATGGAAATCGAACTACGAACGTATACAAAGATAGCACAAAAAGCACATGGACACACGACACAAACTTGACAATTATAAAATGCAATACCATACCTACTTACTGCTTTTCGTCAGCCAGGAGGAATACTTTTTTCCCAAGCTTCGCTGAGTACTTTACATCGTAGTGTACTTTCCTTTTTATACCCTTGGACCATTGAAAATGGTCAAAAAAAGGGTATACTAACTTTGTGCAAATGTATGTAACAGGCAGAAGGAGGCGTCGGAGACCCCATAAAGTATATATATTCTTGCTCAGGATCAATAGCCGAGTCGATTGAGCCATGGCCGTCTGTCTGTCCGTCTGTCCGTCTGTCTGTCTGTCTGGATGAACGCGCCGATCTCAGCTATTACAAAAGCAACGGACACCAAATTTAGCATGAAGATTCCTGTATACCATACGCAGATCAAGTTTATTTTCAATTTGGAATAACACGCCTACCGCCCCCGCAAACCGCCAATTTTGGTTTACATTGCTATTTACATTCGAAGAACTCATTTCTTAACGTTCTGCTTTAGCATATATATAGATAAATAATATATGAACTTATCCTCCAAATTGCAATCCGATCAGACAATAAACACTGAAATTATTAGATAAACCTTTTCGACACTTTGACCAGCAAAGAACTTGTCGATGACGTCAGAACTAAATTCCTTATGCATGAAAGAAAAGGACAACGATGCGAGCGCGAAGCGCGAGCTGTTTCTCGACTCTTCTTTTCCATGCACATGTCAATTACCGAAAATACATGTGCATAAATATATGCTAACACTCAACCAATAGGTGGCGTATATATGAATATGAAGAAAGCAAAGAAGTTGTCGATGACGTCAGAACTAAATTACTTGTGCATGAAAGAAAAGGATAAACGATGCGAGCGCGAAGCGCGAGCTGTTTCTCGACTCTTCTTTTTCATGCACATGTCAATTATACGTATGTATGTCTTATACATACTTAATTTGTGTTCACACATACATATGTAAAATTATATACAACCATGGCGTGGTTGATCGGCATGCATGAATGCAGGTATTTACTAGATTTCTAATATAGACATATTATTATTATTATTTAATAATTTATATATTGACTTTTTATTAAATAAATATTAATTTAGATTTCACGATATATTATGAGCTATTATATCGATAGCTTTTAATATATATTAAACATATCGATATATATTTCCTATGTTTTGCATATAAATTATATTAATATGTGTAAATTATATTATATCCCCACGTCAATTGAAACTATGTTTGAAAAAAAATGTACTAACATTTCTTCTACTTTGTTTTTTTAATATATGTATATTTTAGATTCTATAGATCATTATTATAAATTTAAGGTTTCGCGCACTTTTTAATTGCGGCGATAAATTATTGGCAACGTATCAAAATTGTTGCAAGGTGGCAGCGCGCTTCAGTGTTATGTTAATTTGTAGTTTGCGATTGGTGTGTTCGGTGTCGTCGTCGATTGTCGATTATCATTTGTATTTTCGATATTAAATATAAAATAATATATAATTAATTCGCGTGTTCGTGATACATTTAACATTTAATGCAAATTAATATAAGTCGAGTATATAATAAGTAAATCCTCGTGTGTGATTGTTATGCGTTAACGGAACATGTTTTATGCGTGTGAATGATTGCGCCCTGCCCGGAACGTGGCGCGCAATTTTAGAAAAGTGCGGTACACAGCGTAACGTATTTTTGTGCATGCATACATATATGTGTATAGACTCTTCTGAAGTGTGTGTGATTGTACGTGAACATCGGTATCGGTTCGTTTCCGCGATTGATTTATATTTATTCTTTTTTCCACATTTTGTTTATTTTTATTTTCCTTATTAAATTTTATTATTATTTGTTCTTTCATTAGATATTTATTTTCATTTATAATATAATTATTTTAAATAATATACATATATTTATTTAAATATATGAATATAATTATAATATATATATATCTATTTAAATATATGAATATATTTATATATATAAATAAATATACTAACTTTATTTTATATATATAACTATATATTAATTTTTGATAAATATATATTCAAATTAAATTAATTTATAAGAATTTTATTTTTAACATACCTATATATTATTTTAAAACTTATATATTAGAAGATGCCTAGACTTAAGAGAAAGTCAGCTTGCAATAGGAGTCAAACACAGCGAAAAATCGTTTGAATAGGTCAGATATAGACTTTTCTGAGCAGGAACGCGTAAATAATCTAGAGGCACATAGAGAACGTAGGCAAAATTTCGAATTTAGGGAAGCTGAAAGGGTTAGAGATAGTCAACAGCATCGAGTCCGCAGAAGTAATAGAACATTTAGGGCCGTTGAGCAATTACCGGACACAATTCGTCAAACCACTCTTCGGGCTTCTTCGCCAATCAGATTACAAGAACAACTTGCTGACACTTCGCGTCGTTCGAGGCGCAGGCGAGATGCTGACCTTCGATCTCAGGAAAGAGAGCAGGATGCAGTTCGTCGCCGTGTACGTCGCAGTGATTCTGGTAATCAAAACAGACGAACAACTTGCCAACACTTCGCGTCGTTGGAGTCGCAGGCAAGATGCTGAGTTTCGATCTCAGGAAAGAGAGCAGGATGCAGTTCGTCGCCGTGTACGTCGCAGTGATTCTGCAATTAAAACAGACGAACAACTTGCCAACACTTCGCGTCGTTCGAGTCGCAGCCAAGATGCTGAGTTTCGATCTCAGGAAAGAGAGCAGGATGCAGTTCGTCGCCGTGTACGTCGCAGTGATTCTGCAATTAAAACAGACGAACAACTTGCCAACACTTCGCGTCGTTCGAGTCGCAGCCAAGATGCTGAGTTTCGATCCAGGAAAGAGAGCAGGATGCAGTTCGTCGCCGTGTTCGACGAACTGATCTTTTCAACTAGAAATGCCGAACAACTTGCCAATACTTTGCGTCGATCGAGGCGCAGGCAATGTCCACAATTCAGGTCCAAGGAAAGCGGACGAGATGCTGTTAGAAGGGCGATTCAGCGACAAAATCAGGAGACGCGAATTTTAGAAAGGGCAATAGATAGAAGTCAAAGGTCTCAGGTTAGAAACAATCCTATTCGTAGGATTGTTGAGCAGGCACGCAATACTAGTGCACGCCGCAGTGCTCGAATTCGAGCTCAACGTGAGGCCTTGGAAGCCCATAGGAATATGTCGCGAAGAGTGAGTCTATATAGGAGTATTGCACCAATAGGATAGCAGAGAATAGGAGAAACGCGTCCCGCAATAGAGTGGACCGTGCGAATACCCTTCCAGATGATAGGATATCGCAGGTTAAAACTAGTTTAGATTGCCTAATAATCAATTTTAATAAGACAGTCAAGCAGGGACCCGATCAGGTTTGCATATGTTGCAAAGGTTTGTGGTTTCCACATCAAGTGGACAAAATTTCGCGTGAGGTCATAGAGGAAAAGTGTAGTGAGGCAGATAGTGTTGATATTTTGTATCTTTCCTCTATGTTTCATCCCATAATAATAATAGGTTTAGCCTTTGCAAAACCTGCAGCCGCAATGTTAAGTCAGGAAAAACCAAAGGCTTCTATTACAAATGGCCTAAATTTTCCGGAGCTTCGAAATGCCTGAAAGACTTGACGCCTCTAGAAGAAAGGCTGATTTCTCCCCGTCTTCCTTTTATGATCATAAAGTCTCTGGATATGGACGTCAAAGTGCCATTAAAGGAGCAGTGATCAATGTCCCAATTCCAGTTGCAAATGTTGTAACTTCCCTTCCCAGGGCATTTAATCAAGCCAAGTAGTTCAGATTCATCTTAAGCGTAGGATGGAGTATAACCATGATTTCATGGCTGAAACCATAAGGCCCTCAAAGATAGTTGATGCAATTCGGTATTTAGTGAATACAGAACTTTATAAGAAGCACCAGGTTACTATCAATGAGCAGTGGTTGTCTTCTTATCAGCTGAGACTGTACCATTTGTTGCGTCAGCAGACGACAGGGACATTGTGTGTCAAATGTTAGAAAAGGCAGCACAACCTAATGAGCATAGAGTAGTAGAAGAAGAGGTAGAGTTGAATCCAGGAGGTCAAGAAACCTTCATGGAAAATGTCCCTGTTGAAAACATAGATATTCCTCGAATTCCATAGCACCAGGAGAGGGTCAACGACCTCTTGACATGATAACCGATTGTGATTCAGAGGAGCTGGCTTTTCCCACAATATTTGCAGGCATTAAAAGGAAATGTCAGAAAAGTTTTACAACTATAGTTAGATCAGAGCTTAGGAATTTTGATAGAAGAGGTTGTAGAACTGATAAATTATTTCATAACTTCAAAAGTTAGAAATGATTAGCATTAGGAATAGCACATCAATTTGCTTACGTAAGCACTCTGCCACTCAAGGCATTTCGGCTGCTGATGTTCGTAATGATGAAACTTTAAATAGGTTAATACTTCATGATGATGGCTATAGCTTTTAAAAGGTATTCACGCATTTCGCCTGCAAAAGAGCCCCCCTAACCTCTGCCAGATATTTCGATTTTCGATATAGACATTGATGCGGGCCAGCCAAAATTTTATTTTAAAAAACATTGATATTGATCAGTTTATTACTGCTGATTCTAGTTGCGGGGGTGGGTCCCTTTTTTTGTGTCTACTCCCTAGAGAGACGCGCACTTGCAGGCGAGAAATTAGGTCAAAACAAAATCGTAGATTTGATTTGGATCCATACCCTCCCATGCCTCAAACAGAAATTCTTCTCCCTTTAGAAGAAAATGCTCCAAATTTGGCCGAGCATCGTAGAATTTCCAAAAAAATTCAAAGTCTGCTCGACTTCCCATTTGATCGTGAAAGCGTAGAAAATTTTAACGATTTTAACAACTTTTGTCCCACGATCAACTTAACCTTAGTTATGAGGGGCTACATTAATGCTGTAAGATCAAGTATAAAGAAACCAAAAGTTTTTTTGAAGCGATCTTTTGCAGCAATCAAGCTTAACGCTTATAACAAGCACCTCCTTTTATGTTGCAGCGAGCAAATATGGATATTCAGTTTATTTTAGACCCCTATGCTTGCTGCAGCTACGTCGTTAATTATATTAACAAGTCTCAGAGAGGTATCTCAATGTTGATGCGTGAGGCAATCAATGAGATTAAAGACAATAACAATGTAACTATTAAGCAAAAGTTACAACATTTAGGTAACAAATTTATATTTGGCACTGAGATATCCGCTTTTATAGCTACTGCAAATCAGAACGAGGAGCTCGCCAAGAAAATGCAGATGACTTTGACGATGATGTGCCTAGGGCTTCTGAATCAATAGTTTACGCTCTTCGCGATAATAGTGGCTTCATCAGAAAGAGGACCACTGCGTGCATAATTAGGTATAGGAGATTTAATGTCAATACAGAAACAAGTGACTATTTCAGAGAGCTAAAAATGCTTTACGCCCCATGGCGAGATGAGCATTTGGATTTAGTCACACATGACTGTGAATTGTTCTGTAGGCAAAATTCGAAAAAGAGTTAGTAGAGAACAGATCGCAGAAAATATAATTTACTAGATGATAGGGAACTAGAAGATGCTCTGAGCCACTTAACAGAGGAAGCAGAAAATGAGAATAATCAAGTAGGAGAACAGGGAAGTGGTAGATGATGGCATCACAGTTTTAGGATTGCCTGAAATAGATCCACATCTAAATGTTTTAAATGTGGATGGAAATATTGATATGAATGATGAAGATAGTAATGTCCGTTTTATCAAGCTTCCAGCCTTAGTTTCTCAGGAAAGCTTAGCTAATATAGTTAGATCTCTTAATTTAAAGCAGAAGCTATATTTTACACATGCTTTGCATAATGCCAAAATCAATACAGTCTTTTATGAATTTGTTGGAGGCGGCGCCGGAGTCGGAAAGAGTCGACTTATATCAGCAATTTTTCAGTCATTATCCGTAATGTATAACAGTATACCAGGAGCTGATCCGACATCTGTTAAAATCCTCTTATGTGCACCAACAGGAAAAGCAGCATTCGGAATTAGTGGTTCGACACTGCATTCCATGTTTTCACTTCCTGTTAATCAATCTCGCTCAGCACCTCTAAGGGCCTTAAGCCATGATTTAGTTAATAGCCTTCATTCAAGGTTAATCGATCTTAAATTAATTATTATTGATGAAATATCAATGGTTAGCTCTCTAATGTTTTCTTATTTAGATTCTCGTTTGAAGCAAATTTTCAAAAATACTTCTCCTTTTGGTGGTGTTTCTATCATCGTATTCGGTGATCTTAGACAGTTACAGCCCGTAGGAGGTAAGGAGCTAGGAAACAAAGAATATTAGAAGAAGTGAAGGGTTTTAAAACTTCCGCTACACAGGGACTCTGTACGTCTCTTCTCCTAAAAAATACTGCCAAGTACATGATGACGGTCAATGTAGACACAGGGGATGGATTAGTAAACGGGGCATCAGGTGTGTTGATGCAAATAGATTTCAATACATCCAACACTCCCAACATTTTATGGATGAAATTTACAGAGGAAACTGTAGGAGAATCTGCGCGTTCGAAGTGTACACATCGTACAGATCCTTCATGGACTCCTATTCAGAAAATTGTTCGCAGTTTTCAATATTCAAATAACGCACAAATTAACATTGACCGTAGGCAGTTTCCAATTGTGCCTGCTGAAGGCATCACAATTCATAAGAGTCAGGGAGCTACGTATGGCAAAGTGGTAGTCCATGCTAATTCCAGAATGCAGCGTGCTGCATTATACGTAGCTTGCAGTAGAGCAACTACTGCTTTAGGATTATTCATTATTGGGAATTTTGTTCCTCCTAAGTCTCCCAAAAATAATGATAAAGTGAAAGCCCAATTGAAGAAATTGCGGACTGAAAAACTACTGTGTACTCATTACGATTATTTAATTAACAGTTCTGCCCTTAACATTTTCTTCCATAATACTCAGAGCTTGAATTCCCATCTTGAAGATATTCGATCGGACAAGCTGATGCTTCAGTCATCAATATTATGTTTCGTGGAAACTTCCATAAGCAATGAAACTGTAGAAATACCTGGGTTCACTATTGTGGTTCAACTTGAATCAATTAGGCCTTTAACAGGCATCATAATTTATGTAAAGAACGAGCTAGTAGATAGAGTTTCCCATACCTTTAGCAGTAGAAAAACTTTTGGCTCAGTAGTTTTTGAGTTCGGCATATTTAGGTTTGATGCCATAAGTTTTCTTATATTATATAAAAGTCCAGACTTTCCTCTGTCCACATTTAAAATAGAATTTGAGGAGATAATTCATCAATTTTCTCGTTTAGGTGATTTAGGGGATAGCTTGCTAGTTTTAGGAGATTTTAATTTGTGCCTCAAAACCTTTAACAGGTGTAAGAGTATTTATAATTTTTTGATTGGCAAAGGATTAAGGAGTTTGTTAGATTTGAAAACGTCCACTACCAATATGGATACACATATTGATTGGGCGTTTTCAAATATACTAGATAATGAAAAGATTAGTGCTAGGACTTTTGAGGTTTTGCATAGCCATCACAATGGGATATCTGTTAGTATTCAGGCATGAGTTTGTAATGTTTGGAATAGGTTAGAAATTAAGAAATCTAAATGACAGGATATATGTAAATATGTATGTAGGCATATTTTAATAATTTAAATTTAATTATCTAATAGTTAAGTATAACCATTGAATGGAAAATTGGTTTGATAATTATTATTATTTTTTTATTTTTATACCCTTGGACCTTGTTATCGATATTAACCAATTTAAAATTTATAAAGAAATACCGATATCTACTGCTCACACCGCTTTAGGGAATTGCGGCGATAAATTATTGGCAAAATATCGAAATTGAAGCAAGGTGGCAGCGCACTCCAGTATTATTATTAATTTATAGCTTGCAATTAGTATTATAGAATTAAATACTTTTTTATGGCAACATACGTCCAAGGGTATCCTACTGTCGTGTGCAACTCGACTGTTGCTCTTGTTTTAGTTGGAGTTGCTTTTTCCACATCTTGTTCGCTGTCACTTGATAAATTTTCGATGTCCATTTTTATTCTTCCACAAATTACAAAGTAAGCGCTGGCAATATATTTGCAATTTAGCGCTGCTATATCGATCGTTGCACATATCGCTTAAATATATATCGCATACCGCATACATATCGATAACTACGCACATACCATGTAATATATGCGTCACAGCATGAATCAGCGTACGTAACATTAACCACAAATTTTAGTTTTTAGGGTATTTTGCAATTATTTTTTTAAAGTACGTAGTTTAAGTGTCTTAACACGTAGATACGTAGATCTCCTTTCAAATACGGAGATCTACGTAAAAAGACGGAGGGTTGGCAACGCTGGCTGTGTCGTTCGGCTGCGCATGCTCTCTCTGTTTGGCTGCGTTCACTCTCTCTCGTTTGGCTTCGTTCGCTCTGTTGTTCGGCTGTGCTTGCTCTCTCTGCTGGTGTTCGATGTACGCGCGGTGAGCGATCCTATACCCTACAACCTCTCTACTCTTGGGGTGGTCTTACTCGACTAAAACGCCGGTTTTGGTTTTAAAAGAAAAATAATCCTTCATTGGAATAAACTTAAAACTATACAATACTTACATCTAATTACATGCTAATAATAAAATAGGAAAAAACGAATATATAACAAAAAAAAATGTAGGGGCTCAAATTGAGGCCTCACAACGAGGACACTCCCTCTTCGTCCTCGATCACCTGCAGGCGGGCACAGAATAATTCGGGGGTGTCTGTGATCGAGCTGGCGATGGGTATGGCCACAGGTTGTATGCCGGGAAAGACGATGGTGCTGACATCGTCATCGTCAACATCTTCCACGCCCTGCTGTGGAGGGTGCTCCTCGTCGTCGGCCAGTACGGCGGGTAATCCCTCGAGCCATTCCTCCACGTCCAGGCGGTGCTCGTCCCATTGGTGTCGATTGGCCATCTCTCGTGGTTTGGGTCTGTTTTTTTTTCTGTGGGATATAAAAACGGTTATACCCCGGAAACCTAATCCTACCTAACTAGGCCCTCGGAACGGTGAGCCGGTGTTTGTTTACAAAAAAAACGAATTAAAAAATAAACCTTAATAACTAATTAGCCTTATTGGCCGGCCTAGGTTGTCCCTCGCTGCTGTCTCGTGGATCCTCTTCCTCTCGCTGAAACGGCTTCAGATCGGCTGTGTAGGCGGTGCGTCGCTCTCGGGTTCCTTCGCGCTGGAGTCGAGCTATGTTTTGGGAGAGGGAACGAATTACCTTATAGGGCCCTTCGTATTTCGGCGCCAATTTGGCCGCAAAGCCGTACGCCGCTTTCGAGAGGACGTGTTGACGGAGTAGTACCAGGACACCTAGGGTCGGTCTCCATTCCCGTCGTCGCAGGTTGTAGTGGCGACTTTGTTTGGCCGACGCTCGCTGCACATTTTCCCGTGCCACCAAGAATAGTTTGTCCATTTGTTTGGCTCGCTCGATGGGGTCGCGACCAGGGGTAACTTCGTCGCGGTAGTCGTGGCTCGCGTCCTTGCACCAGGAAAGCTGGGCTGAACCCTGTAGTGTCCGAGACGCTGCTGTTGATTGCCAGTGATATCTCCGGAAGCAGGATGTCCCACGTTTTCTGTGGTCCGTCGATATATTGGGCAATCATAGTTTTAATGGTCCTGTTTGGTCGCTCCATGGGGTTCTGCTGGGGGCTGTATGGCGCCGTGTGTTCCAACTGCATGCCCACCCGCTTACTGAAAGCCTGGAACGCGCGACTGGTGAATTGTGTTCCATTGTCGCAAACAAACGTCCTAGGTGTTCCGAAACGTGCGAGGATCCTCTCTCTGAACGCGTAATGCGACGAGTTCGACCCATTTAGAAAACAGGTCGAAGAAGACCAATAGCACCGTGTTCCCTTGTTTGGACCTCGGTAATGGTCCCACGAAGTCCGCGCACAGGGTGTCAAATGGCTCTTTGGCTCGCCTCGTCAGCATTTTCCCGGCCGGCTTGCGTTTTTCGGCTTTAAACTTTTGACAGATGGTGCACCTCTTGACGCATCGAGCGACGTCTCGTAATATTCCTGGCCAGTAGTACCTCTGGGCAACCCTCGTCGTAGTTTTTCTGATTCCCAGGTGTCCGGCGGTTGGTGCGTCATGGCATTCCTGCATTATCCTTCCCCTCGTCTCCTTCTCGACGCACAGTTTCCATGGGATGCTGTCCTCTTCGTCGGGTTTCAATCCTAGGTGCCGATAGAGTTTGCCATTCTGTATGGTGTAATCGGGGTACTTCTCGGGTTCTTCTTCCAGCTGCTTGCATCGGCGTTGTATCCAAGGGTCTGTGTGAACTTCGGTCACGGCTTGGAGTAGTGTGTCCATCGGCTGTCGGGAGAGGGCATCCGCCACCCCGTTCTGCTTTCCCTTCCGGTAGTGCACGTCGAACTGGTATTGCTGTAGTGCGAGGGCCCATCGTGCGATCCGACCCGTTGGGTTTTCGATGGTGTTGAGCCATTTCAGCGCCAGGTGGTCCGTGATTACGTCGAAACGGTACCCCTCCAGGTAACAACGCAACTTGCGAATAGCCCAGATAATCGCCAGACACTCCTTCTCCGTCGCAGAGTAGTTTTCCTCGGCCTTGATAAGGCGGCGGCTCACGTATGCGATGACCCGTTCCCCTTCTTTCGTCTCCTGGGTGAGGACGCCTCCCAGTCCGAAATCACTCGCGTCGGTCTGGAGTGCGAACTTTCGGCTGAAATCGGGACATGCGAGCACTGGTGGTTTGGATGAGGAGGGCTTTCAGTCAGTCGAATGCTTCCTGTTGCTCGTCCTTCCATTCCCAGCAACGTCCTTTGCGCAGTAATAGCGACATTGGGAGTACGACGGTGGCGAAGTTCGGGACAAACCGCCTGTACCAGGAGGCTATTCCTAGGCACTAATTTCCGTACCGCTGCTACTTTGTCTGGATCGGTGTGGATCCCCTGCTCGCTGACAACATACCCAGGTACACCAACTTGCGTTGGAAGAAGTGAAACTTCTTCCGGTTGAGGCGGAGGTTTGCTGCCCTCAACCTTCTGAAGATCTCGCGCAGATTCTGGACATGATCCTCCACTGAAATGCCTATGACGATGATGTCGTCCAAGTAGGCGAAGGCGGTCCTATCACTTGATCCAGGGCGCGGTGGAACGTCGCGGGGGCGGAGTGTAATCCGAAAGGCATAACCTTCCACTGGAACAGACCCCTGCCGGGTACCGTAAATGCGGTACACTCGCGGCTCTTTTTGGCCATAGGGATCTGCCAGTATCCGCTCTTTAGGTCCAACGTGCTGATGTACTTGGTGTTTCGGAGTCGTTCCAGGATGGAGTTGATTCGTGGTAGAGGGTACGCATCAGGGATCGAGCGCGCGTTCAGTTGTCGAAAGTCCACACACATCCACAAGTCCTCGCCCGTCTTTTTCCCTACGAGGACGATCGGGGCGCTGTGTGGACCCTTCGAGGGCTCTATGCACCCTTCCCTGAGCAATTCGTCGATCTGGGCGTTGATGATTTCTAGCATCGTGGGGTTTTTCGGATAGTACCGTTGTTTGATGGGCCGGTCATCCTTCATCACGATCACGTACTCCGTGATCGTGGAGACGCCGGACAGTCCGTCAATTTGGAGAGTTCCTCTTCTAGAAATTCCGAGATCCTCGGTTCCATGATGGGTGTCGGTGGTTGTTCCTCGGGCAGGCTGCTCACGGTGGCGAGTCCTGTTATGGGCGGGGTTGGCTCTTCCTCCTTTATCATCCCTTTTTCGGAACGGGTTCCTCAATACTGCCTCGTCGTACTTTGGTCCTAGCAGGTCCTCTATCCGTTCTTGGTGTCTCAAGTTGTCCTGGTCCTGGCGGTTGGCTGTCAAATTTGGTTGCTCCGTGTTTTGCTTTGGGTATTTTGAGCCCTGGTTTCTGCGTGGGATGTCAGCCGCGCGGTTGCCGGCGGCATCTCCTTGTTCTATGTTCTGGTTCCTGTGTTCCGTGTCCTGGTTTCTGTGTGGGATGTCAGCCGCACGGTTGCCGGCTGCATCTCCTTGTTCTATGTCCTGATCCCTGTGCGTTTTTTGATTCCTGGGTTCCAAGTCCTGGCTTCTGTGTGGGATGTCGGCCGCGTGGTTGCCGGCTACATCTCTCTGTTCCATGTCCTGGTCCCTGTGCGTGTTCTGATTCCTGTGTTCCGAGTCCTGGCTTCTGTGTGGGTTATCAGCCGCGCGGTTGCTGGCTACACATCTTTGTTCCATGTCCTGATCCCTGTGCGTGTTCTGATTCCTGTGTTCCAAGTCCTGGCTTCTGTGTGGGATGTCGGCCGCGTGGTTGCCGGCTACATCTCTCTGTTCCATGTCCTGGTCCCTGTGCGTGTTCTGATTCCTGTGTTCCGAGTCCTGGCCTCTGTGTGGGATGTCGGCCGCGCGGTTGCCGGCTACATCTCTTTGTTCCATGTCCTGATCCCTGTGCGTTTTCTGATTCCTATGTTCCGAGTCCTGGCCCCAAGGAAATCCAGTCCCAGCAACACGTCGTCCAATACAACGGGTAATATTAACATCTGCACATAGGTGCAAGATGTTCCCAGTTGTATGTCCGCCCATATTGCCCGCGTGAGTTCCTTACGGGTGCCATCCGCTAAGGCGACCACTGTCTTCACCTGGCATTGGTTCCCTGGGTTCCCGATCTTCTGTGCCAGCCGTTCCGCAATAAAGCTCCTTGTTGCCCCCGTGTCGACGGTTGCCCACATCACGTATCCCTCGATTATGATTCGGGCCGAGATGCGTCCGTCGTCGACACGCAATAAGTTTTTCCGTATGGTTGTGGTCACTGCCCCCGCTGCATCTGGTTTCAGTGAGGCGGTTGTCCGTTTCCCGACGTTTGGTACTCGTTGTGTTCACTTTGGCTGCTGGTGCTTGACTGTCTCTTGCTAGCCAGCAGCCCGCCTTATATACAAAAATGATCGGTTTCCCGATCGGGAAACCCGGTGGCCCTCGGCTCGCTCACCCCCCCTTTGGCGACCTCGACAGGTCCCCTCTCTCCCGTCGAGTCATCTCGGGGCTTATTTTTTACTTACTTATTTTTTTTCCTTTTCCAACTTATAACTATTTGCTTCTTCTTTTTTATCCATTTTTTTTATTGCACTAATAACACTTAACTTTGCGAGCAAAAAAACATGCGAGGACTTTAAAAAAAAACAGAATCTAGACGAAACAGAAACAAAACATGCAAGAAAAATTAAAACAACCGCATGTCTGCCGCTAGGCCACGTGTTCCGCCTTAACGCCCTCTCCCCGGCCCCTCAGTCGGTCTCGTGGTTCTGTAAGCCACAGCCTCTCCTAGTTTCATCCTTTTTTTGTCTAAGGTAAGGTAGCGTCTCAGGCTGAGGTGAGCTCAGTCGCGCCAGGGCCACTTTACAGGAAAAATTTGTAAAATTTGCTGAGACCCGAGCCGAAACGAGGAGAGTGACCGGCACGGCCGGCTGTATTTTCCTTATGCAACGGTGATCGTGTGTAAGGGGCCGTTAAAGCGGATCCAGTGGCCACCTCCGCTTCTCTAATGGTCTCGGAGCCGGGCATTTACCTCAAACCTCAGAAACCATCTACTAGCGGCTGCTCCAGAGGTTTCACTGTACGTGCTGGGTATTTACCTTCTCGCGCGTCAGTAGAACCACGGAGCAGTGTGGGACACCGTGGACTTTTGTCCGCTTTCGCGCACGCCCGCACTGTAGGCGCGGCAGACGCACGACTCGCGGCCGCCTCCGCTGTTTCGGTTGATCTGGGACTCGGGTATTTACCTCAATTTCCGGGATCGACGACACGCGGCTGTTCTCGAGGTTCCACTGTATGTGCTGGGGATTTACCGGCTGGCACATCAGTCGAACTCCGGAACAGTTGGGCCATGCAGCCTTGCGTTTCGCCTGTACACGTGTGCCCTGTGTGGGCACGGCAGACGCCCGGCTTGTGGCCGCTTCCGCGCTTCGGTCGGTCTCGGAGTCGGGTATTTACCTCAATTTCCGGGATCGACGACACGCGGCTGTTCTCGAGGTTCCACTGTATGTGCTGGGGATTTACCGGCTGGCACATCAGTCGAACTCCGGAACAGTTTGGCCACTCAGTCTGGCGCCCTTCGCCCCCGCACATGCACACTCTGCATGTGCTGTCGACGCTCGACCGGTGGCCGCCTCCGTGATTCGGTTAATCTCGGAACCGGGTATTTACCTCGCGTTCCGGGATCACCGACTCGTGTCTACTCCCGAGGTTCGACTGTATGTGTTGGGTATTTACCGGCTGGCAGACCAGTGAAACCCTGGAACAGCTTGGGGCCCGGTCTCACGTTCGCCGCTTGCATAGGCACATGCACACATACACACACTCACACGCCTCTTTTCTTTCTCCCTCGGCAGGCACGCCCCTCCATCCCCACCGACACCTAATTTCACACGCGCACTTTCATTTTTCAAAAAACATCTTTATTTTTCTAACTTATCCTAAAACTAAACTAATATATATGCCTAAACTTACCCTACCTAAACACCGTCTTGTTTTTCTGCCCGAAAACGGGCCCTGCCTAAGAATCGGCCATGTAGCGGCTCGCTCACCTTGGTCCACGCGTCTGTCTGTGTTGTCCTCGGTTAAGTTTTCTTCTGGTCCTGGTGTCGTCTTCGTGGAAAAAAGCTCGTCCTTTTCGTGGTCCTTGTTGTCGTCCTCGTGGCAAGGGTCGTCTTCCTTATCTTTGTTTTTTTTCCCTTGGTCACACGCGTCTTTACTTGTTCACTTTCACTTGTTACCGTCCATACTTCGACTGCCAAAATCCACGTGCAGAAATTCTTTTCCCCCTCCATGTGTCGGCGTTGACCATGGCAGTCTCTGAGCTTAAGCCGCCTACGCATTCCGCAGCGCTCTCTCGGCTGTTGTGACTGCAGCGCTCTCTCGGCTGCTGTGACTGCTGATTGGTTGTTTTGCTGCGCTCGCTCTGTCGACGTTAAGCTGCGTTCGCTCTGTCGTTCGGCTGCGCTCGCTCTGTCGTGGCGCTCGCTCTGCTGCGGCGCTCGCTCTGTCGTTCGGCTTGCTCTGTCGTTCGGCTGCGCTTGCTCTGTCGTTGCGCTCGCTCTGTCGTTCGGCACGCTCTGTCGTTCGGCTGCGCTTGCTCTGTCGTTGCGCTCGCTCTGCTGCGGCGCTCGTTCTGTCGTTCGGCACGCTCTGTCATTCGGTTGCGCTTGCTCTGTCGTTGCGCTCGCTCTGCTGCGGCGCTCGCTCTGTCGTTCGGCTCGCTCTGTCGTTCGGCTGCGCTCTTTTCGTTGTTTGGCTGCGCTCGCTCTTTCCATTGCTTGGCTGCGCTCTTTCCGTCGTTTGGCTTCGTTCGCTCTGTTGTTCAGCTGTGCTTGCTCTCTCTGCTGGTGTTCGAAGTTCGCGGGGTGGTCTTACTCGACTAAAACGCCGGTTTTGGTTTTAAAAGAAAAATAATCCTTCATTGGAATAAACTTAAAACTATACAATACTTACATCTAATTACATGCTAATAATAAAAAATGAAAAAAAGAATATATGTATAGCAAAAAAAATGTGTGGGCTCAAATTGAGTCCTCACAAAAGTCACCTTACTTTTTTAACACACCTCGTATACTACTTATACCCTTCTTTGCAGTCTTTCGCGCGCCAGGAAATTGCGGCGATAAGTTATTGGCATCATATCGAAGTTCTTCAAGGTGGCAATGGACTGCAGTGTTATGATTAATTTGTAGCTTACGATTAGTATCATACAATTAGTTATTTTTTATGGCAACATAGGTCGAAAGGTATCCCACTATCGCGTGCTGCTCGACTGTTTCTCTAGTTCCCTTTACGAGGGTCGTCTGATAAGTCCGTGACTTTTTGAATAAAATATATTTTTTTCGTCAAAGAAGCGTTTTATTTCTCAACATAATCTCCTTTTAGCTCTATACATTTAGTCCAGCGTTTTTCCAATTTTTTTATTCCTTCCAAATAATAGGTTTTCTCAAGGCCCTCAAAATAGTCGTTTGTTTCTGTGATGACCTCTTCATTTGACCCGAATCTCTTACCGCCGAGCCATTTCTTCATGTTTGGAAACAAAAAATAGTCACAGGGGGCTAAATCTGGAGAATATGCTGGATGGGGTAGCAGTTCGTAGCCCAATTTATGAAATTTTGCCATGCTGACTACACACGTGTGCACCCGTGCATTGTCCTGATGGAACAGCACTTTTTTTCGCCAAATGCGGTCGTTTCTGCTTCAAATCAATATCGAATCTGTCCAAAAGCTCTGAATAATATTCGCCGGTGATCGTTTTACCCTTTTCAAGGTAATCGATGTGAATGATACCTTGTGCATCCCAAAAAACTGTGGCCATGACCTTGTTGGCCGACAGACCCACCTTGGCCTTCTTTGGTGCACGTTCACCCGGAGAAACCCACTGTCTTGATTGTTCTTTGGTCTCTGGTGTGGTGTGGTGGATCCATGTTTCGTCTACGGTAACGAAACGGCGCAAAAATTCGTTTGGATTGCGGTTGAACATCGCCAAACACTCCTTTGAAATGGTCACACGGTTGCGCTTATGGTCGTGTGTGAGCAATCGCGGCACCCATCGCGCGGAAAGCTTTTTCATGTCCAAATATTCATGTAAAATGTGATGTACCCGTTCAGTTGAGATGCCTACAGCCTCAGCTACCTCACGCACTTTCATTCTCCGATCATCCAATATCATTCCATGGATTTTGTCGACGATTTCTGGCATGACGACCTCTTTTGGGCGACCTGAACGTTCGGCATCACTTGTACTGGTACGACCACAACGGAACTCAGTAAACCATTTCTTAACCATTGAAATTGATGGTGCAGAGTCCCCATAATATTTATCAAGTCTTTCCTTGGTTTCGGTGATGGATTTTTTACGCAAAAAATAATGCTTAATTAGCACACGAAATTCACTTTTTTCCATTTTCGTTAAAATTCACGAGATCGTCTGCTTTCAATGCCTATAAAACGCAAACTAAGAAACGCAGCTTTCTCAAAATTTTACAGTCAGCTGTTAATCGATAACTGCTGACAGGAGCAGTGTTGTATTTAGAGCAGGTGCGCGGCAAATACAAAAAGTCACGGACTTATCAAACGACCCTCGTATTTTAGTAGATAAGTAAATGTGTGTAAATATATATTTATTCAAATATACACACAGACATTAAGCATTTACACATGCGTGGAGACGTTATACAGAGCGAGAAGACAGAATATGCATTTTTAACTCATATATGCATATGCAATAGTGAATTTTAATTAATAACTAGTCGTGGCGATTTGTGTTCACTTTTAGTAATAAACTTTTATAAAAGTGTGCTTGC
Organism: Zaprionus ornatus; assembly: GCA_018904035.1. Taxonomy (NCBI): domain Eukaryota; kingdom Metazoa; phylum Arthropoda; class Insecta; order Diptera; family Drosophilidae; genus Zaprionus; species Zaprionus ornatus. Next base: position 95,840 of record JAEIFZ010000306.1, on the reverse strand, counting down.
GGAATGCTTTTGTTATAGTAGTTATTTAAATAAAATAATATTAATAATAATAATATTCAACTTTTCATAAATTGCTTTCTTTAAATATAATAAATACAAATACAAACTTGTATTTAGTTTATATACATATAGTACTATAATCCATGGCCTTATAAGGCAGTCTGCACCTGACTGTACCGTTCGACTGGTTAAAGTTAAATTTGGTAATAAATCAAAAATTTTAAATTAATTGAAAATATATATTTTTATATTTAGGCTGGGGATATAAAACAAGAATTCCCGACATAACATTTGCTGCAAAGGATTGGGGAAAACCCAGTAAACCCCAATCAGATCGGTAGATCGATTTATCAATAGAGAATGCATTGTGAAAGTATGTTGAGTCTTAATAACAGTGTATTAAATTACTTGCCATGTGATATAGAAAGAATAACGGTTTGGAAACGTAGTTTGGTGATATTATGCGCAGCGTAATCAAAGGTGATAAGAGGAGTCTCGCCATTGATAATTGCGAAGTGGCGATGTGCGATGCAAGTGTCAAGTGAATGTGATATGTAGGATGCTGTTGATGATAGCACTGGGCTCCACTATCAATGCCAACTTAGCCGCTGTAATAACTTGTAGTTCCAGAGATCTGATCGAAACAGAAGAACAATTTCGCGTTAGACACACACGGCTATGAATCGGATATACGCTTTGGTTATAGCCAGCAGTTCAGGGTATGCCAAGCCTATCTCTTGACTGCTGTAACTCCCTTATATTCGTCTACCAAAATATTGTTTCATTATGCGTCAACAAACATTGTGCGGATGCAGCAGAGGATGAGAGCATGCGATGAGCAGCAGCATGAGACGAGGGAAGAGCAGGGGCTGGAGGAGAATGCAGGGGGAGTATCAAGGGAAGCAAGAGATTGAGAAGAAGAAGGAGGAGAAGCTGGTTGCGGTTGCTTTTTGTAGCAAGAACGTGACAAAAAATATATAAATAGTTTTCGCCGCTTTGCAAAAAAAAGGTTTTCAGAAGGAGATGAAGTCAAAAATAATTGTCGCAGTGGAATTTTAAGTACGAAAGTGCCACAAGTTTGCATGTGTGCGGAAGCTGTGGTTCATCTGTATGCGTGTGTCTGTGGCCGGCGCATTTTTGCGGCAATACCATATACGATAAATATGAAAGAGTTTGGAAATAAGAGAAATTAAGGTCAATTATCAACCCAATAGCTCTACTAATATACGAGGTGTGTTCAAAAAGTATCGCGAAAGTTTTGCTGACAGTTTTCTTCGATTGCAGGGGCGTGGTGCATCAGGAGTTCATACCATATGAAAACGTCCAGAATTGGGGATAAACCGTTCATGCCCCTGCTCACTCATCTTTGCTTGTGCGCGACTTTTAGCCCAAAAACAACACACTAATGATGCCGCAGCCACCGTATTCCCCAGATCTGGACCCCTGTGACTTTTTCTTGTTCCCAAAACTGAAGAGGCCCATGAAAGGACGACGTTACGCTACGATTGACGAGATAAAGACGGCATCGAAGGAGGAGCTCAAGGCTATACCGAAAAGTGCTTATGAGAAGTGCTTTGAGGATTGGGACGTGTATAATATCTCATGGGCGTATATTAATTGCTAACTTTGAGCAAACACAGCGCGAAGGCAATAAAACGCGGCGCAAATTCCGCTTGACTAAAGTTGGTCAAAAGAATATTTTGGGAGACTTACTATCGAAGTTTCCGTATGCAGCGAAGCATTACTTTTCCGGTACATAAGATGACCCCCACGTCGCGACCCCGCACCAGTCCCAGCTGTATCGTCTGCTCCAGTGCGTCCTGCTTCTCCCGTTCCTTCTCTCATTCCAATCTACCTTTCCTTATTTCTTTCCCGCTCCTCGAAGGCAGCCTGTGACTAAGCATACATAACTCTTGCTGGTGCTCGACGAGGATCGGTCGAACGAAAAACTGGCCACTTTTTGAGCACATTGCTCGAGGCCATCGAATTCGTGGGCGTGGTATAACTAGGCGGCAGTGGCAACGGCCCAACATCATCCTTGTCCGCCTTTATCTCTTGCTGGTCTGCGACCGTCGTCTGAGACTGCATAGGTGTTTGAGATGATTTGATTTTTTATACCCTTGGACCATTGAAAATGGTCAAAAAAGGGTATACTAACTTTGTGCAAATGTATGTAACGGGCAGAAGGAGGCGTCGGAGACCCCATAAAGTATATATGTATATTCTTGCTCAGGATCACTAGCCGAGACGATTAAGCCATGTCCGTCTGTCTGGATGAACGCGCCGATCTCAGCTATTACAAAAGCTAGGGACATCAAATTTAGCATGAAGATTCCTGTATACCATACGCAGATCAAGTTTATTTTCAATTTGGAATAACACGCCTACCGTCCCCGCAAACCGCCAATTTTGATTTACATTGCGATTTAGTCATTTCTTAACGTTCTGCTTTAGTATATATATAGATAAATACTATATGAACTTATCCTCCAAATCGCAATCCGACCGAAGCGCGAAGCGCGAGCTGTTTCTCGACTCTTCATTTTCCATGCACATGTCAATTACCGAAAATACATGTGCATACATGCAAACACTTATTCATACTTAATTTGTGTTCACACACACATATGTAAAAAAATTATATACAACCAATAGCGTGGTTGATCGGTATGCAGGTATTTACAAGCTTTATAATATAGACATATTATTATTACTATTTAATAATTTATATATTGACTATTCATTAAATATTTATTATGTAATTTAGATTTCACGATATGTTATGAGCTATCATATCGATAGCTTTTAATATATATATAACATATCGATATATATTTTATATGTTTTTCATATAAATTATATTAATATGTGTAAATTATATTATCTCCCCACGTCTATTGAGTCTATGTTTGAAAAAAATTTACTAATATTTTATCTATTTTGTTTTTTTTAATATATGTATATTTTGTAATATATATTAGATTCTTTATATCATTATTTTAAATTTAAGGTATTGCGCACTTTTTAATTGCGGCGATAAATTATTGGCAACGTATCAAAATTGTTGCAAGGTGGCAGCGCGCTTCAGTGTTATGTTAATTTGTAGTTTGCGATTGGCGTGTTCGGTGTCGTCGTCGATTGTCGATTAACATTTGTATTTTCGATATTAAATATAAAATAATATATAATTAATTCGCGTGTTCGTGGTGCATTTAACATTTAATGCAAATTAATATAAGTCGAGTATATAATAAGTCTATCCTCGTGTGTGAACATTTTTTATGTGTATGAATGATTGCGCTCTGCCCGGAACATGGCGCGCAATTTTAGAAAAATGCGGTACACAGCGTAACGTATTTTTGTGCATGCATAAATATATGTATGTGTGTATAGACTCTTCAGAACTGTGTGTGATTGTGCGTGAATATCGCTATCGGTTCGTTTCCGCGATTCAAATTGGAATTTTCGCTGGAATTGCTCGCGTGTTTAATTTATTATTTCTTTGATTTATATTTCTTCTTTTTTCCACACTTAGTTAATTTTTATTTTCTTTATTAAATTTTATTATTATGTGTTCTATCATTAGATATTTATTTTCATTTATAACATAATTATAATACATAATATACATATGTATATTTATTTTAATATATGAATATATTTATATATATGTATATTTATTTTAATATTTGAATATATTTATATGTATAAATAAATATACTAACTTTATATTATATATAACTATTTATCAATTTTTGATAAACATATATTCAAATTAAATTAATTAATAGGAATTTTAGTTTTAACATATATATTATTTTAAAACTTATATATTAGAAGATGCCTACCCTCAAAAGAAAGTCAGAAAAATTGGAGTCAAACACAGCGCAAAAGAAATCGTTTGAATAGGTCAGATATAGATGAGCAGGAACGAGTAAATAATCTAGACGCACATAGAGAACTTAGGAAAGATTTAGAATTTAGGGAAGCTGAAAGGGTTAGAAATAGTCAACAGCATCGAGTCCGGAGAAGTAATAGAATATTTTAAGCCGTTGAGCAATTACCGGACACAATTCGTCACTCTACTCTGCGGGCTTCTTCGCCAATCAGATTACCAGAACAACTTGCCAACACTTCGCGTCGTTCGAGGCGTAGGCAAGATGCTGAGTTTCGATCTCAGGAAAGAGGTCAGGATGCAGTTCATCGCCATGTTCGACCAACTGATCATTCAACTAGAAAGGCCGAACCACTTGCCAATACTTTGCGTCGATCGAGGCGCAGGCAATGTCCACAATTCAGGTCCAACGAAAGCGGACGAGATGCTGTTAGAAGGGCGATTCAGCGACAAAATCAGGAGACGCGAATTTTAGAAAGGGCAATAGATAGAAGTCAAAGGTCTCAGGTTAGAAACAATCCTATTCGCAGGATTGTTGAGCAGGCACGCAATACTAGTGCACACCGTAGTGCTGGAATTCGAGCTCAACGTGAGGCCTTTGAAGCCCATAGGAATATGTCGCAAAGAGTGAGTCTATATAGGAGTAGTTGCACCAATAGGATAGCGGAGAATAGGAGAAACGCGTCCTGCAATAGAGTGGAACATGTGAATACCCTTCCAGATGATAGGATATCGAAGGTTAAAACTAGTTTAGATTGCCTAATAGCCAATTTTATTAAGACAGTCATGCAGGGACTCAATCAGGTTTGAATATGTTGCAAAGGTTTGTGGTTTCCACATCAAGTGGGAAAAATTTCGCGTGAGGTCATAGAGGAAAAGTGTAGTGTGGCACATAGTGTAGATATTTTGTATTTTTCCTCTATGTTTCCATCCTATAATAATAGGTTTAGCTTTTGCAAAACCAATGGCTTCTATTACAAATGGCCTAAATTTTACGGATCTTCCGGAATGCCTAAAAGGCTTGACGCTTCTAGAAGAAAGGCTGATTTCTCCCCGTCTTCCTTTTATGATCATAAATTCTCTTGGATATGGAGGTCAAAGTGCCATTAAAGCAGCAGTGATCTATGTGCCAATTCCAGTTGCAAATGTTGTAACTTCCCTTCTCAGGGCACTTAATGAAGCCGAAGTAGTTCAGATTCATCTTAAGCGTAAGATGGAGTATAACCATGATTTCATGGCTGAAACCATAAGGCCCTCAAAGATAGTTGATGCAATTCGGTATTTAGTGAACACAGAACTTTATAAAAAGCACCAAATTACTATGAATGAACAGTGGTTGTCTTCTGACTCTGCTGAGACTTTACTATTTGTTGCGTCAGCAGACGACAGGGACATTGTGTGTCAAATGTTAGAAAAGGCAGCACAACGTAATGGGCATAGAGTTCTAGAAGAAGAGGTAGAATTGAATCCAGGAGGTTAAGAAAACATAGATATTCCTCGAATTGCTATAGCACCAGGAGAGGGTCAGCGACCTCTTGACATGATAACCGATTGTGATTCAGAGGAGCTGGCTTTTCCCATAATATTTGCAGGCATTAAAAAGAAAAGTCAGGAAAGTTTTACAACTATAGTAAGATCAGAGCTTAGAAATTTTGAAAGAAGAGGTTGTAGAACTGATAAATTATTTCATAACTTCAATAAGTTATAAATGATTAGCATTAGGAATAGCACATTTTATTGACGAGTGGATTTTCAGCAAAGAGGCTCTCCACATATACATGCCATGTTCTGGCTGAAAGACGCCCCCAAGCTCGACCTAAAGAATAAGTCCACATTTAATCCTGTGAAGTCCTTTATTGATCACTTTATTACTGCTGATTCTAGTTGCCCCGACGTTGCTCCATATTTGGAGTATCAACTCCATAGTCACGGTCACTCTTTCAGGCGAGAAATAAGGTCAAATCAAATTTGTATTTTTGGTATCCCATACCCTCCCATGCCTCAAACAGAAATTCTCCTCCCATTAGAAGAAAATGCTCCAAATTTGGACGAGCATTGTAGGAATTTCGAAAAAATTCAAAACCTGCTCAATTTCCCATTTGATTGTGAAAGCGTAAAAAATTTTAACGATTTTAACAACTTTTTGTCCCACGATCAACTTAACCTTAGTTATGAGGGCTACATTAATGCTGTAAGATCAAGTATTAAGAAACTATTGAATTTAATATAATAAAATACGATTAAGTATTGTATGGTATATTATTGTATAACCCAGGGTATCAACCAAATAGTGAAACACTTTTATTGTTGTTTGACACTTCAATAATTATTTTATTTAAGCAACCGGTTGAATCAACCGCACTGTCTCGTTGTCTGCAAGCGAATAGAACGATTACTCTATAACATGTGAATGCATGTGAATGGTAAACCATGCCATGTGAATGACAAACAACGACATGGTCCTCTTAATTCACAACTATGCATAAGTGTGAATCACACTGATACAAACTGATTAAAAATTAATGAAATAAAAAATTACTTTCAGACGAGTGCATGCGTTTTTTAATTGTTGTATTTGCTGCAAAGAATTGGGGAAACCCAGTAAAACCCAATTAGTTCAATCAAATAAAAATTTAACAATATTCACTTAAATAAACAGAGTAATAGTTAGTCTAGTAATTGTTTTGGTTTGATTATGGTTATATATATATATAAAAGATTCAGACTTCATATAAAAATTCATTTTGCTCATTTAGATTATTTTGATCATTCAAGATTCAGTAAGATAAACATAGTAATGATTAGACTAGTAATTGTTTTGGTTTGATTATGGTTATAAATATATATAAAGGATTCAGACTTCATATAAAAATTCATTTTGCTCATTTAGATTATTTTGATTATTCAAGATTCAGTTAGCCCCAGTTGGTCTCGCAGTACAATGAATCTGGCAGTTGGTAGTGGCTTTGTCAAAATATCAGCCAATTGTAAATCTGGGGAAAGATACTTAACACAAATTAGTTTGTTTTCAATTTGTTCTCTGGTAAAATGATATTTGATATCTATGTGCTTAGTTCTCTTGTGGCATGTGGGATTATTGGCTATACTTATACAACCTTGATTATCCTCGAAAATAACTATTGGACCATTTAATTCTAATTTCATTTCATTTGTTAATGATTTTAGCCATAATGCTTCCCTTACTCCTTCGAATAAGGCCATATATTCAGCTTCGGTAGATGAAGCAGCAACAGATTTTTGTTTCATAGTACTCCAGCAAATTGAACAATTTTCAAACATTTTAGATATATACCCTGTAGTACTTCTTCTGTCAGTCTCATTTCCGGCCCAATCAGAATCAACATACCCCATAAGAATTTTATTTACTTTCACATTCCTTTTAAATGATAACTTTAAATTGACAGTTCCTTTTAGATATCTTAAAATTCTTTTAAAACATTGCCATAATTCTCTATTACCAATCAAACCAATCAAATTCCTACATGGTGCTTCACATGACTCTTCTACTTGCAAAGCCTCATAATTTATTTTGCTTGGAAGTGGAGTCCCAACTGGATTACAATCTTCCATATTGAAATTTTTTAAAACATTTTTAATAAATTCAGATTGACTGAGACAAATTTGATCATTTGTTCTTTCAATTTTTATGCCAATAAAATATCGTATTTCATTTAGATCGGTCATTTGAAACTTACTCAAAAGATATGTTTTAAATTTAGACATTCTTTCAGAATCACTAGTAGAAATTATTATATCGTCAACATATAAGAGTACATATGTATTTTTATGTATATCTCCTTCATCTAGAATATATATACATCTGTCTACTTCTAGACTCCGAAATCCAAAATTTTGCAATGCACTTTCAAATATCTCAAACCAGCATCTTGCAGCTTGTTTTAGACCATAAATGGCTTTATTAAGTTTACATACTGTCCATCATACTGTATTAAACCTTTTGACATTTTCATATAGATTTCATCTTTTAGTGCTCCATTTAAAAAAGCTGTTTTGACATCCATCTGATGGATCAATAAATCATATGATATCATATGATTCATATTATATCATGATTTAAAAAAGCTAAAAGATATCTAAAACTAGAAATTCGTGCAACTGGTGCAAAAGTCTTATCATAATCCATCATATATTCTTGGGTGAATCCCCTGGCTACCAATCTTGCCTTATATTTAAGTAAATTACCATTTTCATCTTGTCTTATACTTAAAACCCACTGGGTTATCCTTAGGCATTTGCACCAAGCACCACGTATTATTTACAAAATGAGAATTCAGTTCGTCTTTAATGGTATCCTCCCACAAGGTTCTGTCATCACGAGTTTTAATCTCTTCATATGTATTGGGAATATCATTTAAGCACATTTGGGTATTCATCAGACACTTTTCTAAAAATCTATATGATAACTTTTGTTTATCTTTAATTCTCTCACTGCGTCTAATTTGTTCTTGATTTTTATTTTCTTTTATTTTATCACCAGTTTCAGCCACTGGATCGGTATTACCGAAACAAATGGAATTTTCATTTAGATTTTCATCAGACTTCGAATCCGTGGATTCACAATTTTCCTGCAATAGAATATTCGACTCTTCATTCTCTTCAATTAGAGAATAACTGTATTGGTCGAAAACATCATGTTTTTCCACAGAGTCATTTTCATTTGAAGTCACCAATTTCATATTTATTTCATCCACCACTACATCTCTAGCTGTCATAAATTTTTTTAAGTTCTCATTCCACAACTTATAGCCGTTTGGCTCATATCCGACAAGTATAGTTTTGATCGATTTCTCGTCAAATTTTCTCTTTCGCACTTTATTAAGTGCATATACTGTCGAGCCAAATATCTTTAGATATTTCAATAGTGGCTTCTTTTTATGCCACATCTCAAATGGTGTTTTTCTTATATTTTTTAAAGCTCTACTTGGGGACCTGTTAATTAAATATGTTGCTGCCAAAACAGCTTCACCACAAAATCTTTTATTTAGTTTAGTACAGTTAATCATAGAGCGAGCTTTTTCAGTGATTGTTCTAATCATCCATTCTGCAACACCATTCAGCTGTGGGGTATGAGGAACCGTTAAATGATAGCTGATACCCTTTTCGACACAAAATTCACGCATTTCATTAGAGAGATATTCACTTCCATAATCAATATATAGATTAACCATTTTTAAATTGAAATGAGCCTCACTCTTTGCTACAAAATCTTTAAATACAAAGAACACGTCCGATTTATAAGTTATTAAATACGTCACACAATAATATGTATATTGATCAATAAATACTACGTAGTAGTTTTTATTATCAATAGTTGAGGGCGTAATCGGACCGCATACATCCGAATGAATTACAAATAGTGGGCGTTCAATATTTTCTTTATTTTTGTTTTTTTCAAATTTTAGTCTTGATTGCATTCCGTTAATACACGCCTCACATAATTTACTACTATTTACTTGTACGTTTTTTATAAGTTCACTATCTTCAAACAAGCCATCTCGTTTAATTTCTAAGAATTTTCCAACACTTATATGTCCCAATCTTTCATGCCACAAGCGATACTCTGCATCATTTGATATTTCAGATGTATATACCTTACTATTTAAAGTAAATTTAACAGTCGGTACATTATACTCACATAGTCCTTCAAATACCAAGTTACCGTTCTTGATTACTTTAATGCCATCCTTATTAAACTCGACGGACATTCCAGCATCTATCATCTTCTTTACGGATAGCAAATTGTGCGGGATTTCCTTACAATACAGGACGTTCTGTAATGTAATGTTGTTTTGCAGTAGCATAAACAAATTCTCCACGCTTTGCAATCTCAACAGCCACGTTTAAATTTAAATTCTCATACTCCGAAAATAAATTAATATCATTCACTAGGTGATCTGATGCCCCCGAATCTAATATAAAATTTACTTCGTCTGGCTTTTCAGTGTAATTTGCTAATTTCACCATAAATGCAAATGCGAATTTTTGCAGCGTTTCTACCTTCTTCTTCTTCTCTCTTCTCTTTCTAACTTCTGCATTCATCAGAAATGGAAACGCACTGGCTGTGTTTCTGTCGCCATCTGAGCCTGTCTCTCTCTAACATTATTTCCATCGGGAACATTCTGGTTTCCTGCCTGCCTTTTTAATTGAAATTTCTTGCAATGAAAACATTTTAGTTAAGACTTATTCTTAAAAGGTTTCTTCATAGATTTCCTAGCTTTGTTTTTGTAGCACTTGTGTCTTTGTTAATTCCTTTTAACTTAATTTCATGATCGAGTAGCCGTGTCTTAACAAAGTCTAATGTCAAATTGTTCTCAGTAAGAGTTTCTATATCTGTTATTACTCCTTCATAGTTAGTCGAAAGTGTATTAGGTAGGTGAGTAATTTTGTCCAACTTGGCTCCGGCCGCAACTAATCAGTTATCAGGTAAAGAAAATAATTGCTTGCGTAGTGACAGTTGAGATGCCAAGCTTTTACGTTCATAAATAGTATCCAATTTTTCAAAAATCTGCTTTGCCGAATTTTTATTGTTGACAAAACTTAGAAAAGAGTCACTCAAATCATGATCAAATTATGATCCCCTCGCTTACTTCTGTTTGTTCTTTCTCAATTACATTTAACAAATCGTTCTCCTCTATCAGTGCCCTAACTCGAAACTTCCAAATTGAATATTTTTCCCCGTTAAACGGTTTTATATTCTTCTTTCCTTTATTCATGTTTTTTTTTATACCCTTGGACCATTGAAAATGGTCAAAAAAGGGTATACTAACTTTGTGCAAATGTATGTAACAGGCAGAAGGAGGCGTCGGAGACCCCATAAAGTATATATATTCTTGCTCAGGATCAATAGCCGAGTCGATTGAGCCATGTCCGTCTGTCTGTCCGTCTGTCCGTCTGTCTGTCTGTCTGGATGAACGCGCCGATCTTAGCTATTACAAAAGCTACGGACACCAAATTTAGCATGAAGATTCCTGTATACCATACGCAGATCAAGTTTATTTTCAATTTGGAATAACACGCCTACCTTCCCCGCAAACCGCCAATTTTGGTTTACATTGCTATTTACATTCGAAGAACTCATTTCTTAACGTTCTGCTTTAGCATATATATAGATAAATAATATATGAACTTATCCTCCAAATTGCAATCCGATCAGACAATAAACACTGAAGTTATTAGATAAACCATTTCGACACTTCGACCAGCAAAGAACTTGTCGATGACGTCAGAACTAAATTCCTTATGCATGAAAGAAAAGGACAACGATGCGAGCGCGAAGCGCGATCTGTTTCTCGACTCTTCTTTTCCATGCACATGTCAATTACCGAAAATACATGTGCATAAATATATGCTAACACTCAACCAATAGGTGGCGTATATATGAATATGAAGAAAGCAAAGAAGTTGTCGATGACGTCAGAACTAAATTACTTGTGCATGAAAGAAAAGGATAAACGATGCGAGCGCGAAGCGCGAGCTGTTTCTCGACTCTTCTTTTTCATGCACATGTCAATTACTCAAAATACATGTGCATAAATGCAAACACTTATACATACTTAATTTGTGTTCACACATGCATATGTAAAATTATATACAACCAATAGCGTGGTTGATCGGCATGCATGAATGCAGGTATTTACTAGATTTCTAATATAGACATATTATTATTATTATTTAATAATTTATATATTGACTTTTTATTAAATAAATATTAATTTAGATTTCACGATATATTATGAGCTATCATATCGATAGCTTTTAATATATATTAAACATATCGATATATATTTCATATGTTTTGCATATAAATTATATTAATATGTGTAAATTATATTATATCCCCACGTCTATTGAAACTATGTTTGAAAAAATGTACTAACATTTCTTCTACTTTGTTTTTTTAATATATGTATATTTTGTATGTATATTAGATTCTATAGATCATTATTATAAATTTAAGGTTTCGCGCACTTTTTAATTGCGGCGATAAATTATTGGCAACGTATCAAAATTGTTGCAAGGTGGCAGCGCGCTTCAGTGTTATGTTAATTTGTAGTTTGCGATTGGCGTGTTCGGTGTCGTCGTCGATTGTCGATTATCATTTGTATTTTCGATATTAAATATAAAATAATATATAATTAATTCGCGTGTTCGTGATACACTTAACATTTAATGCAAATTAATATAAGTCGAGTATATAATAAGTAAATCCTCGTGTGTGATTGTGATGCGTTAACGGAACATTTTTTATGCGTGTGAATGATTGCGCCCTGCCCGGAACGTTGCGCGCAATTTTAGAAAAGTGCGGTACACAGCGTAACGTATTTTTGTGCATGCATACATATATGTGTATAGACTCTTCTGAAGTGTGTGTGATTGTACGTGAACATCGGTATCGGTTCGTTTCCGCGATTCAAATTGGAATTTTCGCTGGAATTTCTTGCAGGTTTAATTTATTATTTCTTTGATTTATATTTATTCTTTTTTCCACATTTTGTTTATTTTTATTTTCCTTATTAAATTTTATTGTTATTTGTTCTTTCATTAGATATTTATTTTCATTTATAATATAATTATTTTAAATAATATACATATATTTATTTAAATATATGAATATAATTATAATATATATATATCTATTTAAATATATGAATATATTTATATATATAAATAAATATACTAACTTTATTTTATATATATAACTATATATTAATTTTTGATAAATATATATTCAAATTAAATTAATTTATAAGAATTTTATTTTTAACATACCTATATATTATTTTAAAACTTATATATTAGAAGATGCCTAGACTTAAGAGAAAGTCAGCTTGCAATAGGAGTCAAACACAGCGAAAAAGAAATCGTTTGAATAGGTCAGATATAGACTTTTCTGAGCAGGAACGCGTAAATAATCTAGAGGCACATAGAGAACGTAGGCAAAATTTCGAATTTAGGGAAGCTGAAAGGGTTAGAGATAGTCAACAGCATCGAGTCCGCAGAAGTAATAGAACATTTAGGGCCGTTGAGCAATTACCGGACACAATTCGTCACACTACTCTTCGGGCTTCTTCGCCAATCAGATTACAAGAACAACTTGCTGACACTTCGCGTCGTTCGAGGCGCAGGCGAGATGCTGACCTTCGATCTCAGGAAAGAGAGCAGGATGCAGTTCGTCGCCGTGTACGTCGCAGTGATTCTGCAATTAAAACAGACGAACAACTTGCCAACACTTCGCGTCGTTCGAGTCGCAGGCAAGATGCTGAGTTTCGATCTCAGGAAAGAGAGCAGGATGCAGTTCGTCGCCGTGTACGTCGCAGTGATTCTGCAATTAAAACAGACGAACAACTTGCCAACACTTCGCGTCGTTCGAGTCGCAGGCAAGATGCTGAGTTTCGATCTCAGGAAAGAGAGCAGGATGCAGTTCGTCGCCGTGTACGTCGCAGTGATTCTGCAATTAAAACAGACGAACAACTTGCCAACACTTCGCGTCGTTCGAGTCGCAGGCAAGATGCTGAGTTTCGATCTCAGGAAAGAGAGCAGGATGCAGTTCGTCGCCGTGTTCGACGAACTGATCTTTCAACTAGAAATGCCGAACAACTTGCCAATACTTTGCGTCGATCGAGGCGCAGGCAATGTCCACAATTCAGGTCCAACGAAAGCGGACGAGATGCTGTTAGAAGGGCGATTCAGCGACAAAATCAGGAGACGCGAATTTTAGAAAGGGCAATAGATAGAAGTCAAAGGTCTCAGGTTAGAAACAATCCTATTCGTAGGATTGTTGAGCAGGCACGCAATACTAGTGCACGCCGCAGTGCTCGAATTCGAGCTCAACGTGAGGCCTTTGAAGCCCATAGGAATATGTCGCAAAGAGTGAGTCTATATAGGAGTATTTGCACCAATAGGATAGCAGAGAATAGGAGAAACGCGTCCCGCAATAGAGTGGACCGTGCGAATACCCTTCAGATGATAGGATATCGCAGGTTAAAACTAGTTTAGATTGCCTAATAGCCAATTTTAATAAGACAGTCAAGCAGGGACCCGATCAGGTTTGCATATGTTGCAAAGGTTTGTGGTTTCCACATCAAATGGACAAAATTTCGCGTGAGGTCATAGAGGAAAAGTGTAGTGAGGCAGATAGTGTTGATATTTTGTATCTTTCCTCTATGTTTCCATCCAATAATAATAGGTTTAGCTTTTGCAAAACCTGCAGCCGCAGTATTAAGTCAGGGAAAAAACCAAAGGCTTCTATTACAAATGGCCTAAATTTTCCGGAGCTTCCGGAATGCCTGAAAGGCTTGACGCCTCTAGAAGAAAGGCTGATTTCTCCCCGTCTTCCTTTTATGATCATAAAGTCTCTTGGATATGGACGTCAAAGTGCCATTAAAGGAGCAGTGATCAATGTGCCAATTCCAGTTGCAAATGTTGTAACTTCCTTTCCCAGGGCATTTAATGAAGCCGAAGTAGTTCAGATTCATCTTCAGCGTAGGATGGAGTATAACCATGATTTCATGGCTGAAACCATAAGGCCCTCAAAGATAGTTGATGCAATTCGGTATTTAGTGAACACAGAACTTTATAAGAAGCACCAGGCTACTATCAATGAGCAGTGGTTGTCTTCTTACTCAGCTGAGACTGTACCATTTGTTGCGTCAGCAGACGACAGGGACATTGTGTGTCAAATGTTAGAAAAGGCAGCACAACCTAATGAGCATAGAGTAGTAGAAGAAGAGGTAGAGTTGAATCCAGGAGGTCAAGAAACCTTCATGGAAAATGTCCCTGTTGAAAACATAGATATTCCTCGAATTGCTATAGCACCAGGAGAGGGTCAGCGACCTCTTGACATGATAACCGATTGTGATTCAGAGGAGCTGGCTTTTCCCACAATATTTGCAGGCATTAAAAGGAAATGTCAGGAAAGTTTTACAACTATAGTTAGATCAGAGCTTAGGAATTTTGATAGAAGAGGTTGTAGAACTGATAAATTATTTCATAACTTCAAAAAGTTAGAAATGATTAGCATTAGGAATAGCACATCAATTTGCTTACGTAAGCACTCTGCCACTCAAGGCATTTCGGCTGCTGATGTGCGTAATGATGAAACTTTAAATAGGTTAATACTTCATGAGGATGGCTATAGGCTTTTAAAAAGGTATTCGCACGTCTCCTGCTCATTGGGAGGACGAGAAAAAGAAAGTGATGGCTATGATTAGGCAGGTAGGGCTTCCAACTTTTTTTATAACATTTTCCGCAGCGGAAACTAGGTGGCCGGAGCTTTTAGTCTTGCTATGTAAAAATGTAGACAAGCTAGAAGTATCCGAAGAAGAAGCGTTAAATTTGGGGTTTAATGAGAAAGCTCGTCTCATTAGAGCAGACCCAGTGACCTGTGCCAGATATTTCGATTTTCGATATAGACAGGTTTTAAAACTGATGAAAAAGGAAGGCGGTGTCTTTGGTTGTCACCAGGTCATCAAGTTTTATTGGCGAGTGGAGTTTCAGCAAAGAGGCTCTCCACATATACATGGCATGTTCTGGCTGAAAGACGCCCCAAAGCTCGACCTAAAGAATGAGTCCACATTTATGCCTGTGAAGTCCTTTATTGATCAGTTTATTACTGCTGATTCTAGTTGCCCGGACGTTGCTCCATATTTGGAGTATCAACTCCATAGTCACGGGCACTCTTGCAGGCGAGAAATTAGGTCAAAACAAATTTGTAGATTTGGTATCCCATACCCTCCCATGCCTCAAACAGAAATTCTTCTCCCTTTAGAAGAAAATGCTCCAAATTTGGCCGAGCATCGTAGGAATTTCGAAAAATTCAAAGTCTGCTCGACTTCCCATTTGATCGTGAAAGCGTAGAAAATTTTAACGATTTTAACAACTTTTTGTCCCACGATCAACTTAACCTTAGTTATGAGGGCTACATTAATGCTGTAAGATCAAGTATAAAGAAACCAAAAGTTTTTTTGAAGCGATCTTTTGCAGCAATCAAGCTTAACGCTTATAACAAGCACCTCCTTTTGTTGCAGCGAGCAAATATGGATATTCAGTTTATTTTAGACCCCTATGCTTGCTGCAGCTACGTCGTTAATTATATTAACAAGTCTCAGAGAGGTATCTCAATGTTGATGCGTGAGGCAATCAATGAGATTAAAGACAATAACAATGTAACTATTAAGCAAAAGTTACAACATTTAGGTAACAAATTTATATTTGGCACTGAGATATCCGCTTTTTATAGCTACTGCAAATCAGAACGAGGAGCTCGCCAAGAAAATGCAGATGACTTTGACGATGATGTGCCTAGGGCTTCTGAATCAATAGTTTACGCTCTTCGCGATAATAGTGGCTTCATCAGAAAGAGGACCACTGCGTGCATAATTAGGTATAGGAGATTTAATGTCAATACAGAAACAAGTGACTATTTCAGAGAGCTAAAAATGCTTTACGCCCCATGGCGAGATGAGCATTTGGATTTAGTCACACATGACTGTGAATTGTTCTGTAGGGAAAATTCGGAGTTAGTAGAGAACAATCGCAGAAAATATAATTTACTAGATGATAGGGAACTAGAAGATGCTCTGAGCCACTTAACATAGGAAGCAGAAAATGAGAATAATCAAGTAGGAGAACAGGAAGTGGTAGATGATGGCTTCACAGTTTTAGGATTGCCTGAAATAGATCCACATCTAAATGTTTTAAATGTGGATGGAAATATTGATATGAATGATGAAGATAGTAATGTCCGTTTTATCAAGCTTCCAGCCTTAGTTTCTCAGGAAAGCTTAGCTAATATAGTTAGATCTCTTAATTTAAAGCAGAAGCTATATTTTACACATGCTTTGCATAATGCCAAAATCAATACAGTCTTTTATGAATTTGTTGGAGGCGGCGCCGGAGTCGGAAAGAGTCGACTTATATCAGCAATTTTTCAGTCATTATCCGTAATGTATAACAGTATACCAGGAGCTGATCCGACATCTGTTAAAATCCTCTTATGTGCACCAACAGGAAAAGCAGCATTCGGAATTAGTGGTTCGACACTGCATTCCATGTTTTCACTTCCTGTTAATCAATCTCGCTCAGCACCTCTAAGGGCCTTAAGCCATGATTTAGTTAATAGCCTTCATTCAAGGTTAATCGATCTTAAATTAATTATTATTGATGAAATATCAATGGTTAGCTCTCTAATGTTTTCTTATTTAGATTCTCGTTTGAAGCAAATTTTCAAAAATACTTCTCCTTTTGGTGGTGTTTCTATCATCGTATTCGGTGATCTTAGACAGTTACAGCCCGTAGGAGGTAGTTGGATTTTCGATCCAAATACCACTGACCCTTACCATGAAATATTTGGTACGTATCTCTGGGACCTTTTTTTGTATTTTGAGCTCACAGAGATAATGCGTCAACGTGACGATCAGCTTTTCGCTTCTGCCTTAAATAATATGGCATCGGGTTGTATGACAGCCGATGATATTGTCCTTTTCCAATCTAGAATATGCGAACCATCGGCAGTGCCCGATGATGCAATTCATCTGTTCAGTAATAATAATGAGGTTGATTTATTTAATGTAACGAAACTTAACTCAATTGCTACTGAGCAATTTTTCTCTACTGCTGAAGATTTTATTAAGGCGGGCCATTTGGAACCAGCTAGGAAACAAAGAATATTAGAAGAAGTGAAGGGTTTTAAAACTTCCGCTACACAGGGACTCTGTACGTCTCTTCTCCTAAAAAATACTGCCAAGTACATGATGACGGTCAATGTAGACACAGGGGATGGATTAGTAAACGGGGCATCAGGTGTGTTGATGCAAATAGATTTCAATACATCCAACACTCCCAACATTTTATGGATGAAATTTACAGAGGAAACTGTAGGAGAATCTGCGCGTTCGAAGTGTACACATCGTACAGATCCTTCATGGACTCCTATTCAGAAAATTGTTCGCAGTTTTCATTATTCAAATAACGCACAAATTAACATTGACCGTAGGCAGTTTCCAATTGTGCCTGCTGAAGGCATCACAATTCATAAGAGTCAAGGAGCTACGTATGGCAAAGTGGTAGTCCATGCTAATTCCAGAATGCAGCGTGCTGCATTATACGTAGCTTGCAGTAGAGCAACTACTGCTTTAGGATTATTCATTATTGGGAATTTTGTTCCTCCTAAGTCTCCCCAAAATAATGATAAAGTGAAAGCCCAATTGAAGAAATTGCGGACTGAAAAACTACTGTGTACTCATTACGATTATTTAATTAACAGTTCTGCCCTTAACATTTTCTTCCATAATACTCAGAGCTTGAATTCCCATCTTGAAGATATTCGATCGGACAAGCTGATGCTTCAGTCATCAATATTATGTTTCGTGGAAACTTCCATAAGCAATGAAACTGTAGAAATACCTGGGTTCACTATTGTGGTTCAACTTGAATCAATTAGGCCTTTAACAGGCATCATAATTTATGTAAAGAACGAGCTAGTAGATAGAGTTTCCCATACCTTTAGCAGTAGAAAAACTTTTGGCTCAGTAGTTTTTGAGTTCGGCATATTTAGGTTTGATGCCATAAGTTTTCTTATATTATATAAAAGTCCAGACTTTCCTCTGTCCACATTTAAAATAGAATTTGAGGAGATAATTCATCAATTTTTCTCGTTTAGGTGATTTAGGGGATAGCTTGCTAGTTTTAGGAGATTTTAATTTGTGCCTCAAAACCTTTAACAGGTGTAAGAGTATTTATAATTTTTTGATTAGCAAAGGATTAAGGAGTTTGTTAGATTTGAAAACGTCCACTACCAATATGGATACACATATTGATTGGGCGTTTTCAAATATACTAGATAATGAAAAGATTAGTGCTAGTACTTTTGAGGTTTTGCATAGCCATCACAATGGGATATCTGTTAGTATTCAGGCATGAGTTTGTAATGTTTGGAATAGGTTAGAAATTAAAAAATCTAAATGACAGGATATATGTAAATATGTATGTAGGCATATTTTAATAATTTAAATTTAATTATCTAATAGTTAAGTATAACCATTGAATGGAAAATTGGTTTGATAATTATTATTATTTTTTTATTTTTATACCCTTGGACCTTGTTATCGATATTAACCAATTTAAAATTTATAAAGAAATACCGATATCTACTGCTCACACCGCTTTAGGGAATTGCGGCGATAAATTATTGGCAAAATATCGAAATTGAAGCAAGGTGGCAGCGCACTCCAGTATTATTATTAATTTATAGCTTGCAATTAGTATTATACAATTAAATACTTTTTATGGCAACATACGTCCAAGGGTATCCTACTGTCGTGTGCAACTCGACTGTTGCTCTTGTTTTTTTTTTATTCTCTTGATTTTTGACCACGCGTCGTCGCTATGATAAAACCAACTGATCTTTTTGTTTTTCTTTGTTTCTCCGTTTGCCTTGCGCCTCTTAGAATCACTTTTCGTTGCTGTACTGATTTTTCACTTATATATGGTACAACCAAACGTTTTTGTGTATCGTTATACATACATATGTATGTATTTCGCAAAGCTCTCTATGTATTTGTGTTCAATAAATACATATATTTAAATAAGAAAAATCACTTTTATTTATTTTAATTATTCTTATTTGCACAATTAAACTTTTTCACCACTTGGCCGAAAATGTGACTGGGCCCATAACCTATTGAATTTAATATAATAAAATACGATTAAGTATTGTATATGGTATTATAACCCAGGGCATCAACCAAATAGTGAAACACTTTTATTGCTGTTTGACACTTCAATAATTATTTTATTTAAGCAACCGATTGAATCAACCGCACTGTCTCGTTGTCTGCAAGCGAATAGAACGATTACTCTATAACATGTGAATGCATGTGAATGGTAAACCATGCCATGTGAATGACAAACAACGACATGGTCCTCTTAATTCACAACTATGCATAAGTGTGACTTTTGTATTTTCAACAGAAACCAAAAGTTTTTTTGAAACGATCTTTTTCAGTAATCAAGCTTAACGCTTATAACAAGCACCTCCTTTTGTTTCAGCGAGCAAATATGGATATTCAGTTTGTTTTAAACCCAATCAATCAATGAGATTAAAGACAACATTTTGGTAACAAATTTATATTTGGGACTGAGATATCCGCTCAGGAAGCCGTCTACTGCTGTTTAGGTTTGCATTTGTCCGCCAGCAGTAGTGCCAGTGTGAATATTAATACACACGTTCCAGAAAAACGGGTCAGAATGCCGAAATCTAGAGAGCAACTTCAAAATCTGCACGAAGACTCTAGGGAACTTTTTTACTTAGAACTTCTAGATCATTATATTCAGCGCCCAGACGCTTTAGAGAGCTTATGCCTAGCCGATTTTGCAGCTTTTTATAGCTACAGCAAATCAGAACGAGGAGCTCGCCAAGAAAATGCAGATGACTTTGACGATGATGTGCCTAGGGCTTCTGAATCAATAGTTTACGCTCTTCGCGATAATACTGGCTTCATCAGAAAGAAGCTCACTGCGTGCATAATTATGTATAGGAGATTTAATGTCAATACAGAAACAAGTGACTATTTCAGGGAGCTAAAAATGCTTTACGCCCCATGGCGAGATGAGCATTTGGATTTAGTCACACATGACTGTGAATTGTTCCGTAGGGAAAATCAGGAGTTAGTAGAGAATAATCGCAGAAAAAATTATTTACTAGATGATAGGGAACTAGAAGATACTCTGAGCCACTTAAGAGGGGAAGCAGAAAATGAGAATAATCAAGTAGGAAAACAGGAAGTAGTAGATGATGGCTTCACAGTTTTAGGATTGCCTGAAATAGATCCACATCTAAATGTTTTAAATGTGGATGGAAATTTTGATATAAATGATAGAGATAGTAGTAGATAATATTAGAAGAAGTGAAGGGTTTTAAAACTTCCGCTACACAGGGACATGGTAGAAGTCTCCCCAAAATAATGATAAAGTGAAAGCCCAATTGAAGAAATTGCGGACTGAAGAACTACTGTGTATTCATTACGATTATTTAATTAACAGTTCTGCCCTTAACATTTTCTTCCATAATACTCAGAGCTTGAATTGCCATCTTGAAGATATTCGATCGGACAAGTTGATGCTTCAGTCATCAATATTATGCTTCGTGGAAACTTCCATAAGCAATGAAACTGTAGAAATACCTGGGTTCACTATTGTGGTTCAACTTAAATCAATTTGGCCTTTTCCATACCTTTAGCAGTAGAAAAACTTTAGGTTTAGTAGTTTTTGAGTTCGGCATATTTAGGTTTGATGCCATAAGTTTTCTTATATTATATACAAGACCAGACTTTCCTCTGTCCGCATTTAAAATAGAATTTGAGGAGATAATTTTTTCTAAATTTAGGGGTTAGCTTGCTAGTTTTAGGAGACTTTAATTTGTGCCTCAAAACCTTTAACAGGTGTAGGAGTATTTATAATTCTTTGATTAGCAAAGGATTTAGGAGTTTGTTAGATTTGAAAATGTCCACTACCAATATGGATACACATATTGATTGGGCGTTTTCAAATATATAAGAAAATGAAAAGATTAGTGCTTGGACTTTTGAGGTTTTGCATAGCCATCACAATGGGATATCTGGAATATCTGTTAGTATTCAGGATAGCAAGAGTTTGTAATGTTTGGAATAGGTTAGAAATTAAGAAATCTAAATGACAGGATATATGTAAATATGTATGTAGGCATATTTTAATAATACTTTAATTTAATTATCTAATAGTTAAGTATAACCATTGAATGGAAAATTGGTTTGATAATTATTATTATTTTTATTATTTTTATACCCTTGGACCTTGTTAACGATATTGGCCTATTTAAAATTTATAAAGAAATACCGATGTATACTGCTCACACCGCTTTAGGAAATTGCGGCGATAAATTATTGGCAAAATATCGAAATTGAAGCAAGGTGGCAGCGCACGGCAGTATTATTATTAATTTATAGCGATAAGTATTATACAATTAAATTCTTTTTATGGCAACATAAGTCCTCGGTTATCCCACTGTCGCGTGCCGCTCGACTGTTGCTCTCATTTTTAATTGATTGCGTTTCCAGTTATGTCGTTATGCCACTTAGCTAGTATGTTATATTTTAGAAAAGTTAATTAAATTTATAATGTTTTAGAAATTTTAACTCTTTGAACTCAATGCTAACGCTTCCGCAGTTGTAGGGGAAAAGGGGTTACCTGAACTAAAAGTTCAATGGAGGTGATCATGGTCGGGTGAGCACACGCGAACTCCTTCAAAACCTAAGTTCGCCGGCATACCATTCTAGGCTTCTTTCATCTATCCTATCTTTCTGTTTTGATCATACGTATCTGTCTTCTCTTCCGGTTTTGTAATTTCTAGTTCCTTTTGTCGCAGCATGTTCTTTCTTGATTTTTCTTATTATTGTTAGCAGTCCTATGTTGTGTGAACAAGACCTCCACCCCCAAAGCCGACGAGCTAGAGCCGGAAAATAATAACGTGCATAGCTTCACACAACATTACAACCGATCCCAATTTTGGTTGCACGCTACATTTATAATAAATAATAATAATAAAAATAAGTGGCGCCCAACGTCATGGCTGCATTACATTAATGTCGATTTAATGTGACTCACAAGCAGATTTAATCAATCTAGAATTAGTTAGCGTGAAAAATATTTCACGGTTTAGGAACTTGTTAAATTGATAGCTTAGGGACAATGAAGTGAGTAAATGATCATATGAGAAAACAGGATGACTTTAGCTTAGGCTAATCACATGGCCATAGATCAAATACAAACAACATTAGACTATCTTTCTAACAACAGTATTTTGATAAAAGATTCTTTGGAATATAGTAGCAAAGTTTCAGAATTAAGCACTAACCAAGAGGAAGTGTCAAAATACTGTAGTTATTTCAGCTAATGGAACTTGTGACTTATAGGAAAATCAGAGTTATCTTTTAATTATAAAACCTGATCCATAAAGAGTGATACGAAACAAATTACATAACATGAACTTAATAAAATTAAAGAACTAAATTTTAAAGTTCTACACCCTTTTATTTCTATAACTAGAGTGGTAAAGCCAAAATTACGCAATCCCTTAACAGCGGGAAGTTATGCGGCGAGTTCAACTATCTTATGAGAATTATTATATTTTTTTTATATCCTTATATTCGTTTTGTTCGATTTAATTTTGCTTAGAGTTCTAGTATTATAGTTTATTTAGTTTATCTTACTTAGAGTATTTATTTTGGAATTTATTGGTGTCTCGATCAGAAAAGATGGGCTTAGATCGTTCTCCCGAAGCTGCAGATACAGCAGTCACATGTGCCTTATGCAAGGAAAGGGCGATTTCGATAGAAATTTTTAGAACCAATTGCGGCCATGAATTTCATCGAGATTGTTTAACAACACATTGCAAAACAAGTGACGCGTGTCCAGTTTGTAATATTACATGCCGGCCAACTACGAGTGCGTCAGGCAAGAAAAAAGTGGCACCCAACACACGATCGCAAAGCAGAACGGCGAATGGGAAAGGTGCAGTAGCAACGGCAATAACTAGTCAAGGGACAGAAGAAGGACCAAGCACATCTAGAGCAGCTTTCCAAGATATAGAAACTCGACTTCTAACTTCTCTGTCAGAGAATCCATAATACGGTGGTAGATTGTGTGCAGCGGTTAATGGTACCTCAAGCACATGCGGTTTCTAGTAGGGCGGTTTCTCCTCAGGAAAGAGCCGATCTACCAGAAGAAACACAATACAATCAGGGTACATCAAGAGGAACTCCACAGTACTCAGTGAGAAGTGCTGCCTCAGATCTGTCTCAAAGGCCAGATAAAGTTGTACATATACTTAACACCTGGAAAGTCAAGTTTTCAGGAGTTGGAGTGTCAGTTGACAACTTCATTTATAGAGTTGAGGCCCTTACGCATCAAACATTAGGTGGAAACTTCGAAGTGCTTTGCTCTAATATCAGTGTTTTATTTGAAGGGAAGGCAACTGAGTTTTATTGGCGACATCACAAAGTGGTAAAGTACGATGGGATAGGCTCTGTGATGCACTGCGACTACAATTTACCATAGGCAAGAACGAGACGATAGCGACTTAGAGGAGTTGATCCGAAACAGAAAGCAGAAGGTCAATGAGTCTTTTGATGGGTTTTACGAATGAATTTCGAGCCTGTTACACCAGCAAGAACAGCCATGGCCAAACAGAAATCTCGTCAAGGTACTCAGAAACAATTTACGACCAGAAATCCGCCACGAAATTTGAAATCTGGAAATTAGGACTGTCTCTGAGATTCGAGAAATTTGTAGGCGCAGAGAAGCGTTCATGGAAGACGTCAAAAACATGCAAGGTTTCAAAAAAAGTAATCCTGTCAAAAGAACTGTAGCAGAGTTGTTAGCAGAAACTGATGAGCAGTTTGAATCCGAAGAAGCATTAACAGATGTAGAGATAGAAGCTGTAGCGTTAGTATGCTGGAACTGTAGAAAAACAGGGCACAGATACCAAGACTGTCTGTCAGATAGGAAAATCTTTTGTTATAGCTGTGGCGCGCCCAATACTTATAAGTCCAATTGTAATCGCTGTTCAAAAAACGTACAAGTCAGCAGGTCGAAGTTTATACACAAACCGAAGACATCGGCTGTGCTGAAAAGTCAATTGATGAACACAGACCAATAGATAATGATAAACTAACAACAAAAATAATACCGGATATGTCAACATTTTCAACAAACTTACAAATTAATTAAATAATTTCCTTGTCAGAGAGATTTAAATCTCGTAGTTCCAACAGAATCAAGTAGTTTTGGGTAAAAGTAAAGAGGTGTAAAATTGGATTAAAACAGTTATGTGCAGTCTCGAAAAGTTCAACAGATCCTCGCCCATTTATAGTATATCAGTTACATTGTTAAATCGCACAGTATATGGTTTGTTGGATTCAGGTGCAGCCATAAGTTGTCTAGGTGGCAAGCTAGCTATCCAAATATTAGGGGAAGGCATAACTTTTAAACAATTAAAGTGTCAGGTCATTACTGCATATGGAGACACACAAAAAGTCGTGGGCTCTATGAAGGTAGAAGTAGAATACGGAGGTGAGAAAAACCCATCGAAATATTTATAGTCCCATCACTGCAACAAGATTTATATCTTGGAATAGATTCTTGGAAGTTATATCACCTATTTGATGAATTAGTGTTACCATCTAACGATAACAGTGCTGATCAGCATGAACTATCAGCTGCGCAAAAATTCAAATTGGCTAACGTGGTAAAAACATTTCCGTCATTTGCTAAAGAAGGGCTAGGAAAGACTCAGCTTATAGAACACTCAATCGACGTAAGAGATGCAAAACCAGTAAAACAACGACATTTTCCAGTTTCACCAGCCGTTGAAAAGGCTGAAAAAGATAGAATTCTACAGTTAGGAGTGATAGAAGAATCAAACAGTGGTTGGTCTTCTCCGATTGTTATAGTAAGAAAGCCTGGAAAAATAAGAATCTGTTTAGATTGCAGGAAAGTCAACAGCTTTACGGAAAAGTCGGCATACCCTTTGCCTCAAATAAGTGAAATTCTAAGCAGGCTTCCCAAAGCAAATTTTATAGCAAGCTTAGATCTAAAAGATGCATATTGGCAAGTGCCATTGGAAGAAAAAACAGCTTTTAAAGTACCTGGTAGGCCACTTTATCAATTTAAGGTCATGCCGTTTGGTTTGTGCAATGCGGCCAGTACCATGTCTCAGACAAGGTGGTGCCCCCACATCTGCGAAACGAGGTATTTGTATACTTAGACGATCTTCTAATTATCTCACCCTGTTTTGAGTCACATTTAGAAGTGCTTCGAGAGATAGCTTTACAAATTAAGCGGGCTGGTTTGACAATCAACGTAAGCAAAAGTCACTTCTGTATGCAATGCGTGCGTTACTTAGGCCACATTATAGGCGATGATGGTATAAGAACTGATCCAGAGAAAACTGCGGCTATAAAGCAGTTTCCCGTTCCAAAGAATCTTAAAAGTCTAAGAAGTTTTATGTGACTTTGCAGATGGTACCGGAAATTTTTCCCAAATTATGCATCCCTCTCTTCGGGGTTGACAGACGCAATGACCACCAAGCGGAAGTTCCATTTAGGTGAAGAAGCATTGGAGGTTTTTGAAATTTTAAAACTTAAGCTTTCAGAATCACCCGTCTTACACAGTCCAGATTTTTCCAGGCCATTTTTTATACATTGCGACGCCAGCAAAACAGGAGTAGGCGGAGTTCTAGGGTAGCTGTCTGCAGAAGGGGATGAATGTCCGAATGGTTTTGTTTCAAAAAAACTGAACAAAGCACAGCAAAACTACACAGTTACAGAGCAAGAATGTTTGGCGGCAATAGTATGTCTAACAAGAGCAACAGTCGAGTTGCACACGACAGTAGGATACCCTTGGACGTATGTTGCCATAAAAAGTATTTAATTGTATAATACTAATTGCAAGCTATAAATTAAGAATAATACTGGAGTGCGCTGCCACCTTGCTTCAATTTCGATATTTTGCCAATAATTTATCGCCGCAATTCCCTAAAGCGGTGTGAGCAGTAGATATCGGTATTTCTTTATAAATTTTAAATTGGTTAATATCGATAACAAGGTCCAAGGGTATAAAAATAAAAAATAATAATAATTATCAAACCAATTTTCCATTCAATGGTTATACTTAACTATTAGATAATTAAATTTAAATTATTAAAATTTGCCTACATACATATTTACATATATCCTGTCATTTAGATTTCTTAATTTCTAACCTATTCCAAACATTACAAACTCATGCCTGAATACTAACAGATATCCCATTGTGATGGCTATGCAAAACCTCAAAAGTCCTAGCACTAATCTTTTCATTATCTAGTATATTTGAAAACGCCCAATCAATATGTGTATCCATATTGGTAGTGGACGTTTTCAAATCTAACAAACTCCTTAATCCTTTGCTAATCAAAAAATTATAAATACTCTTACACCTGTTAAAGGTTTTGAGGCACAAATTAAAATCTCCTAAAACTAGCAAGCTATTCCCTAAATCACCTAAACGAGAAAATTGATGAATTATCTCCTCAAATTCTATTTTAAATGTGGACAGAGGAAAGTCTGGACTTTTATATAATATAAGAAAACTTATGGCATCAAACCTAAATATGCCGAACTCAAAAACTACTGAGCCAAAAGTTTTTCTACTGCTAAAGGTATGGGAAACTCTATCTACTAGCTCGTTCTTTACATAAATTATGATGCCTGTTAAAGGCCTAATTGATTCAAGTTGAACCACAATAGTGAACCCAGGTATTTCTACAGTTTCATTGCTTATGGAAGTTTCCACGAAACATAATATTGATGACTGAAGCATCAGCTTGTCCGATCGAATATCTTCAAGATGGGAATTCAAGCTCTGAGTATTATGGAAGAAAATGTTAAGGGCAGAACTGTTAATTAAATAATCGTAATGAGTACACAGTAGTTTTTCAGTCCGCAATTTCTTCAATTGGGCTTTCACTTTATCATTATTTTGGGGAGACTTAGGAGGAACAAAATTCCCAATAATGAATAATCCTAAAGCAGTAGTTGCTCTACTGCAAGCTACGTATAATGCAGCACGCTGCATTCTGGAATTAGCATGGACTACCACTTTGCCATACGTAGCTCCCTGACTCTTATGAATTGTGATGCCTTCAGCAGGCACAATTGGAAACTGCCTACGGTCAATGTTAATTTGTGCGTTATTTGAATATTGAAAACTGCGAACAATTTTCTGAATAGGAGTCCATGAAGGATCTGTACGATGTGTACACTTCGAACGCGCAGATTCCCCTACAGTTTCCTCTGTAAATTTCATCCATAAAATGTTGGGAGTGTTGGATGTATTGAAATCTATTTGCATCAACACACCTGATGCCCCGTTTACTAATCCATCCCCTGTGTCTACATTGACCGTCATCATGTACTTGGCAGTATTTTTTAGGAGAAGAGACGTACAGAGTCCCTGTGTAGCGGAAGTTTTAAAACCCTTCACTTCTTCTAATATTCTTTGTTTCCTAGCTGGTTTCAAATGGCCCGCCTTAATAAAATCTTTAGCAGTAGAGAAAAATTGCTCAGTAGCAATTGAGTTAAGTTTCGTTACATTAAATAAATCAACCTCATTATTATTACTGAACAGATGAATTGCATCATCGGGCACTGCCGATGGTTCGCATATTCTAGATTGGAAAAGGACAATATCATCGGCTGTCATACAACCCGATGCCATATTATTTAAGGCAGAAGCGAAAAGCTGATCGTCACGTTGACGCATTATCTCTGTGAGCTCAAAATACAAAAAAAGGTCCCAGAGATACGTACCAAATATTTCATGGTAAGGGTCAGTGGTATTTGGATCGAAAATCCAACTACCTCCTACGGGCTGTAACTGTCTAAGATCACCGAATACGATGATAGAAACACCACCAAAAGGAGAAGTATTTTTGAAAATTTGCTTCAAACGAGAATCTAACTAAGAAAACATTAGAGAGCTAACCATTGATATTTCATCAATAATAATTAATTTAAGATCGATTAACCTTGAATGAAGGCTATTAACTAAATCATGGCTTAAGGCCCTTAGAGGTGCTGAGCGAGATTGATTAACAGGAAGTGAAAACATGGAATGCAGTGTCGAACCACTAATTCCGAATGCTGCTTTTCCTGTTGGTGCACATAAGAGGATTTTAACAGATGTCGGATCAGCTCCTGGTATACTGTTATACATTACGGATAATGACTGAAAAATTGCTGATATAAGTCGACTCTTTCCGACTCCGGCGCCGGCTCCAACAAATTCATAAAAGACTGTATTGATTTTGGCATTATGCAAAGCATGTGTAAAATATAGCTTCTGCTTTAAATTAAGAGATCTAACTATATTAGCTAAGCTTTCCTGAGAAACTAAGGCTGGAAGCTTGATAAAACGGACATTACTATCTTCATCATTCATATCAATATTTCCATCCACATTTAAAACATTTAGATGTGGATCTATTTCAGGCAATCCTTAAACTGTGAAGCCATCATCTACCACTTCCTGTTCTCCTACTTGATTATTCTCATTTTCTGCTTCCTCTGTTAAGTGGCTCAGAGCATCTTCTAGTTCCCTATCATCTAGTAAATTATATTTTCTGCGATTGTTCTCTACTAACTCCGAATTTTGCCTACAGAACAATTCACAGTCATGTGTGACTAAATCCAAATGCTCATCTCGCCATGGGGCGTAAAGCATTTTTAGCTCTCTGAAATAGTCACTTGTTTCTGTATTGACATTAAATCTCCTATACCTAATTATGCACGCAGTGGTCCTCTTTCTGATGAAGCCACTATTATCGCGAAGAGCGTAAACTATTGATTCAGAAGCCCTAGGCACATCATCGTCAAAGTCATCTGCATTTTCTTGGCGAGCTCCTCGTTCTGATTTGCAGTAGCTATAAAAAGCGGATATCTCAGTGCCAAATATAAATTTGTTACCTAAATGTTGTAACTTTTGCTTAATAGTTACATTGTTATTGTCTTTAATCTCATTGATTGCCTCACGCATCAACATTGAGATACCTCTCTGAGACTTGTTAATATAATTAACGACGTAGCTGCAGCAAGCATAGGGGTCTAAAATAAACTGAATATCCATATTTGCTCGCTGCAACAAAAGGAGGTGCTTGTTATAAGCGTTAAGCTTGATTGCTGCAAAAGATCGCTTCAAAAAAACTTTTGGTTTCTTTATACTTGATCTTACAGCATTAATGTAGCCCTCATAACTAAGGTTAAGTTGATCGTGGGACAAAAAGTTGTTAAAATCGTTAAAATTTTCTACGCTTTCACGATCAAATGGGAAGTCGAGCAGACTTTGAATTTTTCGAAATTCCTACGATGCTCGGCCAAATTTGGAGCATTTTCTTCTAAAGGGAGAAGAATTTCTGTTTGAGGCATGGGAGGGTATGGGATACCAAATCTACAAATTTGTTTTGACCTAATTTCTCGCCTGCAAGAGTGCCCGTGACTATGGAGTTGATACTCCAAATATGGAGCAACGTCCGGGCAACTAGAATCAGCAGTAATAAACTGATCATAAAAAGGACTTCACAGGCATAAATGTGGACTCATTCTTTAGGTCGAGCTTTGGGGCGTCTTTCAGCCAGAACATGCCATGTATATGTGGAGAGCCTCTTTGCTGAAACTCCACTCGCCAATAAAACTTGATGACCTGGTGACAACCAAAGACACCGCCTTCCTTTTTCATCAGTTTTAAAACCTGTCTTTATCGAAAATCGAAATATCTGGCACAGGTCACTGGGTCTGCTCTAATAAGACGAGCTTTCTCATTAAACCCCAAATTTAACGCTTCTTCTTCGGATACTTCTAGCTTGTCTACATTTTTACATAGCAAGACTAAAAGCTCCGGCCACCTAGTTTCCGCTGCGGAAAATGTTATAAAAAAAGTTGGAAGCCCTACCTGCCTAATAATAGCCATCACTTTCTTTTTCTCGTCCTCCCAATGAGCAGGAGACGTGCGAATACCTTTTAAAAGCCTATAGCCATCCTCATGAAGTATTAACCTATTTAAAGTTTCATCATTACGCACATCAGCAGCCGAAATGCCTTGAGTGGCAGAGTGCTTACATAAGCAAATTGATGTGCTATTCCTAATGCTAATCATTTCTAACTTTTTGAAGTTATGAAATAATTTATCAGTTCTACAACCTCTTCTATCAAAATTCCTAAGCTCTGATCTAACTATAGTTGTAAAACTTTCCTGACATTTCCTTTTAATGCCTGCAAATATTGTGGGAAAAGCCAGCTCCTCTGAATCACAATCGGTTATCATGTCAAGAGGTCGCTGACCCTCTCCTGGTGCTATAGCAATTCGAGGAATATCTATGTTTTCAACAGGGACATTTTCCATGAAGGTTTCTTGACCTCCTGGATTCAACTCTACCTCTTCTTCTACTACTCTATGCTCATTAGGTTGTGCTGCCTTTTCTAACATTTGACACACAATGTCCCTGTCGTCTGCTGACGCAACAAATGGTACAGTCTCAGCTGAGTAAGAAGACAACCACTGCTCATTGATAGTAACCTGGTGCTTCTTATAAAGTTCTGTGTTCACTTAATACCGAATTGCATCAACTATCTTTGAGGGCCTTATGGTTTCAGCCATGAAATCATGGTTATACTCCATCCTATGCTTAAGATGAATCTGAACTACTTCGGCTTCATTAAATGCCCTGGGAAGGGAAGTTACAACATTTGCAACTGGAATTGGCACATTGATCACTGCTCCTTTAATGGCACTTTGACGTCCATATCCAAGAGACTTTATGATCATAAAAGGAAGACGGGGAGAAATCAGCCTTTCTTCTAGAGGCGTCAAGCCTTTCAGGCATTCCGGAAGCTCCGGAAAATTTAGGCCATTTGTAATAGAAGCCTTTGGTTTTTTCCCCTGACTTAATACTGCGGCTGCAGGTTTTGCAAAAGCTAAACCTATTATTATGGGATGGAAACATAGAGGAAAGATACAAAATATCAACACTATCTGCCTCACTACACTTTTCCTCTATGACCTCACGCGAAATTTTGTCCACTTGATGTGGAAACCACAAACCTTTGCAACATATGCAAACCTGATCGGGTTCCTGCTTGACTGTCTTATTAAAATTGGCTATTAGGCAATCTAAACTAGTTTTAACCTGCGATATCCTATCATCTGGAAGGGTATTCGCACGGTCCACTCTATTGCGGGACGCGTTTCTCCTATTCTCTGCTATCCTATTGGTGCAAATACTCCTATATAGACTCACTCTTTGCGACATATTCCTATGGGCTTCAAAGGCCTCACGTTGAGCTCGAATTCGAGCACTGCGGCGTGCACTAGTATTGCGTGCCTGCTCAACAATCCTACGAATAGGATTGTTTCTAACCTGAGACCTTTGACTTCTATCTATTGCCCTTTCTAAAATTCGCGTCTCCTGATTTTGTCGCTGAATCGCCCTTCTAACAGCATCTCGTCCGCTTTCGTTGGACCTGAATTGTGGACATTGCCTGCGCCTCGATCGACGCAAAGTATTGGCAAGTTGTTCGGCATTTCTAGTTGAATGATCAGTTCGTCGAACACGGCGACGAACTGCATCCTGCTCTCTTTCCTGAGATCGAAACTCTTTCCTGAGATCGACTCGAACGACGCGAAGTGTTGGCAAGTTGTTCGTCTGTTTTAATTGCAGAATCACTGCGACGTACACGGCGACGAACTGCATCCTGCTCTCTTTCCTGAGATCGAAACTCAGCATCTTGCCTGCGACTCGAACGACGCGAAGTGTTGGCAAGTTGTTCGTCTGTTTTAATTGCAGAATCACTGCGACGTACACGGCGACGAACTGCATCCTGCTCACTTTCCTGAGATCGAAACTCAGCATCTTGCCTGCGACTCGAACGACGCGAAGTGTTGGCAAGTTGTTCGTCTGTTTTAATTGCAGAATCACTGCGACGTACACGGCGACGAACTGCATCCTGCTCTCTTTCCTGAGATCGAAGGTCAGCATCTCGCCTGCGCCTCGAACGACGCGAAGTGTCAGCAAGTTGTTCTTGTAATCTGATTGGCGAAGAAGCCCGAAGAGTAGTGTGACGAATTGTGTCCGGTAATTGCTCAACGGCCCTAAATGTTCTATTACTTCTGCGGACTCGATGCTGTTGACTATCTCTAACCCTTTCAGCTTCCCTAAATTCGAAATTTTGCCTACGTTCTCTATGTGCCTCTAGATTATTTACGCGTTCCTGCTCAGAAAAGTCTATATCTGACCTATTCAAACGATTTCTTTTTCGCTGTGTTTGACTCCTATTGCAAGCTGACTTTCTCTTAAGTCTAGGCATCTTCTAATATATAAGTTTTAAAATAATATATAGGTATGTTAAAAATAAAATTCTTATAAATTAATTTAATTTGAATATATATTTATCAAAAATTAATATATAGTTATATATATAAAAAAAAGTTAGTATATTTATTTATATATATAAATATATTCATATATTTAAATAGATATATATATATTATAATTATTTTCATATATTTAAATAAATATATGTATATTATTTAAAATAATTATATTATAAATGAAAATAAATATCTAATGAAAGAACAAATATAAATAAAATTTTATAAGGAAAATAAAAATAAACAAAATGTGGAAAAAAGAATAAATATAAATCAAAGAAATAATAAATTAAACCTGCAAGAAATTCCAGCGAAAATTCCAATTTGAATCGCGGAAACGAACCGATACCGATGTTCACGTACAATCACACACACTTCAGAAGAGTCTATACACATATATGTATGCATGCACAAAAATACGTTACGCTGTGTACCGCACTTTTCTAAAATTGCGCGCCACGTTCCGGGCAGGGCGCAATCATTCACACGCATAAAAAATGTTCCGTTAACGCATAACAATCACACACGAAGATTTACTTATTATATACTCGACTTATATTAATTTGCATTAAATGTTAAATGTATCACGAACACGCGAATTAATTATATATTATTTTATATTTAATATCGAAAATACAAATGATAATCGACAATCGACGACGACACCGAACACGCCAATCGCAAACTACAAATTAACATAACACTGAAGCGCGCTGCCACCTTGCAACAATTTTGATACGTTGCCAATAATTTATCGCCGCAATTAAAAAGTGCGCGAAACCTTAAATTTATAATAATGATCTATAGAATCTAATATACATACAAAATATACATATATTAAAAAAACAAAGTAGAAGAAATGTTAGTACATTTTTTTCAAACATAGTTTCAATAGACGTGGGGATATAATATAATTTACACATATTAATATAATTTATATGCAAAACATAGGAAATATATATCGATATGTTTAATATATATTAAAAGCTATCGATATGATAGCTCATAATATATCGTGAAATCTAAAATAATATTTATTCAATAAAAAGTCAAAATATAAATTATTAAATAATAATAATAATATGTCTATATTAGAAATCTAGTAAATACCTGCATTCATGCATGCCGATCAACCACACTGTTGGTTGTATATAATTTTACATATGTATGTGTGAACACAAATTAAGTATGTATAAGTGTTTGCATTTATGCATATGTATTTTGGGTAATTGACATGTGCATGAAAAAGAAGAGTCGAGAAACAGCTCGCGCTTCGCGCTCGCATCGTTTATCCATTTCTTTCATGCACAAGTAATTTAGTTCTGACGTCATCGACAACTTCTTTGCTTTCTTCATATTCATATATACGCCACCTATTGGTTGAGTGTTAGCATATATTTATGCAC
This sequence comes from Zaprionus ornatus, assembly GCA_018904035.1. Lineage (NCBI taxonomy): Eukaryota > Metazoa > Arthropoda > Insecta > Diptera > Drosophilidae > Zaprionus > Zaprionus ornatus. The sequence continues at coordinate 61,502 of JAEIFZ010000306.1, read as the reverse complement.
ATGTATTTTCGGTAATTGACATGTGCATGGAAAAGAAGAGTCGAGAAACAGCTCGCGCTTCGCGCTCGCATCGTTGTCCTTTTCTTTCATGCATAAGGAATTTAGTTCTGACGTCATCGACAAGTTCTTTGCTGGTCGAAGTGTCGAAATGGTTTATCTAATAACTTCAGTGTTTATTGTCTGATCGGATTGCAATTTGGAGGATAAGTTTATTTATTATTTATCTGTATATATGCTAAAGCAGAACGTTAAGAAATGAGTTCTTCGAATGTAAATAGCAATGTAAACCAAAATTGGCGGTTTGCGGGGGCGGTAGGCGTGTTATTCCAAATTGAAAATAAACTTGATCTGCGTATGGTATACAGGAATCTTCATGCTAAATTTGGTGTCCGTAGCTTTTGTAATAGCTGAGATCGGCGCGTTCATCCAGACAGACATACAGACGGACAGACGGACAGACAGACGGACAGACGGACATGGCTCAATCGACTCGGCTATTGATCCTGAGCAAGAATATATATACTTTATGGGGTCTCCGACGCCTCCTTCTGCCTGTTACATACATTTGCACAAAGTTAGTATACCCTTTTTTGACCATTTTCAATGGTCCAAGGGTATAAAAAGAGAGCACAGCGCAGCACACTCAGAGAGCGATGCAGGCGAGAATGAGCGTCGGAGTGCGAACTAGTAACAAAAACAAAAAGAACAAGACGCTAAAGACGAGTCAGTTAATCAAGAATAAAATCTATTTTAAACACAATATTAGTGGTTATAACAGACACCCGTGAATCTCACTTGTTAGCACAGACACTGTACACTGCTAAATCACAAATTCAAAACACAATGAATACAGCAAATCACGTTAATTTGGAGTTTAAAAAATAAAATAAGAGGAGCGAAATCAAAGCACAGCCGATCACCACTACGAGGATGATCACCACTACGAGGTGAAGCCAGTGATACTCCGCTGAAGTCTGCGGTGCTGCAGGAGTGGATTAGATTTTCTGTCACGGCATCATCTGGCCATGGTAGGTGGAGATTGGTAGCTTATACGGCATCTGGCGGCGGGCCTGCTGCTGGGCATGCCCGGTCATGAGCGGTCACAGGGTTTCAGCACGCCTCCATTGGGATCGGCCATGGCGTCATCAGGTTTCAGATGCTGGGCCTTTTGTTGCATGTCCTGATTCGCCAACTCTTCTGCAAGTCCTCTGTGCCATGGATTTGGGGATCGGCATCTGGTGTTGTTGATTTTGGCTTACTTTAATCTAGGCTAACTTAACTAGGCTAACAATTTAAATTGGCTATATTATTTGTATTCTATGTTAGTTTGGTTAATGCCAGCGTCTAGTTAATTTGCCAAGATTCTAGCTGGATGTCAGGTAGTTGGAGGTTTCCTGGTTTGGTAGAGGAGGGGGTAAGAAAGTGGGGGTCAAATTTATAAAAACGGCCGCAAAAGATGCCGTATTCCAAAAAGGCCTGCTCACTGCTCCATGGAGACAGCGGTCCATGCCTACGCCTTTTACGAGCAGAGCATTCCCAGGGCGGAACGCTCACACAGCCGCCCTATGAGAGTACTATGGCCATTCAATGAAGGAGACTGTGTAGGCTAACAATTAAAGCCTGGTTTGGTAGGGGCCTACTATACTCCCCTGCCAGAACCACTTAAGTATTATAGAGCTCAATATGTTTAAAATGTCTCAGTTGCATTGCTACCCAGAGCAGTGCAATTAATATATAAATGTAGTGTCTGAAGCATAGAGAAAGGAGGGGAGTCAGCATGGCCCCGAACACTCCAGGCTATGTATCAGTGATGTCACCGTGGTCTAGGTAAGAACAAGAGCAACAGTCGAGTTGCACACGACAGTAGGATACCCTTGGACGTATGTTGCCATAAAAAGTATTTAATTGTATAATACTAATTGCAAGCTATAAATTAATAATAATACTGGAGTGCGCTGCCACCTTGCTTCAATTTCGATATTTTGCCAATAATTTATCGCCGCAATTCCCTAAAGCGGTGTGAGCAGTAGATATCGGTATTTCTTTATAAATTTTAAATTGGTTAATATCGATAACAAGGTCCAATGGTGTAAAAATAAAAAAATAATAATAATTATCAAACCAATTTTCCATTCAATGGTTATACTTAACTATTAGATAATTAAATTTAAATTATTAAAATATGCCTACATACATATTTACATATATCCTGTCATTTAGATTTCTTAATTTCTAACCTATTCCAAACATTACAAACTCATGCCTGAATACTAACAGATATCCCATTGTGATGGCTATGCAAAACCTCAAAAGTCCTAGCACTAATCTTTTCATTATCTAGTATGTTTGAAAACGCCCAATCAATATGTGTATCCATATTGGTAGTGGACGTTTTCAAATCTAACAAACTCCTTAATCCTTTGCTAATCAAAAAATTATAAATACTCTTACACCTGTTAAAGGTTTTGAGGCACAAATTAAAATCTCCTAAAACTAGCAAGCTATCCCCTAAATCACCTAAACGAGAAAATTGATGAATTATCTCCTCAAATTCTATTTTAAATGTGGACAGAGGAAAGTCTGGACTTTTATATAATATAAGAAAACTTATGACATCAAACCTAAATATGCCGAACTCAAAAACTACTGAGCCAAAAGTTTTTCTACTGCTAAAGGTATGGGAAACTCTATCTACTAGCTCGTTCTTTACATAAATTATGATGCCTGTTAAAGGCCTAATTGATTCAAGTTGAACCACAATAGTGAACCCAGGTATTTCTACAGTTTCATTGCTTATGGAAGTTTCCACGAAACATAATATTGATGACTGAAGCATCAGCTTGTCCGATCGAATATCTTCAAGATGGGAATTCAAGCTCTGAGTATTATGGAAGAAAATGTTAAGGGCAGAGCTGTTAATTAAATAATCGTAATGAGTACACAGTAGTTTTTCAGTCCGCAATTTCTTCAATTGGGCTTTCACTTTATCATTATTTTGGGGAGACTTAGGAGGAACAAAATTCCCAATAATGAATAATCCTAAAGCAGTAGTTGCTCTACTGCAAGCTACGTATAATGCAGCACGCTGCATTCTGGAATTAGCATGGACTACCACTTTGCCATACGTAGCTCCCTGACTCTTATGAATTGTGATGCCTTCAGCAGGCACAATTGGAAACTGCCTACGGTCAATGTTAATTTGTGCGTTATTTGAATATTGAAAACTGCGAACAATTTTCTGAATAGGAGTCCATGAAGGATCTGTACGATGTGTACACTTCGAACGCGCAGATTCTCCTACAGTTTCCTCTGTAAATTTCATCCATAAAATGTTGGGAGTGTTGGATGTATTGAAATCTATTTGCATCAACACACCTGATGCCCCGTTTACTAATCCATCCCCTGTGTCTACATTGACCGTCATCATGTACTTGGCAGTATTTTTTAGGAGAAGAGACGTACAGAGTCCCTGTGTAGCGGAAGTTTTAAAACCCTTCACTTCTTCTAATATTCTTTGTTTCCTAGCTGGTTCCAAATGGCCCGCCTTAAGCAGTAGAGAAAAATTGCTCAGTAGCAATTGAGTTAAGTTTCGTTACATTAAATAAATCAACCTCATTATTATTACTTAACAGATGAATTGCATCATCGGGCACTGCCGATGGTTCGCATATTCTAGATTGGAAAAGGACAATATCATCGGCTGTCATACAACCCGATGCCATATTATTTAAGGCAGAAGCGAAAAGCTGATCGTCACGTTGACGCATTATCTCTGTGAGCTCAAAATACAAAAAAAGGTTCCAGAGATACGTACCAAATATTTCATGGTAAGGGTCAGTGGTATTTGGATCGAAAATCCAACTACCTCCTACGGGCTGTAACTGTCTAAGATCACCGAATACGATGATAGAAACACCACCAAAAGGAGAAGTATTTTTGAAAATTTGCTTCAAACGAGAATCTAAATAAGAAAACATTAGAGAGCTAACCATTGATATTTCATCAATAATAATTAATTTAAGATCGATTAACCTTGAATGAAGGCTATTAACTAAATCATGGCTTAAGGCCCTTAGAGGTGCTGAGCGAGATTGATTAACAGGAAGTGAAAACATGGAATGCAGTGTCGAACCACTAATTCCGAATGCTGCTTTTCCTGTTGGTGCACATAAGAGGATTTTAACAGATGTCGGATCAGCTCCTGGTATACTGTTATACATTACGGATAATGACTGAAAAATTGCTGATATAAGTCGACTCTTTCCGACTCCGGCGCCGCCTCCAACAAATTCATAAAAGACTGTATTGATTTTGGCATTATGCAAAGCATGTGTAAAATATAGCTTCTGCTTTAAATTAAGAGATCTAACTATATTAGCTAAGCTTTCCTGAGAAACTAAGGCTGGAAGCTTGATAAAACGGACATTACTATCTTCATCATTCATATCAATATTTCCATCCACATTTAAAACATTTAGATGTGGATCTATTTCAGGCAATCCTAAAACTGTGAAGCCATCATCTACCACTTCCTGTTCTCCTACTTGATTATTCTCATTTTCTGCTTCCTCTGTTAAGTGGCTCAGAGCATCTTCTAGTTCCCTATCATCTAGTAAATTATATTTTCTGCGATTGTTCTCTACTAACTCCGAATTTTCCCTACAGAACAATTCACAGTCATGTGTGACTAAATCCAAATGCTCATCTCGCCATGGGGCGTAAAGCATTTTTAGCTCTCTGAAATAGTCACTTGTTTCTGTATTGCCATTAAATCTCCTATACCTAATTATGCACGCAGTGGTCCTCTTTCTGATGAAGCCACTATTATCGCGAAGAGCGTAAACTATTGATTCAGAAGCCCTAGGCACATCATCGTCAAAGTCATCTGCATTTTCTTGGCGAGCTCCTCGTTCTGATTTGCAGTAGCTATAAAAAGCGGATATCTCAGTGCCAAATATAAATTTGTTACCTAAATGTTGTAACTTTTGCTTAATAGTTACATTGTTATTGTCTTTAATCTCATTGATTGCCTCACGCATCAACATTGAGATACCTCTCTGAGACTTGTTAATATAATTAACGACGTAGCTGCAGCAAGCATAGGGGTCTAAAATAAACTGAATATCCATATTTGCTCGCTGCAACAAAAGGAGGTGCTTGTTATAAGCGTTAAGCTTGATTGCTGCAAAAGATCGCTTCAAAAAAACTTTTGGTCTCTTTATACTTGATCTTACAGCATTAATGTAGCCCCTCATAACTAAGGTTAAGTTGATCGTGGGACAAAAAGTTGTTAAAATCGTTAAAATTTTCTACGCTTTCACGATCAAATGGGAAGTCGAGCAGACTTTGAATTTTTCGAAATTCCTACGATGCTCGGCCAAATTTGGAGCATTTTCTTCTAAAGGGAGAAGAATTTCTGTTTGAGGCATGGGAGGGTATGGGATACCAAATCTACAAATTTGTTTTGACCTAATTTCTCGCCTGCAAGAGTGCCCGTGACTATGGAGTTGATACTCCAAATATGGAGCAACGTCCGGGCAACTAGAATCAGCAGTAATAAACTGATTAATAAAGGACTACACAGGCATAAATGTGGACTCATTCTTTAGGTCGAGCTTTGGGGCGTCTTTCAGCCAGAACATGCCATGTATATGTGGAGAGCCTGTTTGCTGAAACTCCACTCGCCAATAAAACTTGATGACCTGGTGACAACCAAAGACACCGCCTTCCTTTTCCATCAGTTTTAAAACCTGTCTATATCGAAAATCGAAATATCTTGCACAGGTCACTGGGTCTGCTCTAATGAGACGAGCTTTCTCATTAAACCCCAAATTTAACGCTTCTTCTTCGGATACTTCTAGCTTGTCTACATTTTTACATAGCAAGACTAAAAGCTCCGGCCACCTAGTTTCCGCTGCGGAAAATGTTATAAAAAAAGTTGGAAGCCCTACCTGCCTAATCATAGCCATCACTTTCTTTTTCTCGTCCTCCCAATGAGCAGGAGACGTGCGAATACCTTTTAAAAGCCTATAGCCATCATCATGAAGTATTAACCTATTTAAAGTTTCATCATTACGCACATCAGCAGCCGAAATGCCTTGAGTGGCAGAGTGCTTACGTAAGCAAATTGATGTGCTATTCCTAATGCTAATCATTTCTAACTTTTTGAAGTTATGAAATAATTTATCAGTTCTACAACCTCTTCTATCAAAATTCCTAAGCTCTGATCTAACTATAGTTGTAAAACTTTCCTGACATTTCCTTTTAATGCCTGCAAATATTGTGGGAAAAGCCCGCTCCTCTGAATCACAATCGGTTATCATGTCAAGAGGTCGCTGACCCTCTCCTGGTGCTATAGCAATTCGAGGAATATCTATGTTTTCAACAGAGACATTTTCCATGAAGGTTTCTTGACCTCCTGGATTCAACTCTACCTCTTCTTTTACTACTCTATGCTCATTAGGTTGTGCTGCCTTTTCTAACATTTGACACACAATGTCCCTGTCGTCTGCTGACGCAACAAATGGTACAGTCTCAGCTGAGTAAGAAGACAACCACTGCTCATTGATAGTAACCTGGTGCTTCTTATAAAGTTCTGTGTTCACTAAATACCGAATTGCATCAACTATCTTTGAGGGCCTTATGGTTTCAGCCATGAAATCATGGTTATACTCCATCCTACGCTTAAGATGAATCTGAACTACTTCGGCTTCATTAAATGCCCTGGGAAGGGAAGTTACAACATTTGCAACTGGAATTGGCACATTGATCACTGCTCCTTTAATGGCACTTTGACGTCCACATCCAAGAGACTTTATGATCATAAAAGGAAGACGGGGAGAAATCAGCCTTTCTTCTAGAGGCGTCAAGCCTTTCAGGCATTCCGGAAGCTCCGGAAAATTTAGGCCATTTGTAATAGAAGCCTTTGGTTTTTTCCCTGACTTAATACTGCGGCTGCAGGTTTTGCAAAAGCTAAACCTATTATTATGGGATGGAAACATAGAGGAAAGATACAAAATATCAACACTATCTGCCTCACTACACTTTTCCTCTATGACCTCACGCGAAATTTTGTCCACTTGATGTGGAAACCACAAACCTTTGCAACATATGCAAACCTGATCGGGTCCCTGCTTGACTGTCTTATTAAAATTGGCTATTAGGCAATCTAAACTATTTTTAACCTGCGATATCCTATCATCTGGAAGGGTATTCGCACGGTCCACTCTATTGCGGGACGCGTTTCTCCTATTCTCTGCTATCCTATTGGTGCAAATACTCCTATATAGACTCACTCTTTGCGACATATTCCTATGGGCTTCAAAGGCCTCACGTTGAGCTCGAATTCGAGCACTGCGGCGTGCACTAGTATTGCGTGCCTGCTCAACAATCCTACGAATAGGATTGTTTCTAACCTGAGACCTTTGACTTCTATCTATTGCCCTTTCTAAAATTCGCGTCTCCTGATTTTGTCGCTGAATCGCCCTTCTAACAGCATCTCGTCCGCTTTCGTTGGACCTGAATTGTGGACATTGCCTGCGCCTCGATCGACGCAAAGTATTGGCAAGTTGTTCGGCATTTCTAGTTGAATGATCAGTTCGTCGAACACGGCGACGAACTGCATCCTGCTCTCTTTCCTGAGATCGAAACTCAGCATCTTGCCTGCGACTCGAACGACGCGAAGTGTTGGCAAGTTGTTCGTCTGTTTTAATTGCAGAATCACTGCGACGTACACGGCGACGAACTGCATCCTGCTCACTTTCCTGAGATCGAAACTCAGCATCTTGCCTGCGACTCGAACGACGCGAAGTGTTGGCAAGTTGTTCGTCTGTTTTAATTGCAGAATCACTGCGACGTACACGGCGACGAACTGCATCCTGCTCTCTTTCCTGAGATCGAAACTCAGCATCTTGCCTGAAACTCGAACGACGCGAAGTTTTGGCAAGTTGTTCGTCTGTTTTAATTGCAGAATCACTGCGACGTACACGGCGACGGTCTGCATCCTGCTCTCTTTCCTGAGATCGAAGGTCAGCATCTCGCCTGAGCCTCGAGCGACGCGAAGTGTCAGCAAGTTGTTCTTGTAATCTGATTGGCGAAGAAGCCCGAAGAGTAGTGTGACGAATTGTGTCCGGTAATTGCTCAACGGCCCTAAATGTTCTATTACTTCTGCGGACTCGATGCTGTTGACTATCTCTAACCCTTTCAGCTTCCCTAAATTCGAAATTTTGCCTACGTTCTATATGTGCCTCTAGATTATTTACGCGTTCCTGCTCAGAAAAGTCTATATCTGACCTATTCAAACGATTTCTTTTTCGCTGTGTTTGACTCCTATTGCAAGCTGACTTTCTCTTAAGTCTAGGCATCTTCTAATATATAAGTTTTAAAATAATATATAGGTATGTTAAAAATAAAATTCTTATAAATTAATTTAATTTGAATATATATTTATCAAAAATTAATATATAGTTATATATATAAAATAAAGTTAGTATATTTATTTATATATATAAATATATTCATATATTTAAATAGATATATATATATTATATTATATTCATATATTTAAATAAATATATGTATATTATTTAAAATAATTATATTATAAATTAAAATAAATATCTAATGAAAGAACAAATAATAATAAAATTTAATAAGGAAAATAAAAATAAACAAAATGTGGAAAAAAGAATAAATATAAATCAAAGAAATAATAAATTAAACCTGCAAGAAATTCCAGCGAAAATTCCAATTTGAATCGCGGAAACGAAGCGATACCGATGTTCACGTACAATCACACACACTTCAGAAGAGTCTATACACATATATGTATGCATGCAGAAAAATACGTTACGCTGTGTACCGCACTTTTCTAAAATTGCGCGCCACGTTCCGGGCAGGGCGCAATCATTCACACGCATAAAAAATGTTCCGTTAACGCATCACAATCACACACGAGGATTTACTTATTATATACTCGACTTATATTAATTTGCATTAAATGTTAAATGTATCACGAACACGCGAATTAATTATATATTATTTTATATTTAATATCGAAAATACAAATGATAATCGACAATCGACGACGACACCGAACACGCCAATCGCAAACTACAAATTAACATAACACTGAAGCGCGCTGCCACCTTGCAACAATTTTGATACGTTGCCAATAATTTACCGCCGCAATTAAAATGTGCGCGAAACCTTAAATTTATAATAATGATTTATAGAATCTAATATACATACAAAATATATATATATTAAAAAAACAAAGTAGAAGAAATGTTAGTACATTTTTTTCAAACATAGTTTCAATAGACGTGGGGATATAATATAATTTACACATATTAATATAATTTATATGCAAAACATATGAAATATATATCGATATGTTTAATATATATTAAAAGCTATCGATATGATAGCTCATAATATATCGTGAAATCTAAATTAATATTTATTTAATAAAAAGTCAATATATAAATTATTAAATAATAATAATAATATGTCTATATTAGAAATCTAGTAAATACCTGCATTCATGCATGCCGATCAACCACGCTATTGGTTGTATATAATTTTACATATGTATGTGTGAACACAAATTAAGTATGTATAAGTGTTTGCATTTATGCACATGTATTTTGGGTAATTGACATGTGCATGAAAAAGAAGAGTCGAGAAACAGCTCGCGCTTCGCGCTCGCATCGTTTATCCTTTTCTTTCATGCACAAGTAATTTAGTTCTGACGTCATCGACAACTTCTTTGCTTTGTTCATATTCATATATACGCCACCTATTGGTTGAGTGTTAGCATATATTTATGCACATGTATTTTCGGTAATTGACATGTGCATGGAAAAGAAGAGTCGAGAAACAGCTCGCGCTTCGCGCTTGCATCGTTGTCCTTTTCTTTCATGCATAAGGAATTTAGTTCTGACGTCATCGACAAGTTCTTTGCTGGTCGAAGTGTCGAAATGGTTTATCTAATAACTTCAGTGTTTATTGTCTGATCGGATTGCAATTTGGAGGATAAGTTCATATATTATTTATCTATATATATGCTACAGCAGAACGTTAAGAAATGAGTTCTTCGAATGTAAATAGCAATGTAAACCAAAATTGGCGGTTTGCGGGGGCGGTAGGCGTGTTATTCCAAATTGAAAATAAACTTGATCTGCGTATGGTATACACGAATCTTCATGCTAAATTTGGTGTCCGTAGCTTTTGTAATAGCTGAGATCGGCGCGTTCATTCAGACAGACAGACAGACGGACAGACGGACAGACAGACGGACATGGCTCAATCGACTCGGCTATTGATCCTGAGCAAGAATATATATACTTCATGGGGTCTCCGACGCCTCCTTCTGCCTGTTACATACATTTGCACAAAGTTAGTATACCCTTTTTTGACCATTACATTAAATAAATCAACCTCATTATTATTACTTAACAGATGAATTGCATCATCGGGCACTGCCGATGGATCGCATATTCTAGATTGGAAAAGGACAATATCATCGGCTGTCATACAACCCGATGCCATATTATTTAAGGCAGAAGCGAAAAGCTGATCGTCACGTTGACGCATTATCTCTGTGAGCTCAAAATACAAAAAAAGGTCACAGAGATATGTACCAAATATTTCATGGTAAGGGTCAGTGGTATTTGGATCGAAAATCCAACTACCTCCTACGGGCTGTAACTGTCTAAGATCACCGAATACGATGATAGAAACACCACCAAAAGGAGAAGTATTTTTGAAAATTTGCTTCAAACGAGAATCTAAATAAGAAAACATTAGAGAGCTAACCATTGATATTTCATCAATAATAATTAATTTAAGATCGATTAACCTTGAATGAAGGCTATTAACTAAATCATGGCTTAAGGCCCTTAGAGGTGCTGAGCGAGATTGATTAACAGGAAGTGAAAACATGGAATGCAGTGTCGAACCACTAATTCCGAATGCTGCTTTTCCTGTTGGTGCACATAAGAGGATTTTAACAGATGTCGGATCAGCTCCTGGTATACTGTTATACATTACGGATAATGACTGAAAAATTGCTGATATAAGTCGACTCTTTCCGACTCCGGCGCCGCCTCCAACAAATTCATTAAAGACTGTATTGATTTTGGCATTATGCAAAGCATGTGTAAAAAAAAAAAATATTGCTTCTGCTTTAAATTAAGAGATCTAACTATATTAGCTAAGCTTTCCTGAGAAACTAAGGCTGGAAGCTTGATAAAACGGACATTACTATCTTCATCATTCATATCAATATTTCCATCCACATTTAAAACATTTAGATGTGGATCTATTTCAGGCAATCCTAAAACTGTGAAGCCATCATCTACCACTTCCTGTTCTCCTACTTGATTATTCTCATTTTCTGCTTCCTCTGTTAAGTGGCTCAGAGCATCTTCTAGTTCCCTATCATCTAGTAAATTATATTTTCTGCGATTGTTCTCTACTAACTCCGAATTTTCCCTACAGAACAATTCACAGTCATGTGTGACTAAATCCAAATGCTCATCTCGCCATGGGGCGTAAAGCATTTTTAGCTCTCTGAAATAGTCACTTGTTTCTGTATTGACATTAAATCTCCTATACCTAATTATGCACGCAGTGGTCCTCTTTCTGATGAAGCCACTATTATCGCGAAGAGCGTAAACTATTGATTCAGAAGCCCTAGGCACATCATCGTCAAAGTCATCTGCATTTTCTTGGCGAGCTCCTCGTTCTGATTTGCAGTAGCTATAAAAAGCGGATATCTCAGTGCCAAATATAAATTTGTTACCTAAATGTTGTAACTTTTGCTTAATAGTTACATTGTTATTGTCTTTAATCTCATTGATTGCCTCACGCATCAACATTGAGATACCTCTCTGAGACTTGTTAATATAATTAACGACGTCCCTGTCGTCTGCTGACGCAACAAATGGTACAGTCTCAGCTGAGTAAGAAGACAACCACTGCTCATTGATAGTAACCTGGTGCTTCTTATAAAGTTCTGTGTTCACTAAATACCGAATTGCATCAACTATCTTTGAGGGCCTTATGGTTTCAGCCATGAAATCATGGTTATACTCCATCCTACGCTTAAGATGAATCTGAACTACTTCGGCTTCATTAAATGCCCTGGGAAGGGAAGTTACAACATTTGCAACTGGAATTGGCACATTGATCACTGCTCCTTTAATGGCACTTTGACGTCCACATCCAAGAGACTTTATGATCATAAAAGGAAGACGGGGAGAAATCAGCCTTTCTTCTAGAGGCGTCAAGCCTTTCAGGCATTCCGGAAGCTCCGGAAAATTTAGGCCATTTGTAATAGAAGCCTTTGGTTTTTTCCCTGACTTAATACTGCGGCTGCAGGTTTTGCAAAAGCTAAACCTATTATTATGGGATGGAAACATAGAGGAAAGATACAAAATATCAACACTATCTGCCTCACTACACTTTTCCTCTATGACCTCACGCGAAATTTTGTCCACTTGATGTGGAAACCACAAACCTTTGCAACATATGCAAACCTGATCGGGTCCCTGCTTGACTGTCTTATTAAAATTGGCTATTAGGCAATCTAAAATAGTTTTAACCTGCGATATCCTATCATCTGAAAGGGTATTCGCACGGTCCACTCTATTGCGGGACGCGTTTCTCTTATTCTCTGCTATCCTATTGGTGCAAATACTCCTATATAGACTCACTCTTTGCGACATATTCCTATGGGCTTCAAAGGCCTCACGTTGAGCTCGAATTCGAGCACTGCGGCGTGCACTAGTATTGCGTGCCTGCTCAACAATCCTACGAATAGGATTGTTTCTAATTCGCGTCTCCTGATTTTGTCGCTGAATCGCCCTTCTAACAGCATCTCGTCCGCTTTCGTTGGACCTGAATTGTGGACATTGCCTGCGCCTCGATCGACGCAAAGTATTGGCAAGTTGTTCGGCATTTCTAGTTGAATGATCAGTTCGTCGAACACGGCGACGAACTGCATCCTGCTCTCTTTCCTGAGATCGAAACTCAGCATCTTGCCTGCGACTCGAACGACGCGAAGTGTTGGCAAGTTGTTCGTCTGTTTTAATTGCAGAATCACTGCGACGTACACGGCGACGAACTGCATCCTGCTCTCTTTCCTGAGATCGAAACTCAGCATCTTGCCTGCGACTCGAACGACGCGAAGTGTTGGCAAGTTGTTCGTCTGTTTTAATTGCAGAATCACTGCGACGTACACGGCGACGAACTGCATCCTGCTCTCTTTCCTGAGATCGAAGGTCAGCATCTCGCCTGCGCCTCGAACGACGCGAAGTGTCAGCAAGTTGTTCTTGTAATCTGATTGGCGAAGAAGCCCGAAGAGTAGTGTGACGAATTGTGTCCGGTAATTTCTCAACGGCCCTAAATGTTCTATTACTTCTGCGGACTCGATGCTGTTGACTATCTCTAACCCTTTCAGCTTCCCTAAATTCGAAATTTTGCCTACGTTCTCTATGTGCCTCTAGATTATTTACGCGTTCCTGCTCAGAAAAGTCTATATCTGACCTATTCAAACGATTTCTTTTTCGCTGTGTTTGACTCCTATTGCAAGCTGACTTTCTCTTAAGTCTAGGCATCTTCTAATATATAAGTTTTAAAATAATATATAGGTATGTTAAAAATAAAATTCTTATAAATTAATTTAATTTGAATATATATTTATCAAAAATTAATATATAGTTATATATATAAAATAAAGTTAGTATATTTATTTATATATATAAATATATTCATATATTTAAATAGATATAAATTAATTTCCCGTTTAATTAAAAACTCAGAAACTTTATTTCGTTGTGGTTTTATTCAACTCCAATTTGTGACTGAACAGAAGGGTTTTTAAAATTCCCTAAGCTAGCTGTGGGTGTCAGGCAGCGACGCGGCAGAGCTCTGCAGATCTGGTTTGAACTGACCATGATCTGCAAAGTAAGCAATTTGTCGTCAAGGGCCGAAAGTGCGTACGCAAGACAAACAACGGACGCTGTTGGTGGCATTTGCGACGTTTGAGCGGATGTTTAGATTATTGAACTGAACAATGTTGCAATTCTTGTTAAATATTTTGTTATTTACTATTTAGGCAATTCTGGTTAAATATTGTTTCGTATTTATTGTTATTTTATTATTTATTGATTAGTAAGCTGTTTATATTGTTTTGTATTAACTGTAGTTAACTCTCCCTCCTCAAAATCCTGCTAGTCCTCGAGCAGTTTTTTTTTTTTTTTTTTTTTTTTTTTTTTTTTAAAAATATGGAATATTGTTAAATTCCGGATAGATCTTTTGGGCTGTGATATTGTTTTCATCGGTATTGTGTTATTTAATTTTTGTGGAGCTTTTTCTTGTATTTGTAGAATAACTTTTTCTTTTGGTCGACAAAAGAATTTTGTAGTAAAAATGATGATGATTATGATGCAAATAAGGGTGAATATGGCTATGCGATTAGCCGTAGAATGCGTTGCCAATTCGTTTAGATGCTTTGTATTTTTAATATGGAGAGTTTCTAATGCTTTTAAGGATAGGATTTGTAGTCGCTCGGCTAATTTTGGAGTTATTTGTATTAGTGGTATTCCCGGTTTCATAATTGTTGTTTCTTTGTTATTGAATTCTCTGCCTTTTATGTAAATTTTGTCATTCCAAAAGTGCACTAAATATGTGCCCATTAGATGTTGAGTTATGTTGTTATTGGTTATATTGCCATTAAAATTATTAAGAAGAATTATGCTCTTGTCGATCTCTTCTATTTCTTCAATATGTTCCGCGTTACTAAAATCACACAGCGATTCCTTTCCCTGAACTAGCTTAAAAATACATTTTGTTTTATTTAGATTTACAATTTTGTCCTTATTACAAATTTTGAGATTATTAGCTAATTTACAATTTGTTGGTATTTTAAACATTTGTTCTTTGTGTTGAAATATTTCGTTGCTTTCTAGTTGTACAATGGAATGATTTTTTATTACAGGTTTGATTAAAAGGTTTTTATATGTTGTTGTTTCTAGTTCTGGGATTTTGACAATATAGATAATTGAAGTTTTATTGTGGAGGACCGAGACATCGACAAATTCTAACATTTCTTCAACAGACAAGAAAGTTAAGTTGCCTTTATGGAATATATTACGGACTTCTGCAATTTCTATTTCATTTAGAAGTAATGTGTTTATAATATTTAGTTTTGCCCATTGAATGGCGTATTTAACATTTACTATTTCTTCCTTCATTAATCTAACTTGATTCTGTAAACTTGTCGCTATTTCATTATTAAAAGAATCGTCACGTTTTATCGAATTTGCCAACATATTTGATACTTTAGTTAAATTGTTTATCCTGTTCTGTAGTTCGTTATTTATAATTATTTGATCGTTATTATTTGAAATAAGGTCGTTTAGATTATTTTCAATCATTACTAAGTCAGCATGATCGGGGTTTCCTGCAATATATTTCCAGGCTGATCCAATCCAATTGATTGATCTGGCCTGTCTATTTTTAAACGATAAAGTAAGAGTGCCTAATGCTGAGAGTGTTTGGACTATTTCGTGGGTTAAGGTATGGTACAAGTAGCTATTTCTTAGGTCAGTAACTGTGTGCTCGCGTATTTTCAGAAGTTCGTTTTCGATTTGTTGTATATTTATAATATGAATAAGGTTTATGGATGATATTTTTATTTTTCCTTCTCCTTTGTAGATTGTTATTTTGTCTGCTTTTTTCATATTGTTCGGGGTCAGTGGTCAGGTGTCTGCCAAAAAACACGTCTAGTGGTCGTTGCTTTGTTACGGAGTGTATTGAGTAATTATATTCATAAACGGATCTGTCTAGTAGTTCTTCAAATGTTCGGTGAACCTGTTTTGCTTTTAAACATCTCATGGTTTCGGCAAGAGTGGAATGGAATCTTTCTATTTGTCCGTTTACTGAACTTTTGTAGGGGGGAGCTTTATAGATTTCGATGCCTAATTGATCTTTTAACATGAATGTAATGCTAGCTGAGTTAAATGATTTTTCATTATCCATTACTATAAATTTGGGTACGCCGTAGTAAAACAAAATGTCATGCAAGGGTTTTTTTATATCTTCTATTGATTTTGAATTAATAATTTTTGCACAAGCTAGTTTGGAAAATTTATCGATTGCTGTCAGGACTAATTTTCTTTCTGTGGAGAATATGTCAATATGAATTGTATGACCCGGATATTCTGGAATTGGTGTTTCTGCTATTTCTGGATTAGGTGGGTGCCTATCATATTTCACTTCTTTGCATACTTGGCATTGTTTTATGAGAGTAGCTATTTTTTGTTTCATTTTAGGAAAGTAATATTTTTGGGCTATTTGAATTTTATTTTCCTGCGCGTTTCTGTGAGCTCTATTATGGGTTTGCAATATTTTTTCATCTTGTTCGGCTTCTGAATTTAGGTCAATTACTTTAGTTTGTGTGAATCTAATTTTAAGGGATTGGAAGTGTTCCGGATATAGTTTTTGAATCTGTCCCATTATGTCTTCCGTCGTATAAATTCCATTTATTACTGTTGGGTTTAAGTACTTTTGCAGTAATTTTAATAAGTCAACTTCAGAAAATGTTTGTTGTGAAATTATATGTCTGTGGAATGTGGGGAATGGAATTATGAATTTGTAGTCAGGTGGATGTTCTTTATGAATAAATATTTGATTTTTAAATGCGTTAATCGGGACCTCGATACTAGGGATGAGATTTTGGCTTGAGCTTTGAGCGCTATGTTGTGTTGAGGCAATTGAATTTATTTGATTTCTTTTAGGGGCCCTAGAAAGAGCATCTGCCACTACATTTTCCTTTCCTGGTTTATAAAGAAGTTCTTTGTTATATTCGTCAAGGTATGTCTTCCATCTCCTAATTGCTATACCGCCTTTCCAGTTACAGTCGTGCGTAAGCGGTTCATGGTCTGTATAAATTTTCACCTTTGTCCCTCCATACAAATAGCCTTTGAATGTTTTTACTGCCCAACATATGGCTAACATTTCTTTTTTGGCTGTTTCATAATTTTCTTCTGTTTCGGATAGGGTTCTAGATATGAATGATATTGGTCTGTCGTTTTGGGAAAGTACTGCCCCTATTGCATAGTCTGATGCATCTGTAGTTAGGACAAATTCTTTATTAAAGTCGGGATATTGTAAAATGACATCATCGGAAATCAGGGTACTTTTGATTTTTTCGAACGCCTTTATGGCTTCATCATTGAATTGAATTTGTTTTCTAGCTGAAGCTGATTTGGAAATACGACCGTCTTCTCCTCTGAGCAATGCTGTGAGCGGTCTAGCTAGCGCTGCGTAACCCATTATAAATCTTCTATAGTAACTTGATAATCCAAGAAATGCTCTTAATTCTTTAACTGTTTTTGGTTGGGGATAGTTGGCTATTGCTTCTACTTTTGCTGGATTTGTTTCTATTCCTTTATCGGATATAACAAATCCCAGAAACTCTACTTTGTTTTTAAAAAATTCGCATTTATCTAATTGACATTTTATATTAGCTGCATTTAAGGTATCAAAAATTAAGTCAAGATTTTTGCAGTGTGTTTCTTCGTCCTGGCTAAAGACTATTATGTCGTCAATGTAAATGTAACAGATTTTGCCTATGTGCTCTCTAAGAATATCGTCGAGGGCGCGTTGGAATATAGAGGGTGCGTTTTTTAGTCCGAAAGGTAGTCTGGTAAATTCGTATTTTCCGTTATTTATGGAAAATGCTGTTTTTTCTATGTCACTCTCCTTTAGCTGTATTTGGTGAAATCCACTCTTGAGGTCAAGGACAGAATACAATTTATTATTACCTAGTTGTGCTAGTACTGTGTTGATATCTGGTATGGGGTATTTGTCTGCTATTGTAACGCTATTTAATTTTCGGTAGTCAATTACCATTCTATATTTTTTTATATTTGACGCGTCTAGCTTTTTAGGTACAATCCACACTGGTGAATTGTAGGGAGAACGGGACGGACGAATTATTTCATTTTCTAAAAGTTCATTGATTTGCTTGTTGACTTCGTCCTTTAAGGCAAATGGGAATGGGTAAAATTTCGAATAAACCGGAGTGTCTGTGTTTAAGCGGATTTCTGCTTTGACTCTAGTGATGTAGGTCAGTTTTTCGTTGGGCTCAGCAAAAAGGTTGGGATATTTTTTCACGAGTTGGCTTAAGTTTGTTTTTTGAGATTCAGTCAGGTGTTCTGTTCTCGGAATTATTACGTTTACGGATTCAAATTTCTTTTCTTGTATTGGGACACTCATGCCATTTTTTAATAACATTAGTTTGTTTTTGATGTCAATTACAGCACCTAGTTCTTTTAAGCTGTCGCTTCCCAGTATAGCGTCAAACGTCTTTAGTGTAGGGAGTAGGAAAAACTTAACTATAGCGTTTGGGTCGTTGAATAAGTTTGCCAACTTGTAATGGGTTATTTTAATGTTGCCTCCTACAGAGACTGCTTGAAATGGATTTTTGTTTTTTAATGGATTTGGGACGAATTTAGGTTGGATATAATTTCTATTTGAACCGGTGTCTATTAATATGTTAAGCACTTGGCCACTCCTCACCTTACATTGGAAGTATGGTAATGAGGAGTCGGTTACTCTAAAAAATTAAGATAAGTATAGTCGTATTGATATTCTTGGTCATTTTCCTCAACACGTTCCGTATAGTCTGTCAAACTTTCTTCTTGGTCTTGCTGTTCGTCTTGGCTTGCAATTAACTGTTCATATTCGTCAAGTGTGCTATTAGAGTAGTCTGTGTCTGTTTGTTCGTCTGTGCTTGTTTGAATGTTAAAATTTCTTTGCCTTTTATTAGCGTCGTTTTGTGTTGTGCTTAATGCTGGCGGTCTTTTTCCTACTTCCGTCTGGGGTGGCCTATTCATATAATTTATTTGTCTTGTTTGAATACTTCTGTCAACGTCCATAGGTTCTGGTTTTGGTTGTGGCTTTGCAGCCAATGGTCGTGGTAATGGTTGTGGTATTGGTTGGTACATTAGAAATTGTGGATTAGTATTTTGTGCGGTCTGAGGGAAGAATGGTCTTGTTGGTGGCTGTCCAAAGTTATTATTAGGTCTGATCATGGCATACTGATTTTTTGGTGGAACCATTGGTCTTTGTTGGAAATTTGGGTTTTGTTGAAAATGCGTTTGTTGAGGAATTGTAATATGCTTTGGTGGTGTATTTCTATGTGCAATAGGTTGTCCTTTAATCGTCGCGTGATTTGTTCGGTATGCTTGATTTTCTAATTTCAAGCACAGATGGAGGGCTGAGGGTAGGTCAGTGGGCTCTTTGATGCCCAGAAGTCGTGGCAAGTCTCCACGAAGTCCTCGAACGAAGGTGTCTAATGCTTTATCCCTATACAACTTGGTCATAAGTTGTTCTGATTCGGCGCATAATTCCATGCAACCAATTTTATTTAAAATCAGGGATAAATGTTTGTATACTGCTTGGTGGAATTCTTCAACAGTTTGGTTTGCAGCTTGGGTTATTGTTGTCATTTGGTATTCAAGTGTACCTAAATCTCTCTTGTCGGCATAGTGTAGTGTAAGACATTTGGAGATAGCATTCCAATTAAGGGGAACATTGTATGATTCGAGGGCTGTATCTGCGTTACCGGTAATTTTATTCCTAATAGTATGTAAAATTCCAAAATATTTTGGGGTACCTACGGTGTGTTCATACGTTTTTAGTATTCTATCAATGCCTTTCTTCCACGAACTGAATTCGGCCGGATTGCCAGAAAATTCGCGAAGACTTTTTACTATGTCAGGGATCTTATCAAGATCAGCTAAATTTGCTCGGAATTGTGGTAAAATTTCTTGGTTTTCTGCGTTTGTAAAGTCATGTGTTGGATTTTGGGCTTTAAGTAGTAAAGTTGGAAATTGTTCGGCTAAAACTTGGCGAATTGTAGTTTGTAATTGTTCTTGCTCCATATTTCTATTTTGTTGAAATAATTCTTGTCTTTGTCTATGGCGTGAATTTTCTTCGATTAGCTGCTGTTCTATGTTCTCTATTGCTGGTATAACTGGCTGTTCTAAGTTGAGAATGGGTGGCCTGAGAAGGTTGTTTTGATTAGCCATACGAATGAATTTTGTAAGGGAATTTGTCGATGTTGGGGAATTTGATTTGGTTTGATATTTGAATTAACTTAAACTAATACGTTTATCGATATTGGAGAAAAATTAGGTTTGATTCGGTGTTTAAATTTACTTAGAATTAGAGTGTGTTTTGTGTTATTAATTTGTGTTTGACTTAAAATTATTATGAAAGATTGGTGCGAAAAGGAATTGGTATTAAAAAGGTTTTTTTTTGTTCCTTTTTTTAAAATATTTTGTTCGTTGGTGAGATTTAGTTAAAAAAATTTTTTATATTTGAGTGACTGAAGAGAATGCAATGAAAACCAGTAGCTGGTTTTACCCTTTTACCTTGGAGGGTCCTTTGATTAGGATTCGCAAGATTGGGTTTTGTTATACCACTCGTTGGAAAGATTTTTTTTATTTTATTTGTTCAGCTGCAGACTGAGTGGTGGAGTTTATTTAGTTATCGCTTTACGCCTTTTTATTTTGTTATAGTAGGGAATTTGTATTAATTTTGATTCCCTTTTTTATAAGGATTTTTTCTAGTTATTGTTTCCTTTTAGCACTCACTTCCACTTTGTTTTTAATTAAAATTATTTTGGTTTGTTTTTACTTAAAACTTATTTCGATTTGGTTAGTGTGTTCTTTTTTTCTGTTTTTACTTATTCACTAGCTTACATTATTTGAATGATGCGGCTACTCCTCCTGATGGTCCGGATGTTGTCCTGTTCGGTTTCTACTTGGGATCCTGCGACGCACACAAAAAAGAGGGTGTCCTGCGGGCGTACCTGACAAGACTTGTAGACCACCGATAAATCAGCAAAATTTAATTTGCCAATCCTGTGTTGCTTTCCGATTTCCAAATTAATGAAAAGAGCCACTTCGGATTACAACTGGGTTTTGTTCTTGGGCCAGTGGAGTCGCACAATAACTTTTAGTTTTTTGCACTAAACTGAACTTAATCACTTTTCCTCTCACTGGTCCCTGCTCGGGCGCCAATTAATTTCCCGTTTAATTAAAAACTCAGAAACTTTATTTCGTTGTGGTTTTATTCAACTCCAATTTGTGACTGAACAGAAGGGTTTTTAAAATTCCCTAAGCTAGCTGTGGGTGTCAGGCAGCGACGCGGCAGAGCTCTGCAGATCTGGTTTGAACTGACCATGATCTGCAAAGTAAGCAATTTGTCGTCAAGGGCCGAAAGTGCGTACGCAAGACAAACAACGGACGCTGTTGGTGGCATTTGCGACGTTTGAGCGGATGTTTAGATTATTGAACTGAACAATGTTGCAATTCTTGTTAAATATTTTGTTATTTACTATTTAGGCAATTCTGGTTAAATATTGTTTCGTATTTATTGTTATTTTATTATTTATTGATTAGTAAGCTGTTTATATTGTTTTGTATTAACTGTAGTTAACTTATATATATATTATAATTATATTCATATATTTAAATAAATATATGTATATTATTTAAAATAATTATATTATAAATGAAAATAAATATCTAATGAAAGAACAAATAATAATAAAATTTAATAAGGAAAATAAAAATAAACAAAATGTGGAAAAAAGAATAAATATAAATCAAAGAAATAATAAATTAAACCTGCAAGAAATTCCAGCGAAAATTCCAATTTGAATCGCGGAAACGAACCGATACCGATGTTCACGTACAATCACACACACTTCAGAAGAGTCTATACACATATATGTATGCATGCACAAAAATACGTTACGCTGTGTACCGCACTTTTCTAAAATTGCGCGCCACGTTCCGGGCAGGGCGCAATCATTCACACGCATAAAAAATGTTCCGTTAACGCATAACAATCACACACGAGGATTTACTTATTATATACTCGACTTATATTAATTTGCATTAAATGTTAAATGTATCACGAACACGCGAATTAATTATATATTATTTTATATTTAATATCGAAAATACAAATGATAATCGACAATCGACGACGACACCGAACACGCCAATCGCAAACTACAAACTAACATAACACTGAAGCGCGCTGCCACCTAGCAACAATTTTGATACGTTGCCAATAATTTATCGCCGCAATTAAAAAGTGCGCGAAACCTTAAATTTATAATAATGATCTATAGAATCTAATATACATACAAAATATACATATATTAAAAAAACAAAGTAGAAGAAATGTTAGTACATTTTTTTCAAACATAGTTTCAATAGACGTGGGGATATAATATAATTTACACATATTAATATAATTTATATGCAAAACATATGAAATATATATCGATATGATAGCTCATAATATATCGTGAAATCTAAATTAATATTTATTTAATAAAAAGTCAATACATAAATTATTAAATAATAATAATAAGTTGTCTATATTAGAAATCTAGTAAATACCTGCATTCATGCATGCCGATCAACCACGCTATTGGTTGTATATAATTTTACATATGTATGTGTGAACACAAGTTAAGTATGTATAAGTGTTTTCATTTATGCACATGTATTTTGGGTAATTGACATGTGCATGAAAAAGAAGAGTCGAGAAACAGCTCGCGCTTCGCGCTCGCATCGTTTATCCTTTTCTTTCATGCACAAGTAATTTAGTTCTGACGTCATCGACAACTTCTTTGCTTTGTTCATATTCATATATACGCCACCTATTGGTTGAGTGTTAGCATATATTTATGCACATGTATTTTCGGTAATTGACATGTGCATGGAAAAGAAGAGTCGAGAAACAGCTCGCGCTTCGCGCTTGCATCGTTGTCCTTTTCTTTCATGCATAAGGAATTTAGTTCTGACGTCATCGACAAGTTCTTTGCTGGTCGAAGTGTCGAAATGGTTTATCTAATAACTTCAGTGTTTATTGTCTGATCGGATTGCAATTTGGAGGATAAGTTCATATATTATTTATCTATATATATGCTAAAGCAGAACGTCAAGAAATGAGTTCTTCGAATGTAAATAGCAATGTAAACCAAAATTGGCGGTTTGCGGGGGCGGTAGGCGTGTTATTCCAAATTGAAAATAAACTTGATCTGCGTATGGTATACAGAAATCTTCATGCTAAATTTGGTGTCCGTAGCTTTTGTAATAGCTGAGATCGGCGCGTTCATCCAGACGGACAGACGGACAGACAGACGGACATGGCTCAATCGACTCGGCTATTGATCCTGAGCAAGAATATATATACTTTATGGGGTCTCCGACGCCTCCTTCTGCCTGTTACATACATTTGCACAAAGTTAGTATACCCTTTTTTGACCATTTTCAATGGTCCAAGGGTATAAAAATATACAAAGTACATAACAAGTGACTCAGAAAACAATACCGTAGCGCTGCTAACGGTTTAGATAACATTTAAGGAATGTATGAGGGAACTCAATTATGAATGAAAATAAAGTAAAGAAAATATAAAAGTTAAAAAAAAAATTTTAAAAAAATAAACGTAATATTAATAATACAAAAATACGAATTAACATATACCATTGTTATGGTTACACAGAATAGGAAATTGTACTTACGACACTTCTAGCTGTAAAAGTCAAATCAGAATTATTAGATTTTGGCATACTAGGTAAAAATGTCGCTTTCTTTGTATCCAAGTAACTAGTACCACAGCATGGACTGGGAAAAGCTTATTGATCAGATAAAAGAACCAAAAGAAAATTTCAAAAAATCTTATAAATGCTTAACGCAAAATAGATCAATACAAGCTGTAACGATAAATAAAAATTCCCAAACATTGGTAACTAGTTACAATAAAGTCAGAGAACTAATACAACAGAATAGAAAGAATTTAGACAGTAAACAGTGTGCTAAAGTTTCGGAACTACAGGTGGCATTAAGGGAAAAATTAATATTAATAAAAAATAAATTCAGCCTCCAGATAGAAATTCCGACTATAGTAAACACTCCATTAACAATAAATTTTAATGAAGAAAGCACTGACTCAGACGAAGAAAATACGACTGTAGGCGAGGAAGACATTAAAGAGGAAGATCTTCACGATCTAACTATACCAGCAACATTAGTGCTGAAGGAAGAAAATACTACAAATAACGCAGCTGACTCAGAAAATACCTTAACCATGGCAGAACAAGCAGCAGCCATTAGGTCTTACATTAAGGAAGTCGCTTGCGCAGTGCCAGAATTTGATGGACAAAAGATCCATTTACAACGATTCATTAAGGCAATCAAATTGGTAGACTTAGCTAAGGGACCATTTGAAGACGTTGCAGTTGAGGTCATTAAGTCAAAAATAGTTGGCACAATTTTGAACTCAATTGACAATGAAACGACAATTCCAGCAATTATAAACAAATTGCAGAAAGTAGTTGTCGGTGAGAAATCCGGTAATGTCAAAGCAAAGCTATCAACAGTTCAGCAAAGAGGTAAAATTGCAACGCAATTTACCACTGAAGTTGATAGACTGAGAAAGCTATTAGAAGATTCCTTTATCGATGAGGGTATACCTCTAGAACATGCCACTAGTCTAAGTACTAAAGAAGCAATTGACACCATGATAAATCGTGCTGAGCACGAAAGTATCAAGACAGTACTGGAAGCAGAGACTTGCACCACTATGGATGCAGCAATAAGCGCATACATAAGAACGAGTGCAAGAGTTACCGGTGACATCAATTAAGTGATGTACTTTAGAGGTAACAGATCTAACAGAGGATACGGCAATGCCAATAGAGGTGGAAACCACGGTAGAGGCTTCAATAACAATGGTTATAGAGGCAACTATAATAACGGTTACCAAAATAACGGTTACCAGAATAACGGTTATCAAAACCGCAATAATGGAAATAATAACCGCTTTAATGGCAACAATAGGGGCCGAAATAATGGAAACAGAGGCCGTAACAACAACCAGAATAACAATAACGGAAATAATGCCAATGTACGAGTAACCCAAGATAAGGAAAACTCGCAACAGCCTTTAGGTACCCAGTAGGAGAAGATCATAGAGTATACGCCATCAATTATAATCTCAATATATTTACCACATTCATTCATGTCGAAACAGGTGAAAAACTTGTTTTCCTTCTTGATACAGGAGCAGATATCTCTATTCTCAAAGAGAACTCTGACAAATTTTCTAATATTCAAATAACTAACAAAATAAATATTGAAGGCATAAGCCAACAGATAATTCAGTCTCAAGGACACACTTTTATTGAGATACAGACAGGTAAATACATTACCCCACACGACTTTCATTTAGTAGATAAAAATTTTCCCATACCGTGTGATGGAATAATAGGAATAGATTTCATTAAAAAATATAATTGCTAAATTGATTTCAAACCAGCAGAAGATTGGTTTATAATTAGACCCAACAATTTGAAATTCCCAATTCCAATTCCAATAACATACAGCTCTGGTAATAACACAACTCTTTACCAGCAAGATCCCAAGTTGTCCGAAGATTAATAGTATCATTAAAATATGATAACATTTTAATTCCAAACCAGGAAATTCAAACTGGGATTTATGTTGCAAATACAATTGCAACATCTAATAATACATTTGTCCGAATTTTGAACACAACAGATTATGACCAATTGGTCAATATAGACAATTTAAAATATGAGCCACTTTCGAACTACAATGTAGTTCAGGCAAATAGCGAAAACAGTAATAAAACTGTATTATCTCAATTGAAGAAAAATTTCCCAAAATTGTTTAAATTACAATTGGAAACTTTATGCAGCAAATATACAGATATATTTGCATTAGAATCAGAACCAATAACGGTTAATACGAGGGTCGTTTGATAAGTCCGTGACTTTTTGAATAAAATATATTTTTTCGTCAAAGAAGCGTTTTATTTCTCAACATAATCTCCTTTTAGCTCTATACATTTAGTCCAGCGTTTTTCCAATTTTTTTATTCCTTCCAAATAATAGGTTTTCTCAAGGCCCTCAAAATAGTCGTTTGTTTCTGTGATGACCTCTTCATTTGACCCGAATCTCTTACCGCCGAGCCATTTCTTCATGTTTGGAAACAAAAAATAGTCACAGGGGGCTAAATCTGGAGAATATGCTGGATGGGGTAGCAGTTCGTAGCCCAATTTATGAAATTTTGCCATGCTGACTACACACGTGTGCACCCGTGCATTGTCCTGATGGAACAGCACTTTTTTTTCGCCAAATGCGGTCGTTTCTGCTTCAAATCAATATCGAATCTGTCCAAAAGCTCTGAATAATATTCGCCGGTGATCGTTTTACCCTTTTCAAGGTAATCGATGTGAATGATACCTTGTGCATCCCAAAAAACTGTGGCCATGACCTTGTTGGCCGACAGACCCACCTTGGCCTTCTTTGGTGCACGTTCACCCGGAGAAACCCACTGTCTTGATTGTTCTTTGGTCTCTGGTGTGGTGTGGTGGATCCATGTTTCGTCTACGGTAACGAAACGGCGCAAAAATTCGTTTGGATTGCGGTTGAACATCGCCAAACACTCCTTTGAAATGGTCACACGGTTGCGCTTATGGTCGTGTGTGAGCAATCGCGGCACCCATCGCGCGGAAAGCTTTTTCATGTCCAAATATTCATGTAAAATGTGATGTACCCGTTCAGTTGAGATGCCTACAGCCTCAGCTACCTCACGCACTTTCATTCTCCGATCATCCAATATCATTCCATGGATTTTGTCGACGATTTCTGGCATGACGACCTCTTTTGGGCGACCTGAACGTTCGGCATCACTTGTACTGGTACGACCACAACGGAACTCAGTAAACCATTTCTTAACCATTGAAATTGATGGTGCAGAGTCCCCATAATACGAGGGTCGTTTGATAAGTCCGTGACTTTTTGTATTTGCCGCGCACCTGCTCTAAATACAACACTGCTCCTGTCAGCAGTTATCGATTAACAGCTGACTGTAAAATTTTGAGAAAGCTGCGTTTCTTAGTTTGCGTTTTATAGGCATTGAAAGCAGACGATCTCGTGAATTTTAACGAAAATGGAAAAAAGTGAATTTCGTGTGCTAATTAAGCATTATTTTTTGCGTAAAAAATCCATAACCGAAACGGAAAGACTTGATAAATATTATGGGGACTCTGCACCATCAATTTCAATGGTTAAGAAATGGTTTACTGAGTTCCGTTGTGGTCGTACCAGTACAAGTGATGCCGAACGTTCAGGTCGCCCAAAAGAGGTCGTCATGCCAGAAATCGTCGACAAAATCCATGGAATGATATTGGATGATCGGAGAATGAAAGTGCGTGAGGTAGCTGAGGCTGTAGGCATCTCAACTGAACGGGTACATCACATTTTACATGAATATTTGGACATGAAAAAGCTTTCCGCGCGATGGGTGCCGCGATTGCTCACACACGACCATAAGCGCAACCGTGTGACCATTTCAAAGGAGTGTTTGGCGATGTTCAACCGCAATCCAAACGAATTTTTGCGCCGTTTCGTTACCGTAGACGAAACATGGATCCACCACACCACACCAGAGACCAAAGAACAATCAAGACAGTGGGTTTCTCCGGGTGAACGTGCACCAAAGAAGGCCAAGGTGGGTCTGTCGGCCAACAAGGTCATGGCCACAGTTTTTTGGGATGCACAAGGTATCATTCACATCGATTACCTTGAAAAGGGTAAAACGATCACCGGCGAATATTATTCAGAGCTTTTGGACAGATTCGATATTGATTTGAAGCAGAAACGACCGCATTTGGCGAAAAAAAAGTGCTGTTCCATCAGGACAATGCACGGGTGCACACGTGTGTAGTCAGCATGGCAAAATTTCATAAATTGGGCTACGAACTGCTACCCCATCCAGCATATTCTCCAGATTTAGCCCCCTGTGACTATTTTTTGTTTCCAAACATGAAGAAATGGCTCGGCGGTAAGAGATTCGGGTCAAATGAAGAGGTCATCACAGAAACAAACGACTATTTTGAGGGCCTTGAGAAAACCTATTATTTGGAAGGAATAAAAAAATTGGAAAAACGCTGGACTAAATGTATAGAGCTAAAAGGAGATTATGTTGAGAAATAAAACGCTTCTTTGACGAAAAAATATATTTTATTCAAAAAGTCACGGACTTATCAAACGACCCTCGTAATATAGATGATTACGCTAAAGAAAGTAAAGAGAACAAGAGCAACAGTCGAGTTGCACACGACAGTAGGATACCCTTGGACGTATGTTGCCATAAAAAGTATTTAATTGTATAATACTAATTGCAAGCTATAAATTAATAATAATACTGGAGTGCGCTGCCACCATGCTTCAATTTCGATATTTTGCCAATAATTTATCGCCGCAATTCCCTAAAGCGGTGTGAGCAGTAGATATCGGTATTTCTTTATAAATTTTAAATTGGTTAATATCGATAACAAGGTCCAAGAGTATAAAAATAAAAAAATAATAATAATTATCAAACCAATTTTCCATTCAATGGTTCTACTTAACTATTAGATAATTAAATTTAAATTATTAAAATATGCCTACATACATATTTACATATATCCTGTCATTTAGATTTCTTAATTTCTAACCTATTCCAAACATTACAAACTCATGCCTGAATACTAACAGATATCCCATTGTGATGGCTATGCAAAACCTCAAAAGTCCTAGCACTAATCTTTTCATTATCTAGTATATTTGAAAACGCCCAATCAATATGTGTATCCATATTGGTAGTGGACGTTTTCAAATCTAACAAACTCCTTAGTCCTTTGCTAATCAAAAAATTATAAATACTCTTACACCTGTTAAAGGTTTTGAGGCACAAATTAAAATCTCCTAAAACTAGCAAGCTATCCCCTAAATCACCTAAACGAGAAAATTGATGAATTATCTCCTCAAATTCTATTTTAAATGTGGACAGAGGAAAGTCTGGACTTTTATATAATATAAGAAAACTTATGGCATCAAACCTAAATATGCCGAACTCAAAAACTACTGAGCCAAAAGTTTTTCTACTGCTAAAGGTATGGGAAACTCTATCTACTAGCTCGTTCTTTACATAAATTATGATGCCTGTTAAAGGCCTAATTGATTCAAGTTGAACCACAATAGTGAACCCAGGTATTTCTACAGTTTCATTGCTTATGGAAGTTTCCACGAAACATAATATTGATGACTGAAGCATCAGCTTGTCCGATCGAATATCTTCAAGATGGGAATTCAAGCTCTGAGTATTATGGAAGAAAATGTTAAGGGCAGAACTGTTAATTAAATAATCGTAATGAGTACACAGTAGTTTTTCAGTCCGCAATTTCTTCAATTGGGCTTTCACTTTATCATTATTTTGGGGAGACTTAGGAGGAACAAAATTCCCAATAATGAATAATCCTAAAGCAGTAGTTGCTCTACTGCAAGCTACGTATAATGCAGCACGCTGCATTCTGGAATTAGCATGGACTACCACTTTGCCATACGTAGCTCCCTGACTCTTATGAATTGTGATGCCTTCAGCAGGCACAATTGGAAACTGCCTACGGTCAATGTTAATTTGTGAGTTATTTGAATATTGAAAACTGCGAACAATTTTCTGAATAGGAGTCCATAAAATGTTGGGAGTGTTGGATGTATTGAAATCTATTTGCATCAACACACCTGATGCCCCGTTTACTAATCCATCCCCTGTGTTTACATTGACCGTCATCATGTACTTGGCAGTATTTTTTAGGAGAAGAGATGTACAGAGTCCCTGTGTAGCGGAAGTTTTAAAACCCTTCACTTCTTCTAATATTCTTTGTTTCCTAGCTGGTTCCAAATGGCCCGCCTTAATAAAATCTTTAGCAGTAGAGAAAAATTGCTCAGTAGCAATTGAGTTAAGTTTCGTTACATTAAATAAATCAACCTCATTATTATTACTAAACAGATGAATTGCATCATCGGGCACTGCCGATGGTTCGCATATTCTAGATTGGAAAAGGACAATATCATCGGCTGTCATACAACCCGATGCCATGTTATTTAAGGCAGAAGCGAAAAGCTGATCGTCACGTTGACGCATTATCTCTGTGAGCTCAAAATACAAAAAAAGGTCCCAGAGATACGTACCAAATATTTCATGGTAAGGGTCAAAGGTATTTGGATCGAAAATCCAACTACCTCCTACGGGCTGTAACTGTCTAAGATCACCGAATACGATGATAGAAACACCACCAAAAGGAGAAGTATTTTTGAAAATTTGCTTCAAACGAGAATCTAAATAAGAAAACATTAGAGAGCTAACCATTGATATTTCATCAATAATAATTAATTTAAGATCGATTAACCTTGAATGAAGGCTATTAACTAAATCATGGCTTAAGGCCCTTAGAGGTGCTGAGCGAGATTGATTAACAGGAAGTGAAAACATGGAATGCAGTGTCGAACCACTAATTCCGAATGCTGCTTTTCCTGTTGGTGCACATAAGAGGATTTTAACAGATGTCGGATCAGCTCCTGGTATACTGTTATACATTACGGATAATGACTGAAAAATTGCTGATATAAGTCGACTCTTTCCGACTCCGGCGCCGCCTCCAACAAATTCATAAAAGACTGTATTGATTTTAGCATTATGCAAAGCATGTGTAAAATATAGCTTCTGCTTTAAATTAAGAGATCTAACTATATTAGCTAAGCTTTCCTGAGAAACTAAGGCTGGAAGCTTGATAAAACGGACATTACTATATTCATCATTCATATCAATATTTCCATCCACATTTAAAACATTTAGATGTGGATCTATTTCAGGCAATCCTAAAACTGTGAAGCCATCATCTACCACTTCCTGTTCTCCTACTTGATTATTCTCATTTTCTGCTTCCTCTGTTAAGTGGCTCAGAGCATCTTCTAGTTCCCTATCATCTAGTAAATTATATTTTCTGCGATTGTTCTCTACTAACTCCGAATTTTCCCTACAGAACAATTCACAGTCATGTGTGACTAAATCCAAATGCTCATCTCGCCATGGGGCGTAAAGCATTTTTAGCTCTCTGAAATAGTCACTTGTTTCTGTATTGACATTAAATCTCCTATACCTAATTATGCACGCAGTGGTCCTCTTTCTGATGAAGTCACTATTATCGCGAAGAGCGTAAACTATTGATTCAGAAGCCCTAGGCACATCATCGTCAAAGTCATCTGCATTTTCTTGGCGAGCTCCTCGTTCTCATTTGCAGTAGCTATAAAAAGCGGATATCTCAGTGCCAAATATAAATTTGTTACCTAAATGTTGTAACTTTTGCTTAATAGTTACATTGTTATTGTCTTTAATCTCATTGATTGCCTCACGCATCAACATTGAGATACCTCTCTGAGACTTGTTAATATAATTAACGACGTAGCTGCAGCAAGCATAGGGGGTCTAAAATAAACTGAATATCCATATTTGCTCGCTGCAACAAAAGGAGGTGCTTGTTATAAGCGTTAAGCTTGATTGCTGCAAAAGATCGCTTCAAAAAAACTTTTGGTTTCTTTATACTTGATCTTACAGCATTAATGTAGCCCTCATAACTAAGGTTAAGTTGATCGTGGGACAAAAAGTTGTTAAAATCGTTAAAATTTTCTACGCTTTCACGATCAAATGGGAAGTCGAGCAGGCTTTGAATTTTTTCGAAATTCCTACGATGCTCGGCCAAATTTGGAGCAGTTTCTTCTAAAGGGAGAAGAATTTCTGTTTGAAGCATGGGAGGGTATGGGATACCAAATCTACAAATTTGTTTTGACCTAATTTCTCGCCTGCAAGAGTGCCCGTG
The DNA here is from genome assembly GCA_018904035.1 of Zaprionus ornatus. Taxonomy (NCBI): domain Eukaryota; kingdom Metazoa; phylum Arthropoda; class Insecta; order Diptera; family Drosophilidae; genus Zaprionus; species Zaprionus ornatus. The sequence goes on along the minus strand of JAEIFZ010000306.1, from coordinate 29,672 downwards.
ACTATGGAGTTGATACTCCAAATATGGAGCAACGTCCGGGCAACTAGAATCAGCAGTAATAAACTGATCAATAAAGGACTTCACAGGCATAAATGTGGACTCATTCTTTAGGTCGAGCTTTGGGGCGTCTTTCAGCCAGAACATGCCATGTATATGTGGAGAGCCTCTTTGCTGAAACTCCACTCGCCAATAAAACTTGATGACCTGGTGACAACCAAAGACACCGCCTTCCTTTTTCATCAGTTTTAAAACCTGTCTATATCGAAAATCGAAATATCTGGCACAGGTCACTGGGTCTGCTCTAATGAGACGAGCTTTCTCATTAAACCCCAAATTTAACGCTTCTTCTTCGGATACTTCTAGCTTGTCTACATTTTTACATAGCAAGACTAAAAGCTCCGGCCGCTTCCGCTGCGGAAAATGTTATAAAAAAAGTTGGAAGCCCTACCTGCCTAATAATAGCCATCACTTTCTTTTTCTCGTCCTCCCAATGAGCAGGAGACGTGCGAATACCTTTTAAAAGCCTATAGCCATCATTATGAAGTATTAACCTATTTAAAGTTTCATCATTACGCACATCAGCAGCCGAAATGCCTTGAGTGGCAGAGTGCTTACGTAAGCAAATTGATGTGCTATTCCTAATGCTAATCATTTCTAACTTTTTGAAGTTATGAAATAATTTATCAGTTCTACAACCTCTTCTATCAAAATTCCTAAGCTCTGATCTAACTATAGTTGTAAAACTTTCCTGACATTTCCTTTTAATGCCTGCAAATATTGTTGGAAAAGCCAGCTCCTCTGAATCACAATCGGTTATCATGTCAAGAGGTCGCTGACCCTCTCCTGGTGCTATAGCAATTCGAGGAATATCTATGTTTTCAACAGGGACATTTTCCATGAAGGTTTCTTGACCTCCTGGATTCAACTCTACCTCTTCTTCTACTACTCTATGCTCATTAGGTTGTGCTGCCTTTTCTAACATTTGACACACAATGTCCCTGTCGTCTGCTGACGCAACAAATGGTACAGTCTCAGCTGAGTAAGAAGACAACCACTGCTCATTGATAGAAGCCTGGTGCTTCTTATAAAGTTCTGTGTTCACTAAATACCGAATTGCATCAACTATCTTTGAGGGCCTTATGGTTTCAGCCATGAAATCATGGTTATACTCCATCCTACGCTTAAGATGAATCTGAACTACTTCGGCTTCATTAAATGCCCTGGGAAGGGAAGTTACAACATTTGCAACTGGAATTGGCACATTGATCACTGCTCCTTTAATGGCACTTTGACGTCCATATCCAAGAGACTTTATGATCATAAAAGGAAGACGGGGAAAAATCAGCCTTTCTTCTAGAGGCGTCAAGCCTTTCAGGCATTCCGGAAGCTCCGGAAAATTTAGGCCATTTGTAATAGAAGCCTTTGGTTTTTTCCCTGACTTAATACTGCGGCTGCAGGTTTTGCAAAAGCTAAACCTATTATTATGGGATGGAAACATAGAGGAAAGATACAAAATATCAACACTATCTGCCTCACTACACTTTTCCTCTATGACCTCACGCGAAATTTTGTCCACTTGATGTGGAAACCACAAACCTTTGCAACATATGCAAACCTGATCGGGTCCCTGCTTGACTGTCTTATTAAAATTGGCTATTAGGCAATCTAAACTAGTTTTAACCTGCGATATCCTATCATCTGGAAGGGTATTCGCACGGTCCACTCTATTGCGGGCCGCGTTTCTCCTATTCTCTGCTATCCTATTGGTGCAAATACTCCTATATAGACTCACTCTTTGCGACATATTCCTATGGGCTTCAAAGGCCTCACGTTGAGCACGAATTCGAGCACTGCGGCGTGCAATAGTATTGCGTGCCTGCTCAACAATCCTACGAATAGGATTGTTTCTAACCTGAGACCTTTGACTTCTATCTATTGCCCTTTCTAAAATTCGCGTCTCCTGATTTTGTCGCTGAATCGCCCTTCTAACAGCATCTCGTCCGCTTTCGTTGGACCTGAATTGTGGACATTGCCTGCGCCTCGATCGACGCAAAGTATTGGCAAGTTGTTCGGCATTTCTAGTTGAATGATCAGTTCGTCGAACACGGCGACGAACTGCATCCTGCTCTCTTTCCTGAGATCGAAACTCAGCATCTTGCCTGCGACTCGAACGACGCGAAGTGTTGGCAAGTTGTTCGTCTGTTGTAATTGCAGAATCACTGCGACGTACACGGCGACGAACTGCATCCTGCTCTCTTTCCTGAGATCGAAACTCAGCATCTTGCCTGCGACTCGAACGACGCGAAGTGTTGGCAAGTTGTTCGTCTGTTTTAATTGCAGAATCACTGCGACGTACACGGCGACGAACTGCATCCTGCTCTCTTTCCTGAGATCGAAGGTCAGCATCTCGCCTGCGCCTCGAACGACGCGAAGTGTCAGCAAGTTGTTCTTGTAATCTGATTGGCGAAGAAGCCCGAAGAGTAGTGTGACGAATTGTGTCCGGTAATTGCTCAACGGCCCTAAATGTTCTATTACTTCTGCGGACTCGATGCTGTTGACTATCACTAACCCTTTCAGCTTCCCTAAATTCGTTCTCTATGTGCCTCTAGATTATTTACGCGTTCCTGCTCAGAAAAGTCTATATCTGACCTATTCAAACGATTTCTTTTTCGCTGTGTTTGACTCCTATTGCAAGCTGACTTTCTCTTAAGTCTAGGCATCTTCTAATATATAAGTTTTAAAATAATATATAGGTATGTTAAAAATAAAATTCTTATAAATTAATTTAATTTGAATATATATTTATCAAAAATTAATATATAGTTATATATATAAAATAAAGTTAGTATATTTATTTATATATATAAATATATTCATATATTTAAATAGATATATATATATTATAATTATATTCATATATTTAAATAAATATATGTATATTATTTAAAATGATTATATTATAAATGAAAATAAATATCTAATGAAAGAACAAATAATAATAAAATTTAATAAGGAAAATAAAAATAAACAAAATGTGGAAAAAGAATAAATATAAATCATAGAAATAATAAATTAAACCTGCAAGAAATTCCAGCGAAAATTCCAATTTGAATCGCGGAAACGAACCGATACCGATGTTCACGTACAATCACACACACTTCAGAAGAGTCTATACACATATATGTATGCATGCACAAAAATACGTTACGCTGTGTACCGCACTTTTCTAAAATTGCGCGCCACGTTCCGGGCAGGGCGCAATCATTCACACGCATAAAAAATGTTCCGTTAACGCATAACAATTACACACGAGGATTTACTTATTATATACTCGACTTATATTAATTTGCATTAAATGTTAAATGTATCACGAACACGCGAATTAATTATATATTATTTTATATTTAATATCGAAAATACAAATAATAATCGACAATCGACGACGACACCGAACACGCCAATCGCAAACTACAAATTAACATAACACTGAAGCGCGCTGCCACCTTGCAACAATTTTGATACGTTGCTAATAATTTATCGCCGCAATTAAAAAGTGCGCGAAACCTTAAATTTATAATAATGATCTATAGAATCTAATATACATACAAAATATACATATATTAAAAAAACAAAGTAGAAGAAATGTTAGTACATTTTTTTCAAACATAGTTTCAATAGACGTGGGGATATAATATAATTTACACATATTAATATAATTTATATGCAAAACATATGAAATATATATCGATATGTTTAATATATATTAAAAGCTATCGATATGATAGCTCATAATATATCGTGAAATCTAAATTAATATTTATTTAATAAAAAGTCAATATATAAATTATTAAATAATAATAATAATATGTCTATATTAGAAATCTAGTAAATACCTGCATTCATGCATGCCGATCAACCACGCTATTGGTTGTATATAATTTTACATATGTATGTTTGAACTCAAATTAAGTATGTATAAGTGTTTGCATTTATGCACATGTATTTTGGGTAATTGACATGTGCATGAAAAAGAAGAGTCGAGAAACAGCTCGCGCTTCGCGCTCGCATCGTTGTCCTTTTCTTTCATGCACAAGTAATTTAGTTCTGACGTCATCGACAACTTCTTTGCTTTCTTCATATTCATATATACGCCACCTATTGGTTGAGTGTTAGCATATATTTATGCACATGTATTTTCGGTAATTGACATGTGCATGGAAAAGAAGAGTCGAGAAACGATCGCGCTTCGCGCTCGCATCGTTGTCCTTTTCTTTCATGCATAAGGAATTTAGCTCTGACGTCATCGACAAGTTCTTTCCTGGTCGAAGTGTCGAAATGGTTTATCTAATAACTTCAGTGTTTATTGTCTGATCGGATTGCAATTTGGAGGATAAGTTCATATATTATTTATCTATATATATGCTAAAGCAGAACGTTAAGAAATGAGTTCTTCGAATGTAAATAGCAATGTAAACCAAAATTGGCGGTTTGCGGGGGCGGTAGGCGTGTTATTCCAAATTGAAAATAAACTTGATCTGCGTATGGTATACAGGAATCTTCATGCTAAATTTGGTGTCCGTAGCTTTTGTAATAGCTGAGATCGGCGCGTTCATCCAGACAGACAGACAGACGGACAGACGGACGGACAGACGGACAGACAGACGGACATGGCTCAATCGACTCGGCTATTGATCCTGAGCAAGAATATATATACTTTATGGGGTCTCCGACGCCTCCTTCTGCCTGTTACATACATTTGCACAAAGTTAGTATACCCTTTTTTGACCATTTTCAATGGTCCAAGGGTATAAAAACAAAGTAGAAGAAATGTTAGTACATTTTTTTCAAACATAGTTTCAATAGACGTGGGGATATAATATAATTTACACATATTAATATAATTTATATGCAAAACATATGAAATATATATCGATATGTTTAATATATATTAAAAGCTATCGATATGATAGCTCATAATATATCTTGAAATCTAAATTAATATTTATTTAATAAAAAGTCAATATATAAATTATTAATTAATAATAATAATATGTCTATATTAGAAATCTAGTAAATACCTGCATTCATGCATGCCGATCAACCACGCTATTGGTTGTATATAATTTTACATATGTATGTGTGAACACAAATTAAGTATGTATAAGTGTTTGCATTTATGTACATGTATTTTGGGTAATTGACATGTGCATGAAAAAGAAGAGTCGAGAAACAGCTCGCGCTTCGCGCTCGCATCGTTTATCCTTTTCTTTCATGCACAAGTAATTTAGTTCTGACGTCATCGACAACTTCTTTGCTTTCTTCATATTTATATATACGCCACCTATTGGTTGAGTGTTAGCATATATTTATGCACATGTATTTTCGGTAATTGACATGTGCATGGAAAAGAAGAGTCGAGAAACAGATCGCGCTTCGCGCTCGCATCATTGTCCTTTTCTTTCATGCATAAGGAATTTAGTTCTGACGTCATCGACAAGTTCTTTGCTGGTCGAAGTGTCGAAATGGTTTATCTAATAATTTCAGTGTTTATTGTCTGATCGGATTGCAATTTGGAGGATAAGTTCATATATTATTTATCTATATATATGCTAAAGCAGAACGTTAAGAAATGAGTTCTTCGAATGTAAATAGCAATGTAAACCAAAATTGGCGGTTTGCGGGGGCGGTAGGCGTGTTATTCCAAATTGAAAATAAACTTGATCTGCGTATGGTATACAGGAATCTTCATGCTAAATTTGGTGTCCGTAGCTTTTGTAATAGCTGAGATCGGCGCGTGCATCCAGACAGACAGACAGACGGACAGACGGACAGACAGACGGACATGGCTCAATCGACTCGGCTATTGATCCTGAGCAAGAATATATATACTTTATGGGGTCTCCGACGCCTCCTTCTGCCTGTTACATACATTTGCACAAAGTTAGTATACCCTTTTTTGACAATTTTCAATGGTCCAAGGGTATAAAAATAAGGGAAATTACGACTTAAAAGTAAATAACATAGAATTGGAAGTAAGAGAAAAAGTTGTATTAAGAAATGAGGTAGGTCATAAATTAGACTCTAAATACACAGGGCCCTATAAGATAGAAAGCATAGGAGATAATAATAATATTACGTTACTAATAAAAACATAATTGATTTTACACTTATATTTTTTTTAACCATTTAAACAAAAAAAAATAGAAAATAAATAATTTGCATTCATTAATTAAAATAACTTCACTAGGTTACGTTATTTTTCAAAAGGAGGGAGATGTAGTATGCGCCTGTGTAATATTAGGAACCCTTAAGTACAATAAATATACAAGAGCATAAAAACACTTTGTTGCTATGTTTATGCAAACAATAAGGCCCAAGGCGGATGTAACATGATCGTCCACTTGAAGGCAACAAAGTATAAGTGCATGGTCAGCATTCCCACGCCGACCAAATACATAATACGTAAGTGCATAACTCGCTCACTCGATAAGCATAGATATATAAGATATACATAAGAGAGACGCTCCGCTGCTGGCGTTTCCAGCAGTGCAGCTACGCGGTTTAGGCGTAGATGAAATATATTTAAGAATGTGAAATCAGTCACTTACAAACAGTTGAACTGGCAGAACCATTTCTGCCCAACAGAAATAAAACTATTATACAAAACCAAAATCCATTCTTTACAGGGTGTTTAGTAGCCCAAATTAATTGTTCTCTCGACTCGTTAGTTAACCATTTCTGGGAATTGGATCAATGTCCGTTCGAGTCGAAGGCTGGTCGCCAACCAGCTGAACAACAAGCTTGTGAACTGTTCTTCAAGAAAACTGTAAAGTTATCTTCTGGTCGTTTCCAAGTGGATCTCCCTTTCAAGACCGATCCTAAAGTTCTTGGCTTGTCCTTTCAAATGCTGAAAGGCGTTTTTTGCAACTTGAGCGTAAATTATCGAAGGATGCAGTTCTAAAAAGCATGTACCATGACTTCATGAAAGAATATTTGGATTTGGGACATATGTCCATTCTGAAGTCAACTCCTCTAGGACAGCATTATTATATTCCTCATCAATGCGTTCTTAGGCCTGAAAGTTCCTCCACCAAGCTTCGTGTAGTTTTCGACGCTTCTAGTAAGACGTCAACAGCTGTTTTCCCTAAACGAAACACTGATGGTGGGGCCGACAATTCAGAGAGAGCTATATTCAACCCTGATTAACTTCCGGTTGAATAAGTATGCCGCTGACATTTCAAAAATGTATAGGCAGATCAATATTTCTGAAAACGACAGAAATTTCTAACTAATTTTGTGGAGAGAAAATACTTCACAAAATATTCAAGCATACCGACTTAATACAGTCAGATATGGTACAGCTTCTGCACCCTTTCTGGCGATACGCTGCTTATTTGAGCTGGCCAACATGCACGCCCAATCACATCCTATTGGATCAGATGTGATTAAAACGTGTTTCTATGTTGACGATATGTTGGCAGGTGCAGATAGTGTTAAAGAACTTAACGCTATTTGCAATCAAATTCAGACAATATTGGAATCAGGAGGTTTTCCACTTGCCAAGTGGGCAACCAACTGTAGTGATCTGTCGTTTAAAACAAAATCTGGTGACGAAGTGACTCTGAAGATTGATGAGCAGAGTTCCGTCAAAACTCTTGGGATGCGCTGGGCACCTCAAGAGGATATATTTAAATATTATCTCGACGTGGACAGCTTTGTTTCGGATAGGCCAACGAAACGCAACATATTGTCTGCAGCGTCTCGTTTATTTGACCCTCTTGGGCTGCTATGTCCAATTGTTACCAAGGCCAAAATGTTGTTGCAGGAATTGTGGAGACTTAAAATAGATTGGGATGAAGCCATTCCAATGAGCCTTTACACGACATGGAATAGGTTCACCATGACGTTGCGCGAGTTACACAAAAGGTTCAAATACATGGCTTTGCTGATGCAGCCAGTCATGCGTACGGTTGTTGCATCTACGTGCAAACGTGCAGCAACCGAGACGTTGGCACTACATTGCTCACTGCAAAGTCTAGGGTAGCTCCACTAAACGTGAAGACAATACCCCGATTAGAATTAGGCGCAGCACTCTTGTTGGTTAAGCTGTGGCACCAAATTGCGACAACTCTAACCAAATTTAGCATTGAAAGTTTGAATTTCTGGTCGGATTCACAGGTTGTGTTATACTGGCTTAAACGCGATTCTTGCACATTGGGCACATTTGTGGCAAATAGAGTTGCAGAAATTCAGGAGTTGTCGAATGGTATTGTGTGGCGTCATGTTCCAACAGATGCTAATCCGGCGGATTTAGTATCGAGAGGAACCGATATAGATGAGATTGTTAGCTCGTTATGGTTTGATGGGCCAGGTTTCTTAAAGTTGGAGGAAGACCAATAGCCTCAGCTTCACCAGATTGAGATAGCGTCGGAAATCAAAACTTCAGAAGATAAACAAGAGCAACAGTCGAGTTGCACACGACAGTAGGATACCCTTGGACGTATGTTGCCATAAAAAGTATTTAATTGTATAATACTAATTGCAAGCTATAAATTAATAATAATACTGGAGTGCGCTGCCACCCTGCTTCAATTTCGATATTTTGCCAATAATTTATCGCCGCAATTCCCTAAAGCGGTGTGAGCAGTAGATATCGGTATTTCTTTATAAATTTTAAATTGGTTAATATCGATAACAAGGTCCAAGGGTATAAAAATAAAAAAATAATAATAATTATCAAACCAATTTTCCATTCAATGGTTATACTTAACTATTAGATAATTAAATTTAAATTATTAAAATATGCCTACATACATATTTACATATATCCTGTCATTTAGATTTCTTAATTTCTAACCTATTCCAAACATTACAAACTCATGCCTGAATACTAACAGATATCCCATTGTGATGGCTATGCAAAACCTCAAAAGTCCTAGCACTAATCTTTTCATTATCTGGTATATTTGAAAACGCCCAATCAATATGTGTATCCAAATTGGTAGTGGACGTTTTCAAATCTAACAAACTCCTTAATCCTTTGCTAATCAAAAAATTATAAATACTCTTACACCTGTTAAAGGTTTTGAGGCACAAATTGAAATCTCCTAAAACTAGCAAGCTATCCCCTAAATCACCTAAACGAGAAAATTGATGAATTATCTCCTCAAATTCTATTTTAAATGTGGACAGAGGAAAGTCTGGACTTTTATATAATATAAGAAAACTTATGGCATCAAACCTAAATATGCCGAACTCAAAAACTACTGAGCCAAAAGTTTTTCTACTGGTAAAGGTATGGGAAACTCTATCTACTAGCTCGTTCTTTACATAAATTATGATGCCTGTTAAAGGCCTAATTGATTCAAGTTGAACCACAATAGTGAACCCAGGTATTTCTACAGTTTCATTGCTTATGGAAGTTTCCACGAAACATAATATTGATGACTGAAGCATCAGCTTGTCCGATCGAATATCTTCAAGATGGGAATTCAAGCTCTGAGTATTATGGAAGAAAATGTTAAGGGCAGAACTGTTAATTAAATAATCGTAATGAGTACACAGTAGTTTTTCAGTCCGCAATTTCTTCAATTGGGCTTTCACTTTATCATTATTTTGGGGAGACTTAGGAGGAACAAAATTCCCAATAATGAATAATCCTAAAGCAGTAGTTGCTCTTCTGCAAGCTACGTATAATGCAGCACGCTGCATTCTGGAATTAGCATGGACTACCACTTTGCCATACGTAGCTCCCTGACTCTTATGAATTGTGATGCCTTCAGCAGGCACAATTGGAAACTGCCTACGGTCAATGTTAATTTGTGCGTTATTTGAATATTGAAAACTGCGAACAATTTTCTGAATAGGAGTCCATGAAGGATCTGTACGATGTGTACACTTCGAACGCGCAGATTCTCCTACAGTTTCCTCTGTAAATTTCATCCATAAAATGTTGGGAGTGTTGGATGTATTGAAATCTATTTGCATCAACACACCTGATGCCCCGTTTACTAATCCATCCCCTGTGTCTACATTGACCGTCATCATGTACTTGGCAGTATTTTTAGGAGAAGAGACGTACAGAGTCCCTGTGTAGCGGAAGTTTTAAAACCCTTCACTTCTTCTAATATTCTTTGTTTCCTAGCTGGTTCCAAATGGCCCGCCTTAATAAAATCTTCAGCAGTAGAGAAAAATTGCTCAGTAGCAATTGAGTTAAGTTTCGTTACATTAAATAAATCAACCTCATTATTATTACTAAACAGATGAATTGCATCATCGGGCACTGCCGATGGTTCGCATATTCTAGATTGGAAAAGGACAATATCATCGGCTGTCATACAACCCGATGCCATATTATTTAAGGCAGAAGCGAAAAGCTGATCGTCACGTTGACGCATTATCTCTGTGAGCTCAAAATACAAAAAAAAGGTCCCAGAGATACGTACCAAATATTTCATGGTAAGGGTCAGTGGTATTTGGATCGAAAATCCAACTACCTCCTACGGGCTGTAACTGTCTAAGATCACCGAATACGATGATAGAAACACCACCAAAAGGAGAAGTATTTTTGAAAATTTGCTTCAAACGAGAATCTAAATAAGAAAACATTAGAGAGCTAACCATTGATATTTCATCAATAATAATTAATTTAAGATCGATTATCCTTGAATGAAGGCTATTAACTAAATCATGGCTTAAGGCCCTTAGAGGTGCTGAGCGAGATTGATTAACAGGAAGTGAAAACATGGAATGCAGTGTCGAACCACTAATTCCGAATGCTGCTTTTCCTGTTGGTGCACATAAGAGGATTTTAACAGATGTCGGATCAGCTCCTGGTATACTGTTATACATTACGGATAATGACTGAAAAATTGCTGATATAAGTCGACTCTTTCCGACTCCGGCGCCGCCTCCAACAAATTCATAAAAGACTGTATTGATTTTGGCATTATGCAAAGCATGTGTAAAATATAGCTTCTGCTTTAAATTAAGAGATCTAACTATATTAGCTAAGCTTTCCTGAGAAACTAAGGCTGGAAGCTTGATAAAACGGACATTACTATCTTCATCATTCATATCAATATTTCCATCCACATTTAAAACATTTAGATGTGGATCCATTTCAGGCAATCCTAAAACTGTGAAGCCATCATCTACCACTTCCTGTTCTCCTACTTGATTATTCTCATTTTCTGCTTCCTCTGTTAAGTGGCTCAGAGCATCTTCTAGTTCCCTATCATCTAGTAAATTATATTTTCTGCGATTGTTCTCTACTAACTCCGAATTTTCCCTACAGAACAATTCACAGTCATGTGTGACTAAATCCAAATGCTCATCTCGCCATGGGGCGTAAAGCATTTTTAGCTCTCTGAAATAGTCACTTGTTTCTGTATCGACATTAAATCTCCTATACCTAATTATGCACGCAGTGGTCCTCTTTGTGATGAAGTCACTATTATCGCGAAGAGCGTAAACTATTGATTCAGAAGCCCTAGGCACATCATCGTCAAAGTCATCTGCATTTTCTTGGCGAGCTCCTCGTTCTGATTTGCAGTAGCTATAAAAAGCGGATATCTCAGTGCCAAATATAAATTTGTTACCTAAATGTTGTAACTTTTGCTTAATAGTTACATTGTTATTGTCTTTAATCTCATTGATTGCCTCACGCATCAACATTGAGATACCTCTCTGAGACTTGTTAATATAATTAACGACGTAGCTGCAGCAAGCATAGGGGTCTAAAATAAACTGAATATCCATATTTGCTCGCTGCAACAAAAGGAGGTGCTTGTTATAAGCGTTAAGCTTGATTGCTGCAAAAGATCGCTTCAAAAAAACTTTTGGTTTCTTTACACTTGATCTTACAGCATTAATGTAGCCCTCATAACTAAGGTTAAGTTGATCGTCGGACAAAAAGTTGTTAAAATCGTTAAAATTTTCTACGCTTTCACGAACCACCTAGTTTCCGCTGCGGAAAATGTTATAAAAAAAGTTGGAAGCCCTACCTGCCTAATAATAGCCATCACTTTCTTTTTCTCGTCCTCCCAATGAGCAGGAGACGTGCGAATACCTTTTAAAAGCCTATAGCCATCATCATGAAGTATTAACCTATTGAAAGTTTCATCATTACGCACATCAGCAGCCGAAATGCCTTGAGTGGCAGAGTGCTTACGTAAGCAAATTGATGTGCTATTCCTAATGCTAATCATTTCTAACTTTTTGAAGTTATGAAATAATTTATCAGTTCTACAACCTCTTCTATCAAAATTCCTAAGCTCTGATCTAACTATAGTTGTAAAACTTTCCTGACATTTCCTTTTAATGCCTGCAAATATTGTGGGAAAAGCCAGCTCCTCTGAATCACAATCGGTTATCATGTCAAGAGGTCGCTGACCCTCTCCTGGTGCTATAGCAATTCGAGGAATATCTATGTTTTCAACAGGGACATTTTCCATGAAGGTTTCTTGACCTCCTGGATTCAACTCTACCTCTTCTTCTACTACTCTATGCTCATTAGGTTGTGCTGCCTTTTCTAACATTTGACACACAATGTCCCTGTCGTCTGCTGACGCAACAAACGGTACAGTCTCAGCTGAGTAAGAAGACAACCACTGCTCATTGATAGTAACCTGGTGCTTCTTATAAAGTTCTGTGTTCACTAAATACCGAATTGCATCAACTATCTTTGAGGGCCTTATGGTTTCAGCCATGAAATCATGGTTATACTCCATCCTACGCTTAAGATGAATCTGAACTACTTCGGCTTCATTAAATGCCCTGGGAAGGGAAGTTACAACATTTGCAACTGGAATTGGCACATTGATCACTGCTCCTTTAATGGCACTTTGACGTCCATATCCAAGAGACTTTATGATCATAAAAGGAAGACGGGGAGAAATCAGCCTTTCTTCTAGAGGCGTCAAGCCTTTCAGGCATTCCGGAAGCTCCGGAAAATTTAGGCCATTTGTAATAGAAGCCTTTGGTTTTTTCCCTGACTTAATACTGCGGCTGCAGGTTTTGCAAAAGCTAAACCTATTATTATTGGATGGAAACATAGAGGAAAGATACAAAATATCAACACTATCTGCCTCACTACACTTTTCCTCTATGACCTCACGCGAAATTTTGTCCATTTGATGTGGAAACCACAAACCTTTGCAACATATGCAAACCTGATCGGGTCCCTGCTTGACTGTCTTATTAAAATTGGCTATTAGGCAATCTAAACTAGTTTTAACCTGCGATATCCTATCATCTGGAAGGGTATTCGCACGGTCCACTCTATTGCGGGACGCGTTTCTCCTATTCTCTGCTATCCTATTGGTGCAAATACTCCTATATAGACTCACTCTTTGCGACATATTCCTATGGGCTTCAAAGGCCTCACGTTGAGCTCGAATTCGAGCACTGCGGCGTGCACTAGTATTGCGTGCCTGCTCAACAATCCTACGAATAGGATTGTTTCTAACCTGAGACCTTTGACTTCTATCTATTGCCCTTTCTAAAATTCGCGTCTCCTGATTTTGTCGCTGAATCGCCCTTCTAACAGCATCTCGTCCGCTTTCGTTGGACCTGAATTGTGGACATTGCCTGCGCCTCGATCGACGCAAAGTATTGGCAAGTTGTTCGGCATTTCTAGTTGAATGATCAGTTCGTCGAACTGCATCCTGCTCTCTTTCCTGAGATCGAAACTCAGCATCTTGCCTGCGACTCGAACGACGCGAAGTGTTGGCAAGTTGTTCGTCTGTTTTAATTGCAGAATCACTGCGACGTACACGGCGACGAACTGCATCCTGCTCTCTTTCCTGAGATCGAAACTCAGCATCTTGCCTGCGACTCGAACGACGCGAAGTGTTGGCAAGTTGTTCGTCTGTTTTAATTGCAGAATCACTGCGACATACACGGCGACGAACTGCATCCTGCTCTCTTTCCTGAGATCGAAACTCAGCATCTTGCCTGCGACTCGAACGACGCGAAGTGTTGGCAAGTTGTTCGTCTGTTTTAATTGCAGAATCACTGCGACGTACACGGCGACGAACTGCATCCTGCTCTCTTTCCTGAGATCGAAGGTCAGCATCTCGCCTGCGCCTCGAACGACGCGAAGTGTCAGCAAGTTGTTCTTGTAATCTGATTGGCGAAGAAGCCCGAAGAGTAGTGTGACGAATTGTGTCCGGTAATTGCTCAACGGCCCTAAATGTTCTATTACTTCTGCGGACTCGATGCTGTTGACTATCTCTAACCCTTTCAGCTTCCCTAAATTCGAAATTTTGCCTACGTTCTCTATGTGCCTCTAGATTATTTACGCGTTCCTGCTCAGAAAAGTCTATATCTGACCTATTTAAACGATTTCTTTTTCGCTGTGTTTGACTCCTATTGCAAGCTGACTTTCTCTTAAGTCTAGGCATCTTCTAATATATAAGTTTTAAAATAATATATAGGTATGTTAAAAATAAAATTCTTATAAATTAATTTAATTTGAATACATATTTATCAAAAATTAATATATAGTTATATATATAAAATAAAGTTAGTATATTTATTTATATATATAAATATATTCATATATTTAAATAGATATATATATATTATAATTATATTCATATATTTAAATAAATATATGTATATTATTTAAAATAATTATATTATAAATGAAAATAAATATCTAATGAAAGAACAAATAATAATAAAATTTAATAAGGAAAATAAAAATAAACAAAATGTGGAAAAAGAATAAATATAAATCAAAGAAATAATAAATTAAACCTGCAAGAAATTCCAGCGAAAATTCCAATTTGAATCGCGGAAACGAACCGATACCGATGTTCACGTACAATCACACACACTTCAGAAGAGTCTATACACATATATGTATGCATGCACAAAAATACGTTACGCTGTGTACCGCACTTTTCTAAAATTGCGCGCCACGTTCCGGGCAGGGCGCAATCATTCACACGCATAAAAAATGTTCCGTTAACGCATAACAATCACACACGAGGATTTACTTATTATATACTCGACTTATATTAATTTGCATTAAATGTTAAATGTATCACGAACACGCGAATTAATTATATATTATTTTATATTTAATATCGAAAATACAAATGATAATCGACAATCGACGACGACACCGAACACGCCAATCGCAAACTACAAATTAACATAACACTGAAGCGCGCTGCCACCTTGCAACAATTTTGATACGTTGCCAATAATTTATCGCCGCAATTAAAAAGTGCGCGAAACCTTAAATTTATAATAATGATCTATAGAATCTAATATACATACAAAATATACATATATTAAAAAAACAAAGTAGAAGAAATGTTAGTACATTTTTTTCAAACATAGTTTCAATAGACGTGGGGATATAATATAATTTACACATATTAATATAATTTATATGCAAAACATATGAAATATATATCGATATGTTTAATATATATTAAAAGCTATCGATATGATAGCTCATAATATATCGTGAAATCTAAATTAATATTTATTTAATAAAAAGTCAATATATAAATTATTAAATAATAATAATAATATGTCTATATTAGAAATCTAGTAAATACCTGCATTCATGCATGCCGATCAACCACGCTATTGGTTGTATATAATTTTACATATGTATGTGTGAACACAAATTAAGTATGTATAAGTGTTTGCATTTATGCACATGTATTTTGGGTAATTGACATGTGCATGAAAAAGAAGAGTCGAGAAACAGCTCGCGCTTCGCGCTCGCATCGTTTATCCTTTTCTTTCAAGCACAAGTAATTTAGTTCTGACGTCATCGACAACTTCTTTGCTTTCTTCATATTCATATATACGCCACCTATTGGTTGAGTGTTAGCATATATTTATGCACATGTATTTTCGGTAATTGACATGTGCATGGAAAAGAAGAGTCGAGAAACAGATCGCGCTTCGCGCTCGCATCGTTGTCCTTTTCTTTCATGCATAAGGAATTTAGTTCTGACGTCATCGACAAGTTCTTTGCTGGTCGAAGTGTCGAAATGGTTTATCTAATAACTTCAGTGTTTATTGTCTGATCGGATTGCAATTTGGAGGATAAGTTCATATATTATTTATCTATATATATGCTAAAGCAGAACGTTAAGAAATGAGTTCTTCGAATGTAAATAGCAATGTAAACCAAAATTGGCGGTTTGCGGGGGCGGTAGGCGTGTTAAATTGAAGTTGAAAATAAACTTGATCTGCGTATGGTATACAGGAATCTTCATGCTAAATTTGGTGTCCGTAGCTTTTGTAATAGCTGAGATCGGCGCGTGCATCCAGACAGACAGACAGACGGACAGACGGACAGACAGACGGACATGGCTCAATCGACTCGGCTATTGATCCTGAGCAAGAATATATATACTTTATGGGGTCTCCGACGCCTCCTTCTGCCTGTTACATACATTTGCACAAAGTTAGTATACCCTTTTTTGACCATTTTCAATGGTCCAAGGGTATAAAAATGTGCTGTTGTATGTACATTAGCAGAAGTTGAGCCAAATTGTTTTATAGAACTCATAAATCGTCGCTCCAGCTTTCCTAAAGTAATTCGCATAATGGCTTATGTGCTTCGATTTTGTCACAAGGGGCTCAGGACAGATTCGCTCGTGGTGTCGGCATCAGAAAGAAATATTTCATTTCTAAAACTGATCGCCATAGTTCAACGCACCTCGTTCGAGAGCGAATTCAAATTACTGAAAAAATCAGCAGTTCTAGCACCAATGTTGCAGTCATTGAATCCATTTATTGAAAAATTTGAGAAAAATTTGAGGAAAATTTGCCTGCTGATCGCCTTCGAGAAGGTCGGCCATTTAGAGTATGTGGAGTAGACTTCTGTGGGCCGTTCTATGTCAGCTATAGGATAAGGGGTAGACCACCTGTGAAAATGTATGTTGCCGTTTTTGTTTGTTTTGCCTCAAAAGCAGTCCATTTATAACTTGTAACCGACTTGTCAACTGATGCTTTTTTGAATGTCTTTAAAAGATTGATTGGGAGACGTGGTCTGCCGGAGACGATGGTCAGCGACAACGCGACGAACTTCGTGGGAGCGAGCAACGTGCTGAAGGAGCTGCAGACGGCGTTCAACAGCAGCAAGGATTCTCTGATGGACTACGCAGCGGAGAGAGGGGTACAGTGGAAATTTATCCCCCCCCCCCCCCGCGCCGCGCACTTCGGAGGACTTTGGAAAGCCGCGGTGAAGTCCGCCAAACACAGGCTTCTGAGAGGAGCGAGCAACGCCAACCTAACACAGGACGACGTTGCCGCATGGATGCATTTAACAAATCGTTAACATAAAGTTCACCCCATTCCATTTTATTCCATTTCCATGCATTCCATTAATTATTATTATTATTATTATAAAAAAGGGAGTCTCCCAGCGGAGAAGGCGCGAGGCACTGCGACCATGAAGATCTTTTGTACCTAGCATTGTCTCCCTATCATGACAAAAGCTGTTCTGCTTCCCTAATGATATTTTGTCGAGGAACGGACAATATGCTCGGGACTTGCGATTTCCACGTGTAGATGTTTCCTCCTTGTCCATACCAAGGCCGGACAGTCACATAAAATGTGTTTAGTAGACTCGTCGTCCTCTTTGCAGAGCCTGCACTCCGCATCCGAGGACAGACGCATTTTGGTAAGGTGATAGTTCACCAAATGGTGGCCACTAAGGTAGCCAACAAGTAGGTAAAGGTCTCTCCTAGAGAGTAGCTTGGTCCTTCGATCAACTTTAGGATTGGTGAGCTCTTTAGCCTGCCGCATCCCTGGTTGGAAGAACCAGTAGCGTTTGGTCAATCTTCAAGCCCAGGTTTTTACCAGGGAGGAGATAGTTGACCACCCCACGCAACAGAAGGATTCCATTAATTAAGCAAAGAAATAAATTTCGTTTAAAATTATGGCCACATATGTGTACATCAATCGCTGATAATACACCGGGACCATACATTATTAAACAAAAGAAATAAATATCATTCAATATTGTGACCGAATATGTGTATGTTGTAGAATGGGTTAACATTGCCCATTGTACATGCAAGTACCTTAAGTGGTGGCGACAGAAAGCTGCTAGAAGCTTTTGCAATACACAGTAATTCATCGAAAGAGAAACACTTAGTTGCTGAGTAAGGTCTGATCGTAAGGCGAAGACTGAAAAGGAAAAGCGGGATGGCAATATAAGAGAGATACGAGGTGTGTTCAAAAAGTAAGGTGACTTTGTATTTTTAAGAAAAAATATTTATTTCTTTATCAATATTTATGTTGTCCCCTTCAAAGTAATCCCCCTCAGATACAATACACTTATGCCAAAGGTTTTTGCAATCCTCAAAGCACTTCTCATAAGCACTTTTCGGTATAACCTTTAGCTCTTCCAGCGATGCAGTCTTTATCTCTTCAATCGTTTCAAATATCCGTCCTTTCATAGGTCTCTTTAGTTTTGGGAACAGGAAAAAGTCACATGGGGCCAAATCCGGTGAATATGGTGGCTAAGGCATGATTGTGGTGTTGTTTTTGGCAAAAAATCTCTCACAAGCAAAGATACTCATCTCCTTGAGTAAAAAAAATCAAATTACATCTTTATAAACAAATTCATTTTACATATTACGTCAGATTGTGTTATCGCCAAACGTTCATTTACTTACACAAACAAAATATACATTTAAAAAAAAATATACTCACTAATGCACACAATGTATTACAGTTAAACACTGTAACACCAATTCACACACTTACCTAAAAAGAAACAAAAGAAGAAGGAAAATTAATTTCGCAAAACCATCGATATCTTATTGTAGTATTTATACACGACACTATATTTTTAAGATTACCTATATACAGAATTACGTTTATACAACTACACCTTATGACTTAAGGTAAATCATATTACACTAAACATATACACAGCACATACACATAAACTTAAGAACACTTATAAATAATAAGACATACTATACCACACTTTAAAGTTTAGTAAACACACTATACAACCAAAAACACCTACATGTCAAAGAGAATTCAGTCTAGTACCCAAATTAAAAAATGACTTGGACTTAGGAGTGGAAGCAGTCTTACTGAAATCAGGGAAGAAATAGAAGACAGAAAGCAGTCACGAATTAGCTTTGTTGTGGGGACAGACCAGGTAGAAAGACCAACCAACAGCAACAACATCGACTCGGGAAACGCATCAGCCCCCTTAAGTCTACTTCCACAATTATCAATACCAACCTTAACCCAACCGACATTTTAGTTTTTGTCGAACAACTACCCACTTTTGAAAACCACCCAGCCTACGACTACGAGGTCATGTATAAAAAAGGCTCACAAAACGTGGTCGCTGATGCGCTAAGTCGAATAGAACCTAATTTGAACACAAACGAAGACCCACAAAAAAATCCCAGTTGTCCAACAACCATTAAACCATTTCAATACACAAATTCTGTTCCGTGTTTGCAAAATCCTTCAGTACAAATTACGACACCATTCACGTACAAAACTAGAAGAGTCATCTCAGAACCTATATCTACGTTTGTCACTATTTTTAACATCTTACAATCAATCCTTAAACCAAATAAAATGGTCGCAATATTCGCACCAGACCATGTCTTCCTGCTCATAGAAGAAGCGTACAACAATTACTTTTCGGAAAACGACTCATTCAAAATCTCCCGTTGCAAACTGTTCTTACCTGTTCTTATCCATTTTTTATTAAATTTGTAGTTTTGGTGCAGCAGCACAGCAAGTTCCGATCAATTCAACCAGTCAAACACCACTGAAGTGATTTTCTCACTTTACCCTTTTTCCTCATTATTTCTCACGTCTATACACACTGGCGTTCACTATGTTGTCATCTCTTTCTAACACACTATTTATAAAAAACAAGATCGGAACTCACTCAGCAGCAGAGGCTGCCTGTGCCTCTCCTGCAGTGCTTGTCAGAATTTCAACACAATGCTACAATTTCATCAGAATGTGAAATCATAGAAACAATTCCCAGAATTCCAAGAGTCGCGCCCCGACACGGCCTTCCTGACCTTTCACACGTCCTCTTGTGTCTACTTGAGAGGTGGTCAAGTCCAAGTCACACAATTTCATCAACTTCATTCCAATTTATTTAACAAACTTCAATATCTTTCTCTCTTACATTTATTAACTTATAGAACCGCTTACACAAACATTAACTGACAATTCACCTAATGATTTATTTCTCTTTTACAGACTTAATTATAAAGACATCTCCAATTTACATATCAAAACTTCAAACCATTTACATTTTCCATAACTCTAATTTCATATATCAAAATTGGCGTGCCTTCTCTCACACCCAATCTCTTGACCCCCGCCATAACACTTCTCGTCCCTGAAAGATAGCTGTTATAGTGCGGTCATTACTCTTTTTTTTTAACACACGCCATTTCAGTGGTGCCGTTTACCAAATCTTTCCCCTCTTGGGACACAGATGCACGATCACTAGTGCCATCTTTCAACTCTTTTCCCTCTTGGGAGTCACCATTACATTCTGCTGTCAATCGGCTAACTCATGTATACTTAATTTGTGTACGCACATACATATATACATTTGTATACGTGGTAGATCGATATGAATTTATGCAAGTATTTACATGCATGTGTACACATTCATAATATGCGTACGTGCACATATAGTTATCACTACATAGTATAAAACAAAGTCGCTTTCTCTGTCCTTATGCAACGGATTTTGATGGGGTTTTTTTAATGGATAGAGTGATTCAAGAGGAATAACATGTATAATAACATTCATTAAATAGTGGAGAAGTACTGTTAATTTTGAGGTTTCTAATGTGATCTCGTAAATACCATAATTAAATTTTTTTTTGGTTACATTGCAAACGCAGACTGAACCTTACGAGTTTTATCAAAATAATGTACTAAGTATTGTACACATTGAAAAGGTCTTCAGAAAAGTCCGTGATAGAATATGTCTATTTCTTATGGATAACCCACAATAACTTTTTTTGTCATTTACTTTTTACGACAAATAATGGCTAATTTCCGAAGCGATTTTAACCAATACAGCATTAATCCTTAACCAAATACCTTGATTACATTGTTCATTTAATATAGACTATATGACCCTTTACACCGTATGATTTAAGTGAATATTTTCGAAGATATTGCAGATTTAAAAATTGCGGGACGTAGCGTTTGCGGGGGTACCGGCCAACCGTCCGGCGCGTCTGAGGCCGTGGTTTTCCCTATAGCACTTTAAGTTTAGCAGAGATCGGACGCGTTTATTATATCGGAGCTCTCCAGCCTCGAAAATAGCAAGCCTTCGCACGAATAGCAAATTATTTTTTAAGTACTTTTAATTAAATTAAAATCGTTGTTTAAGTTGAGGTATTTAAATAAAAAAAAAAAACTGAATAGAATAGGTATATTTTGTTTTTTTATGATTGCTGAATTTCTTTTGTTTCTAAATGGTAACAATTTAGATATTTTTTACTGCGGCACATACTAATAATATGGCAATTTGTGAATAGGTAATCATACATATAGAACTGAGTAAATTTTGTACAATTATAAAGTCATGGCTGGAGGACGTCGTCGTGCGAACATAGGTCGTAGTACAGTGAATGCCAGAAGAGTACATTCAGCAAGAGTTGAAGAATCGTCAACGGAACGTGAAGCTCGCCTCAGTCAGGCTCGGGATAGATATAGAGCTGAGAGAGAGAGAGAATCTTAAGTAGAGCGTGAGATTCCCCGCAGCCGATATAGGGAAAGATATCGAATACAGAGAGCCAGAGAATCATCAGCACGAGTTACTAATTCATGGGCGAATAAAGAAAATTTTGACATGAATTACGATTCTTCGATTTCTTACAAGGACGATCGTATAGTATCTATAGGTAGTATGTCAGTAGTGTGTGAACATTGCTTGGCATTGAAATTCAAGGACGAATCGAAGGCATGTGTTGCTTACAAGGAAAAGTCAAATTAGAAGAATTTCTCCCTCCGTCTGAACCACTTCACTCTCTTCTTACGGGTGATCATCAGAAATCCAAGCAATATACGCCGTGCAATATACGCCGTTATAATAACGCATTTCAAATGACCTCTTTTAAGAGTAAGCAAGTCGTTGAGCGTGGGTTCATGCGTACATTTAAAATTCAAGGGCAAGTGTACCACTTACCTGGGAGCTTGCTACCACTTCGACCCGATGATCACAAATTTCTGCAAATATATTTTATTGCAGTTCCAGATATACAAGCATCTACGATGTGTACAAGTATTGCACAGCCAATTGATAGATATTTGATTAAATCTCTCCAAGATATGTTACATTCTCATAATTGCTACATACAGTCTTTCAAAACTGCGATTGAGAGTGTTCCAGCAGATACTCATGACTTTAATTTCGTTATCCATGCAAATAAAGTTCCTTTTGGAGAACACACAGGACGGTACAATGCACCTTCTACGAGTGAAGTAGCATTGGTGATAGCTGACAGCAATTCGACAATTGCATAGTCGTGATGATAATTTGCAAAAAAATTTCAGAGCTTTGATGCTATGTCGTGGAGGAAATAATTATGCCATTAATATTTCTCAAGTTAACCCAATCGGTGGTACACCTCTGCGTAAAACAGTGCCATGTATGAACTACTATTGCTACCGTATAATGACAAGACGTAACAATTTCAATACTTTGCTTAGAATTGGAATGTTAACAAACCCATACTTGGTAGATCAATAAGCGAAAATTGAATCTCAGAGATTGGCTTACATTCGTAATAATCAAACTAAATTGAGAGCTGAAAATTACGTTCATTTTCAGGATGCTTTACATGCGAATGAACACCGTAACGGCATCGGGCAGTGGGTTATACTACCTTCATCATTCACAGGTGGACCTCGATATTTACACGAAAAATCGCAAGACGCCATGACTTACGTAAGAAATTACGGAAAACCTGATTTATTTATAACTGCAACATGTAACCCAAATTGACCGGAAATCAAAGAAAATATTAACACCAATTGAACTCCACAAGAAAGATACGATATAGTTAACAGAGTCTTCCATTTAAAAGTACAGAAACTCCTGCAGCTCATTAACAAGTCTCATATATTCGGTCCGCCGCGCTGTTATATGTACACCATAGAATGACATAAACGTGGTTTGCCACATGTACACCTGTTGGTGTGGTTGGTGAACAAAATTAGACAAAACCAAATTGACAGGGTTGCATTGAAGATCCTATCCTGTACGAAATCGTAAAGAAACATATGGTACAAGGCCCTTGCGGAACTTTAAACCCGAATTCTCTATGTATGCGAGATTCTAAATGCAGCAAAAAATTTCCGAAGTCGTTCCAAACTCAAACAAGTACTAGCGATGACGAATATCCCAAATATCGTCGACGATCACCAGAACAGGGTGGGCAAAATGCTACCTTCCGAAACCATGATATTGATAACCGATGGACCGTTCCTTATAATCCGCTCCTTTTGAAAATTGTTGATGCTCTCATCAACGTAGAGTTGTGCAATTCAATAAAATCAATTCAATATGTTACATTAATAAAGGCAGTGATCAAGCCACTCGGCATACAATCACCAAATAAAGTGGAAAAATATCAGTCTGGACGTTACATCTGCAGCTCTGAAGCTGTATGGAGGCTTTTATCATTCGAAGTGCACGATCGGGCTCCCACAATTGTCCACCTTGCAGTTCATTTAGAAAATAGACAAAGAGTATATTTCACAGATAACAATATACAAGAAGTTGTTAATAACCCGCGGGATACAACATTGACAGCATTCTTCAAGTTATGTGCTCAAGATGATTTCGCGAAAACACTGACATATAACAGAGTTCCAGGTTTTTCTTTCAACAGCGAAAACAAGGTACTGGGGTTGATGGTTTCCCTGGAGTAAAAAAAACAGATGCTCTTGGCATAGTCTACGTGGTTCATCCCAACAACAGCAAATTCTCTATCTGAGAATGTTACTGCATATTGTAAAAGGCCCGACATCCTTTGCACACCTAAGAACTGTACAAGGTGTTGTTTACAATACTTATCAAGCAACATGCAAAGCTATGGGGCTCTTGGAATAAATGGAATAAATTTCAAGAAAATATGGTCAGTGATATTCTGATTCTGCGAAGGCGAGAGTTAAACTCAGATGATGTACAATATGATCAGAACATATTTGACGAAGCATTATTGGAATTATTGGAATTGACGAAGCATTATTAAACAAAGTAGTGCAATTACTTTCGGGTAAATCGATCAAGGATTTTGGGCTGGCGATGCCAGCACAAGAGAAACATCATACGATCAAACGAGACTTTTACAAAATATAGCTCAAGATGAGCCACGATTAAACATCGATCAGTAAAAAGTATTCATTGCATTACTATCAACAATTGATAACAATGAAGGGAAATTGTTTTTCCTTGATGCCCCAGGAGGTACAGGAAAAACATTTTTAATCAATCTGCTTTTAAAAAAAGTGAGATCTATCGGAAAAATTGCGTTTGCTGTTGCGTCATCCGCCATAGCCACTACGCTTTTGGAAGGAGGCCGAACCGCACACTCCACATTCAAGCTCCCGCTGAAAATCGCCACCGATGATAATAACAGCGTCTGTAGTGTTTCTAATCAGAGCAATACAGGAAAATTGATGCGTGACTGCGCATTAATAGTCTGGGACGAAGCTACCAAGTCAAACAAGACGTCTGTGGAAGCATTGGATAGGACAATGCGCGATTTGCGCAGCAAAAATTCACCTTTGGGTGGATGTACAATTCTGTTCTCAGGAGATTTCCGTCAAATCCTACCAGTTGTGACTCGAGCAACACGTGCTGACGAAAAAATGGTTACTGTTGGAATAAATGTGTATGCCTCGATATGTAATGTTAATTAGCATAAGATTAAATCGGCTGTTATCAAATACTTAACGTAATGTTAAATTAACATAATTACTTCACTTGCTCAAAATATGTACAACGGAATGGAAGTGCACGAAGCACAAACTAAATTAAATAAATAAACATTAAAACTAAAATAAAGAAATCCACTTTATTATTAACATGGTAGCAGAGCAAGGTTGAAAATCCAAAGTCTCTTAACTAAATCCAAGTTCGAGAAAAATAAATGGTGTTCAAGTGAAGCGACAAAAGGAACAAGTGTATAAGATATTGAAAAGAGAAATACAATATTAAAAGTGTGAACTATTAAAAAAATACAAATACGCAAACAAGACTATTGAAAAATAATAAACAAATAAACGGAAAAACATTAAAAACATAAACTAAAAGGGTTTGATGGCAACAGATTAAAATCCAAAATCCACGTGCACGCTTTGATAAAAGAAAAGTGTAAAAAAAAAAGTGTGACTCTATATTAAAATGAGCAAAAAATGAACGAAACAGAAAGAGACATAAAAGAAGTGTACAAACAGATTAATAGTGAAGCGGGAAAAATGAGTGCAAACGCAAAAATTGAAGACATTGTTATGCCCATATTCGATGGGGTAAATTTTGGAAGCTGGAAGTTCAGATTAATGACAATACTAGAATACAAAGAGTGCAAAGAACCAGCAGTGCGAACAAGAACAACGGAAGATAATGTAACAACATGGATGAAAACAGACTTGAAAGCAAAAACAATTTTAATCAGTACAATATCAGACAAACAGTTAGAATATGTTAGTGAGTGCCAAACGACATTACAAATTATGAACAAACTAAACGAAATGTATTCGGTAAAATCAACAGCCCTGCAAATACTGTGCAGAGGAAAAATCGACGAAATCAAACTAAAAGACTATGAAACAGTGGAAGAATTTTTTATTGAATTCGAGAAAGCAGTGAATAAATTTAAAAACGCTGGAGGCACCATAGACGAAAACGAAAAAATGCGGTATCTGTTAAAAGCGCTACCAACAAGCTACAGTTACATTGGAGACTTCTTAGACGTGATTCCGGAAGCTCAACGAACGGTAGAGTACGTAAAATCAAAAGTGAAAGAAAAAAGCTATAACAGAGGTCCAGGGGACAGACAAAATAACGTAAGCACATTTAACACCAAAACTAAAAAAGAATGCTATGTGTGTGGCAAAACAGGTGATATCCAGAGGGACTGCTGGCATGCTGAGCAAAATGCGAGAGGCGA
Organism: Zaprionus ornatus; assembly: GCA_018904035.1. Taxonomy (NCBI): domain Eukaryota; kingdom Metazoa; phylum Arthropoda; class Insecta; order Diptera; family Drosophilidae; genus Zaprionus; species Zaprionus ornatus. The sequence goes on along the minus strand of JAEIFZ010000306.1, from coordinate 3,492 downwards.
AAACAGACAACAACAACAAGACAACAGGCGGCGATATCAGAATACGAATCAAAGAGGCGGTCGAGGCAGAGGTCAACGTCATGGAAGTGGTCGAGGACGTGGAACTGGACGTGGACATTACTCAGGAGACGGGAACCAAGGAAGGCAACAAGAAAACAGCGACGGCGTACAGTCATGGACAATTAGAATGATAAGAAACGAAAAAATAATAAAATGTAATAACAGCGAAAGTAGTAACGAAACTACAGTAAACTGGATATTAGATAGTGGATGCACTGATCACATCATAAACGATTGTAGACTTTGCAAATTTAAAAAATCCGATTGATGTTAAAGTAGCCGATGGCAAACAATTGGAAGCGACAAAGATTGGAAATGTAGAAACATATTTTAGAACATACAACAATGAAAATTTGATCAATATTAAAAACGTATACTTTGTAAAAGGCATAAAACAAAATTTGCTGAGCATATCAAAGATAACTGAAAATAAATGTACAGTCGTAGCCAGAAATAATGATACAAAAATCTACAACGAAAAAAGAGAATTGTTGACAGTTGCAAATAAAATTGATAGTTTATATAATGTAAAAAGCTTCATGCTAAAAAATAAAACAAATGAAATATACACAAATGTAACAAAATTAACTGAAAAGGAAAAATGGCACAGGGCACTAGGCCACGTAAGTTTTCAATATTTGAATAGAATTATTAAGAGTAAAATGCTAATTGGTCTGCCTGATAAAATCGAGAATACCGAAATGAAATGCGCGAATTGTATACAAAGTAAAATGTCAAACGAACCATTCGAGAACAATAGAAAGAAAACTAAAGAAACATTAGAGTTAATACATACAGACTTAAACGGACCACACAGCACAACAGGTTATTGTGGGGAAAAATATTTTTTGACATTTGTTGACGATCTTAGTAAATGCGCGAGAATTTATTGTATTAGAAATAAATCTGAAACTGCGAGCTGCTTAAAAGAATATGTAAATTATGTTGAGAATCAGTTCAGTAAGAAAGTAAAACAAATACAATGCGATAACGGTAAAGAATATATGAATAGAGAAATATCAAACTTTGTAAAATATAAGGGAATTCAGTTAACTACATGTCCACCGTATGTACATGAATTAAACGGCGTGGCAGAAAGATACAATAGATCGGCAATGGATATTGGTAGGTGCTTGATGAGAGAGGCAAACATTCATAGGCGATATTGGCCAGAAGTTATGAACACAGTAGCTTATTTAAAAAATCGAACAATCGCAAACACTGCAGTTAATAAAAGCCCATACGAAATATTTTTCGGCATAAAACCAAATGTAGAAAATTTAAAAATATACGGAAGTAGAGTTTTTGTTAGAGTTCCGGAAGTACGAAGAAAGAGCAAATGGGATAACAAATCGGAATTAGGAGTTTTAGTCGGATATAATACAAACGGATATAGAGTTTTACTAAACAATAGAGTAATAAACGCAAGACATGTTCAAGTTGTAGAAGAGAAAACAAAATTAATTTGCTTAGAGAAAAACAAACAGAATGATAATGAAAGTCAAATAAATGAAAATGAAGAAGATTATGAAGATAACGCTAAGACACACGAACTAAATGACATGGACGAAGTTAATTCAAAAACTAGCGATGAAAGCGAGAGTGAGGAGAACAAAGAACATTTAACAGTGCAGAGAACATCAAATAGAAAGAAGAGCCCAGTAAATCTATACGGTAACCCAGTAACACATTTTATTTATATCAATTATGTAAATGCAATTGTACCAAACACATATGAAGAGGCGATGAATAGCAATGAAAAAATAGAATGGCTCAAAGCAATGAACACAGAAATGCAATGCTTAAATAAAAATAATACGTGGCAAATTGTAGAAAAACCGATAAACAAAAAGATTATAGATGTTAAATGGGTGTACAAAAAGAAAAGTGATGGGACTTACAAAGCTAGACTAGTAGTAAGAGGTTTCCAACAAAGAGAACGACTAGAAAACGTATATTCACCAGTAGGAAAAATGCAAACATTAAAAGTATTACTATCATATTGTTGTAAAAATGGTCTGTTTTTAAATCAGATGGATGTCGAAACAGCCTTTTTAAATGGCTATGTAAAATCAGAAGTTTATGTAAATGAACCGAAGGGTTACGAAACAGGAGAAAACAAAGTTTATAAATTGATTAAGGCATTATATAGATTGAGAGAAAGCCCAAGAGCATGGTACGAATGTTTACATAAATATCTCGACAAATTAAATTTTAAGAGAAGCAATTACGATTATTGTTTATATGTAAAAAGAGCGGATAAAGATGAAGTATATATCTTAGTATTCGTAGATGACATCCTGATATGCAGTAAGAACAAAACAAAAATAACAGAAATAAAAGACAGTTTAATGAACAAATTTACAATGAAAGATTTAGGAAAAATCGGCAGTTATATTGGAATAGAAATTAATTATAGTACTGAAAGTAAGAAAATGACGTTAAATCAATAAATCACTAGCAATGAAGTATGATCTCGAAAATGCTAAACTGTACGAAACTCCAATGGAAACGAACTTAAAATTAGATCAAGCAACTGAATGTGATGAAAAAATTAAATACAGAAACTTGATAGGTGAATTATTATATATAAGCGCAGGTTCAAGACCAGATATATCATATTCCGTAAATTATCTAAGCAAATATCAAAGTTCAAACTATAAATACGCGTTAAGAGTATTAAAATATTTATATAAGACAAGAGATTTGAATTTAACTTTTGAAGAGAATAAAAATAATGAAATACTAGATTGTATGGTAGACTCAGATTATGAAGGAGATAATGTTGATAGAAAATCCACAACGGGATTTATAATAAGAATGTATGGAAATATAATATATTGGAAAACTCACAAACAACACACTGTAACAAAATGCTCAACGTTTGCAGAGTACATTGCCCTGTCGGAAGCAGTAACAGAAATATTATTTGTCAAAAACATGCTATGTGAAATATTTAATATTAATAACGAAAAAGCGATAAAGATTTATGAAGATAATTCAGGCGCAGTAGCGATTGCTAAATTTGGTAATTTTACAAAAAATTCGAAGCACATTGAAGTGCAGTATCACTATGTAAACGAAAATTATGAAAAAGGTATTATAGACATTGTAAAGATTGAATCTAGACTTAATATAGCAGACATGTTAACCAAAGCGTTAGACAAACAAAAATTTATAAGAAACAGAAATGCTGTAAAGTTAAAGTAATGGAAGATAAAACGAAGACAACAAATTTAAGAGGCGTGTTGGGATAAATGTGTATGCCTCGATATGTAATGTTAATTAGCATAAATCGGCTATTATCAAATACTTAACGTAATGTTAAATTAACATAATTACTTCACTTGCTCAAAATATGTACAACGGAATGGAAGTGCACGAAGAACAAACTAAATTAAATAAATAAACATTAAAACTAAAATAAAGAAA
>JAEIFZ010000305.1:0-234990 GCA_018904035.1 Zaprionus ornatus | reverse complement strand
CACTTATACATACTTAATTTGTGTTCACACATACATATGTAAAATTATATACAACCAATAGCGTGGTTGATCGGCATGCATGAATGCAGGTATTTACTAGATTTCTAATATAGACATATTATTATTATTATTTAATAATTTATATATTGACTTTTTATTAAATAAATATTAATTTAGATTTCACGATATATTATGAGCTATCATATCGATAGCTTTTAATATATATTAAACATATCGATATATATTTCATATGTTTTGCATATAAATTATATTAATATGTGTAAATTATATTATATCCCCACGTCTATTGAAACTATGTTTGAAAAAAATGTACTAACATTTCTTCTACTTTGTTTTTTTTAATATATGTATATTTTGTATGTATATTAGATTCTATAGATCATTATTATAAATTTAAGGTTTCGCGCACTTTTTAATTGCGGCGATAAATTATTGGCAACGTATCAAAATTGTTGCAAGGTGGCAGCGCGCTTCAGTGTTATGTTAATTTGTAGTTTGCGATTGGCGTGTTCGGTGTCGTCGTCGATTGTCGATTATCATTTGTATTTTCGATATTAAATATAAAATAATATATAATTAATTCGCGTGTTCGTGATACATTTAACATTTAATGCAAATTAATATAAGTCGAGTATATAATAAGTAAATCCTCGTGTGTGATTGTTATGCGTTAACGGAACATTTTTTATGCGTGTGAATGATTGCGCCCTGCCCGGAACGTGGCGCGCAATTTTAGAAAAGTGCGGTACACAGCGTAACGTATTTTTGTGCATGCATACATATATGTGTATAGACTCTTCTGAAGTGTGTGTGATTGTACGTGAACATCGGTATCGGTTCGTTTCCGCGATTCAAATTGGAATTTTCGCTGGAATTTCTTGCAGGTTTAATTTATTATTTCTTTGATTTATATTTATTCTTTTTTCCACATTTTGTTTATTTTTATTTTCCTTATTAAATTTTATTATTATTTGTTCTTTCATTAGATATTTATTTTCATTTATAATATAATTATTTTAAATAATATACATATATTTATTTAAATATATGAATATAATTATAATATATATATATCTATTTAAATATATGAATATATTTATATATATAAATAAATATACTAACTTTATTTTATATATATAACTATATATTAATTTTTGATAAATATATATTCAAATTAAATTAATTTATAAGAATTTTATTTTTAACATACCTATATATTATTTTAAAACTTATATATTAGAAGATGCCTAGACTTAAGAGAAAGTCAGCTTGCAATAGGAGTCAAACACAGCGAAAAAGAAATCGTTTGAATAGGTCAGATATAGACTTTTCTGAGCAGGAACGCGTAAATAATCTAGAGGCACATAGAGAACGTAGGCAAAATTTCGAATTTAGGGAAGCTGAAAGGGTTAGAGATAGTCAACAGCATCGAGTCCGCAGAAGTAATAGAACATTTAGGGCCGTTGAGCAATTACCGGACACAATTCGTCACACTACTCTTCGGGCTTCTTCGCCAATCAGATTACAAGAACAACTTGCTGACACTTCGCGTCGTTCGAGGCGCAGGCGAGATGCTGACCTTCGATCTCAGGAAAGAGAGCAGGATGCAGTTCGTCGCCGTGTACGTCGCAGTGATTCTGCAATTAAAACAGACGAACAACTTGCCAACACTTCGCGTCGTTCGAGTCGCAGGCAAGATGCTGAGTTTCGATCTCAGGAAGAGAGCAGGATGCAGTTCGTCGCCGTGTACGTCGCAGTGATTCTGCAATTAAAACAGACGAACAACTTGCCAACACTTCGCGTCGTTCGAGTCGCAGGCAAGATGCTGAGTTTCGATCTCAGGAAAGAGAGCAGGATGCAGTTCGTCGCCGTGTACGTCGCAGTGATTCTGCAATTAAAACAGACGAACAACTTGCCAACACTTCGCGTCGTTCGAGTCGCAGGCAAGATGCTGAGTTTCGATCTCAGGAAAGAGAGCAGGATGCAGTTCGTCGCCGTGTTCGACGAACTGATCATTCAACTAGAAATGCCGAACAACTTGCCAATACTTTGCGTCGATCGAGGCGCAGGCAATGTCCACAATTCAGGTCCAACGAAAGCGGACGAGATGCTGTTAGAAGGGCGATTCAGCGACAAAATCAGGAGACGCGAATTTTAGAAAGGGCAATAGATAGAAGTCAAAGGTCTCAGGTTAGAAACAATCCTATTCGTAGGATTGTTGAGCAGGCACGCAATACTAGTGCACGCCGCAGTGCTCGAATTCGAGCTCAACGTGAGGCCTTTGAAGCCCATAGGAATATGTCGCAAAGAGTGAGTCTATATAGGAGTATTTGCACCAATAGGATAGCAGAGAATAGGAGAAACGCGTCCCGCAATAGAGTGGACCGTGCGAATACCCTTCCAGATGATAGGATATCGCAGGTTAAAACTAGTTTAGATTGCCTAATAGCCAATTTTAATAAGACAGTCAAGCAGGGACCCGATCAGGTTTGCATATGTTGCAAAGGTTTGTGGTTTCCACATCAAGTGGACAAAATTTCGCGTGAGGTCATAGAGGAAAAGTGTAGTGAGGCAGATAGTGTTGATATTTTGTATCTTTCCTCTATGTTTCCATCCCATAATAATAGGTTTAGCTTTTGCAAAACCTGCAGCCGCAGTATTAAGTCAGGGAAAAAACCAAAGGCTTCTATTACAAATGGCCTAAATTTTCCGGAGCTTCCGGAATGCCTGAAAGGCTTGACGCCTCTAGAAGAAAGGCTGATTTCTCCCCGTCTTCCTTTTATGATCATAAAGTCTCTTGGATATGGACGTCAAAGTGCCATTAAAGGAGCAGTGATCAATGTGCCAATTCCAGTTGCAAATGTTGTAACTTCCCTTCCCAGGGCATTTAATGAAGCCGAAGTAGTTCAGATTCATCTTAAGCGTAGGATGGAGTATAACCATGATTTCATGGCTGAAACCATAAGGCCCTCAAAGATAGTTGATGCAATTCGGTATTTAGTGAACACAGAACTTTATAAGAAGCACCAGGTTACTATCAATGAGCAGTGGTTGTCTTCTTACTCAGCTGAGACTGTACCATTTGTTGCGTCAGCGAACGACAGGGACATTGTGTGTCAAATGTTAGAAAAGGCAGCACAACCTAATGAGCATAGAGTAGTAGAAGAAGAGGTAGAGTTGAATCCAGGAGGTCAAGAAACCTTCATGGTAAATGTCCCTGCTGAAAACATAGATATTCCTCGAATTGCTATAGCACCAGGAGAGGGTCAGCGACCTCTTGACATGATAACCGATTGTGATTCAGAGGAGCTGGCTTTTCCCACAATACTTGCAGGCATTAAAAGGAAATGTCAGGAAAGTTTTACAACTATAGTTAGATAAGAGCTTAGGAATTTTGATAGAAGAGGTTGTAGAACTGATAAATTATTTCATAACTTCAAAAAGTTAGAAATGATTAGCATTAGGAATAGCACATCAATTTGCTTACGTAAGCACTCTGCCGCTCAAGGCATTTCGGCAGATGATGTGTGTTATGATGAAACTTTAAATAGGTTAATACTTCATGATGATGGCTATAGGCTTTTAAAAGGTATTCGCACGTCTCCTGGTTCATTGGGGGGACGAGAAAAAGAAAGTGATGGTTATGATTAGGCACGTAGGGCTTCCAACTTTTTTTATAACATTTTCCGCAGCGGAAACTAGGTGGCCGGAGCTTTTAGTCTTGCTATGTAAAAATGTAGACAAGCTAGAAGTATCCGAAGAAAAAGCGTTAAATTTGGGGCTTAATGAGAAAGCTCAGCTCATTAGAGGAGACCCAGTGACCTGTGGCAGATATTTCGATTTTCGATATAGACAGGTTTTAAAACTGATGAAAAAGGAAGGCGGTGTCTTTGGTTGTCACCAGGTCATCAAGTTTTATTGGCGAGTGGAGTTTCAGCAAAGAGGCTCTCCACATATATAGTACATGGCATGTTCTGGCTGAAAGACGCCCCCAAGCTCGACCTAAAGAACGAGTCCACATTTAAGCCTGTGAAGTCCTTTATTGATCAGTTTATTACTGCTGATTCTAGTTGCCCGGACGTTGCTCCATATTTGGAGTATCAACTCCATAGTCACGGGCACTCTTGCAGGCGAGAAATTAGGTCAAAACAAATTTGTAGATTTGGTATCCCATACCCTCCCATGCCTCAAACAGAAATTCTTCTCCCTTTAGAAGAAAATGCTCCAAATTTGGCCGAGCATCGTAGGAATTTCGAAAAAATTCAAAGTGTGCTCGACTTCCCATTTGATCGTGAAAGCGTAGAAAATTTTAACGATTTTAACAACTTTTTGTCCCACGATCAACTTAACGTTAGTTATGAGGCCTACATTAATGCTGTAAGATCAAGTATAAAGAAACCAAAAGTATTTTTGAAGCGATCTTTTGCAGCAATCAAGCTTAACGCTTATAACAAGCACCTCCTTTTGTTGCAGCGAGCAAATATGGATATTCAGTTTATTTTAGACCCCTATGCTTGCTGCAGCTACGTCGTTAATTATATTAACAAGTCTCAGAGAGGTATCTCAATGTTGATGCGTGAGGCAATCAATGAGATTAAAGACAATAACAATGTAACTATTAAGCAAAAGTTACAACATTTAGGTAACAAATTTATATTTGGCACTGAGATATCCGCTTTTTATAGCTACTGCAAATCAGAACGAGGAGCTCGCCAAGAAAATGCAGATGACTTTGACGATGATGTGCCTAGGGCTTCTGAATCAATAGTTTACGCTCTTCGCGATAATAGTGGCTTCATCAGAAAGAGGACCACTGCATGCATAATTAGGTATAGGAGATTTAATGTCAATACAGAAACAAGTGACTATTTCAGAGAGCTAAAAATGCTTTACGCCCCATGGCGAGATGAGCATTTGGATTTAGTCACACATGACTGTGAATTGTTCTGTAGGGAAAATTCGGAGTTAGTGGAGAACAATCGCAGAAAATATAATTTACTAGATGATAGGGAACTAGAAGATGCTCTGAGCCACTTAACAGAGGAAGCAGAAAATGAGAATAATCAAGTAGGAGAACAGGAAGTGGTAGATGATGGCTTCACAGTTTTAGGATTGCCTGAAATAGATCCACATCTAAATGTTTTAAATGTGGATGGAAATATTGATATGAATGATGAAGATAGTAATGTCCGTTTTATCAAGCTTCCAGCCTTAGTTTCTCAGGAAAGCTTAGCTAATATAGTTAGATCTCTTAATTTAAAGCAGAAGCTATATTTTACACATGCTTTGCATAATGCCAAAATCAATACAGTCTTTTATGAATTTGTTGGAGGCGGCGCCGGAGTCGGAAAGAGTCGACTTATATCAGCAATTTTTCAGTCATTATCCGTAATGTATAACAGTATACCAGGAGCTAATCCGACATCTGTTAAAATCCTCTTATGTGCACCAACAGGAAAAGCAGCATTCGGAATTAGTGGTTCGACACTGCATTCCATGTTTTCACTTCCTGTTAATCAATCTCGCTCAGCACCTCTAAGGGCCTTAAGCCATGATTTAGTTAATAGCCTTCATTCAAGGTTAATCGATCTTAAATTAATTATTATTGATGAAATATCAATGGTTAGCTCTCTAATGTTTTCTTATTTAGATTCTCGTTTGAAGCAAATTTTCAAAAATACTTCTCCTTTTGGTGGTGTTTCTATCATCGTATTCGGTGATCTTAGACAGTTACAGCCCGTAGGAGGTAGTTGGATTTTCGATCCAAATACCACTGACCCTTACCATGAAATATTTGGTACGTATCTCTGGGACCTTTTTTTGTATTTTGAGCTCACAGAGATAATGCGTCAACGTGACGATCAGCATCGGGTTGTATGACAGCCGATGATACTCGTATTGTCCTTTTCCAATCTAGAATATGCGAACCATCGGCAGTGCCCGATGATGCAATTCATCTGTTTAGTAATAATAATGAGGTTGATTTATTTAATGTAACGAAACTTAACTCAATTGCTACTGAGCAATTTTTCTCTACTGCTGAAGATTTTATTAAGGCGGGCCATTTGGAACCAGCTAGGAAACAAAGAATATTAGAAGAAGTGAAGGGTTTTAAAACTTCCGCTACACAGGGACTCTGTACGTCTCTTCTCCTAAAAAATACTGCCAAGTACATGATGACGGTCAATGTAGACACAGGGGATGGATTAGTAAACGGGGCATCAGGTGTGTTGATGCAAATAGATTTCAATACATCCAACACTCCCAACATTTTATGGATGAAATTTACAGAGGAAACTGTAGGAGAATCTGCGCGTTCGAAGTGTACACATCGTACAGATCCTTCATGGACTCCTATTCAGAAAATTGTTCGCAGTTTTCAATATTCAAATAACGCACAAATTAACATTGACCGTAGGCAGTTTCCAATTGTGCCTGCTGAAGACATCACAATTCATAAGAGTCAGGGAGCTACGTATGGCAAAGTGGTAGTCCATGCTAATTCCAGAATGCAGCGTGCTGCATTATACGTAGCTTGCAGTAGAGCAACTACTGCTTTAGGATTATTCATTATTGGGAATTTTGTTCCTCCTAAGTCTCCCCAAAATAATGATAAAGTGAAAGCCCAATTGAAGAAATTGCGGACTGAAAAACTACTGTGTACTCATTACGATTATTTAATTAACAGTTCTGCCCTTAACATTTTCTTCCATAAAACTCAGAGCTTGAATTCCCATCTTGAAGATATTCGATCGGACAAGCTGATGCTTCAGTCATCAATATTATGTTTCGTGGAAACTTCCATAAGCAATGAAACTGTAGAAATACCTGGGTTCACTATTGTGGTTCAACTTGAATCAATTAGGCCTTTAACAGGCATCATAATTTATGTAAAGAACGAGCTAGTAGATAGAGTTTCCCATACCTTTAGCAGTAGAAAAACTTTTGGCTCAGTAGTTTTTGAGTTCGGCATATTTAGGTTTGATGCCATAAGTTTTCTTATATTATATAAAAGTCCAGACTTTCCTCTGTCCACATTTAAAATAGAATTTGAGGAGATAATTCATCAATTTTCTCGTTTAGGTGATTTAGGGGATAGCTTGCTAGTTTTAGGAGATTTTAATTTGTGCCTCAAAACCTTTAACAGGTGTAAGAGTATTTATAATTTTTTGATTAGCAAAGGATTAAGGAGTTTGTTAGATTTGAAAACGTCCACTACCAATATGGATACACATATTGATTGGGCGTTTTCAAATATACTAGATAATGAAAAGATTAGTGCTAGGACTTTTGAGGTTTTGCATAGCCATCACAATGGGATATCTGTTAGTATTCAGGCATGAGTTTGTAATGTTTGGAATAGGTTAGAAATTAAGAAATCTAAATGACAGGATATATGTAAATATGTATGTAGGCATATTTTAATAATTTAAATTTAATTATCTAATAGTTAAGTATAACCATTGAATGGAAAATTGGTTTGATAATTATTATTATTTTTTTATTTTTATACCCTTGGACCTTGTTATCGATATTAACCAATTTAAAATTTATAAAGAAATACCGATATTTACTGCTCACACCGCTTTAGGGAATTGCGGCGATAAATTATTGGCAAAATATCGAAATTGAAGCAAGGTGGCAGCGCACTCCAGTATTATTATTAATTTATAGCTTGCAATTAGTATTATACAATTAAATACTTTTTATGGCAACATACGTCCAAGGGTATCCTACTGTCGTGTGCAACTCGACTGTTGCTCTTGTTTTACATATATGTTTGTGAACACAAGTAAAGTATGTATAAGCGTTTGCATGTATGCACATGTATTTTCGGTAAATGACATGTGCATGGATAAGAAGAGTCGATAAACAGTTCGCGCTCGCATCGTTTGTCCATTTCTTTGCTGCACAATTAATTTAGTTCTGACGTCATCGACATCTTCTTTGCTGGTCGAAGGGTCGAAATGGTTTATCTCATAACTTCAGTGTTTATTGTCCTATCGGATTGCAATTTGGAGGATAAGTTCAAATAGTATTTATCTACATATATATATACTAAAGCAGAACCTTAAGAAATGTATAAATCGCAATGTATATCAAAATGGCGGTTTGCGGGGGCGGTAGGCATGTTATTCCAAATTGAAAATAAACTTGATCTGCGTATGGTATACAGGAATCTTCATGCTAAATTTGGTGTCCCTAGCATTTGTAATAGTTGAGATCGGCGTGTTCATCCAGACAGACGGACAGACGGTCAGACAAGTAATCGTAATGCTAAAACAGTGCCCTTTATTATTTAAACTATCCAGTGCCTTGAAATTTTGCTTTTTACTAATAAATGTATACTCTATTAAATAGTTTTAGTGGTCAAACCTATTCAGTTGAGCCAAAAACAAATAAGATTTTTTGTTGTTTTTTAAAAAAAAATAAAAATGTGTAACGGTTGCCTTATTAGTTCAACCTCCGTATGCTGGTGGTATCTATAAATTGGGCAGCACGTATCTTTTCCGGCTACTACTCGTCGGCTAAGGGGTGGCATTCCTTAATTTGCCCAATTTACGGCCTACAAAAATAATTTATAAATGAAAAAAAACGTGCAGATACGTCGAACAAATAATCGACCGGAGAGAAAAAACAATCCATGGACAGATAGAACACAAACAGACAAACAGGAGTACAACGATGGCCCACAGATCTTAAGTGGCCAGTTAAGCCCGTCCTACCTTTGGTCGCCAAAATTCCTGACTATTTCTATGGCGACCACTCCAGAATTACATCCGCTCGGGTTCCACCCTATAATTACTTTATTGCATAATTTTAATTATTAATCCTAGCATGTAAACAATTTTAAAATAAATCCTAACATAATGCATAAGTTATTCCACCTAAATTGGATAAAATAAATAAATTTAAAAAAAATTTGCCTAACAATATACAAAGATAAATAGAAATATAAGCATTAACACCGAACCAAAAAAAAATTACAAATAAAGTTAGTATACAACTTTGAAATTTAAAACCCACCCCAGTTTTTCATTCAATCTTTGTTTATCAATTGCCTGGCCAATCAGCTGATTATTAGCAAAGGGAGCACTGATCTGCAGTAACTCAACAGTTGAGAGCAAAAAAAAAAGAGTTGTGTTTGAGATTATCCCCAGATAGCGTCACCATTTATCGTGAGTGTAATGTAAAAACAATGTAATTATAAAGCGTGCATATTTTGTGGTTTTTTTTTTTTCTTCTATTAATTTTTCCCTATTCTTCAGGTAGGTGTTAAATAGTTCTAGGTTTTCACGATTTTTTTGTATATGGTGTAATATTTGGGGTCAAAATCAAATTTATATGTATATAAATATAAAATATGGGCAAAGCCTCATAAAAGTTTGTGTGTGTGTTGAATACTCACTCAAGTTTTATTTATCCCGCGACGAAAGCGCTTTCGAAGAGGTGCTAAAGGAAAAAATTTTACATACATATACATTGATTCAATCCGCCAATTTAAACCACAAAAATCATGCACTTATGTACATAGGCAACTATATGTACATATGTACTTTAATCATTTGTATATCTTATTCACCACGCCACACAACTCCTCTCTCGGATCACTGACCCTTTCACAGATCAGCTGACAAATTAGCAGACAACAGACAAATGAATTTACAGATTAAAAACAAACAAACCAAAACCCCAAAATAAAAAATCCTATTCTTAACAAGGTTAAAATTAATTGCCTAAAAATTGAGTGAAGGAATTTTAAAATTATACAGAATAAAAATAAGAATTAAATCAAAAAAAAATTAAATTTTTTGCCTATCCTAATACGCTAATCTAATCAATACTGCTGCTGTGCTGGAACCCCGCGAAATTAGATGTGAAAATCGGTAAAACCGTACGATTTGTGTGTGATTTTTTTGCGGGATTTTGTGATGTTTGGCGTGATTAAATCGTATAGGCCAACTGGAAATTTTGTCCCGTAGCTGGTTTTACAGATGAGATTCTCCCAGATTCCTGCTCCCAGGTCCAAAAAAATTTAAAACCTATAACGAGTATCTGTTTTAATAAATTTTCCTATATTATTTTCTTTTAGCTCTGAAAACTCACCAGCAATGGGTACAGGTAACTATGTATAATTTTATATTCACTGCCCCACAAAATTTATATGTTTAAATTCTTTTCTTTTTTTTCCGGTTAGATTGTTATTACGCTTCGGCTGACTTCAAACGGCTGATTGGAAATTCAGAAGTTCGATCTAGCCGCCATTGCAAACCAGTCGCCATTCCTTACCACTATTCTATCGATACTACCAATGACCAGAATCGATCATTCGGAAAAATAATGGTAAAATGACAGCGATACTTTTTTTTTGTTTTAAAAATATAAAATTATAATTGATATTTATTTCCTTTTTTTCCTCAGATAATACAAATGATATAAAACCAAAACTAAAAGATCAGAATTTTTGGCATTTAACAAATGACTGATTTTCAGCGCGTGCCAAAATTCGTTACATTTGCTTCTTCTTGTTTTTTTGGTTCGAGCTAAGAATGCATATTGTCTTCTCTATCTAATGTCTCCACGCATGTATAAATACTTAATGTCATATTTATATACATTTACTTATGTAATAAAACAACGGGAAAAATGACAAAAAGTATAAAATTAAATATATCAAATAATAAAAAATAAATATGAGAACACATAAATGAGAACCTGCCCACCTGGGGAATCGAACCACCATTCGACACCCGCAGCATTTGAACAGTTGCTAACTGAGGTATGTCCAGGACATCAGTCCGGGATACATATGACATTAAGCATTTACACATGCGTGGAGACATTAGACAGAGCGAGAAGACACAACAATAATTTTGTGTCCCTAGCTTTTGTAATAGCTGAGATCGGCGCGTACATCCACACAGACGAACAGACAGACGGACATGCCTCAATCGACTAGGCTGAGTAAGAATATATATACTTTATGGTGTCTACCACGCCTCATTCTGCCTATTACATACATTTGCACTAAGTTAGTATACCCTCTTTTGAACATTTTAATGGTCGAAGGGTATAAAATAAAAACTAAAACATATGTTACATATGTGAGTGTCGAAATGTGTAAAAATTTAAATACAAACAAACAAACGTATATATACTAAGCAACGCAATGCAAAATACAGCTTAAATATTATGAACTAAAACAGCTTAAATATTATATTATACATTAAAACGAAAAAAAATGAAAAAACATCACATAAACGGCCGTTATAAAAACTCCTAATTTGCAATATGCTTTTATGGAATCATACGTTTATCACCATTGCCGAGACTACAGGTTATGCCATGCATAAAATTATAAGCTGCATGACACTTGACACGTCGAATGAAATCAAATGTGTTAATCACCAACCGGTAAAGTGCCGAACAAATTAAAAAAAAGACCACCCTATCTCCAAAATTTACTAAATTAATGAATGACGTATAAGTGCTTGTATGGAATCACTCGCGATAATCATTGCCGAAATATATACGGCCGAGCAGCGTACCAGCATTCAATTATGTTAAAACGACGTTGAATCAAACGCTGATCACCACTGTCGCAACAAAAAGTAAAAAGAGCACCACGCAAGAGAAACAAATCTCCCGCTCACAACAACTACCACAATAATACACTCTAGAAAACACATCAATATAAAAGAGAAACAAATGTCTGCTCGTATCAACTTACATCGACAAAATTTGCGATGGACATCGATTTTATCATGTTTGCTTAAAATTAAGTACATATGTTGAAAGTTTTTCCGATCATCGATACATCGACACACAAATACATGAAAAAAAACAAAAAAAACAAAACAAAAAAAATCACTACGAATGCAAACGTATATTTACACGTTTTAATACACCAACTTGAAATTTTGACACACTTCTTTATGATATACGATATATTTAAATTGAATATATGTAATAAAACTAAGTTAAATATATATATTACAGAATTTAAACTCAACACCAACAAACATAACTTTTACAATTAAACATAAAACAACAAGACCCGACAAACAAACAATAGATAGATTTATTACAAGCGTCGAAGAAATCCTTATGCTCATTAAAGGAGCGGACCAAACTCCTAATGCCCTACTCACCATACGAGCCAGAAGAAACAAAATAATTGATAAAGCGCACGAGGCCCTAGAGTTAGCTAACACTCCACTAGTCTAGAACAAAATTAAAACCAACCTTATACGACTGTATTATAGCAAAAAAAGCGAAGCCAGTTTACTTAGTGAGCTCGGGGCATTCTCAGAAAACCAATCTTTGGGACAACATCGCTGGTTTAAGAGAGCCGCGTAAGATACTCATTAGACTGAAAGTCCCACACAACATGAACAAACTTACAAACTTTGTCAAATAAAACAATCGCTGTTTAAATCCCGGCCGAAATTATCTAGCAAACCGTATCGTAATAACAATAGAAATGACAATATTGACAACAATGAACGTAACAGTCGTGGGGCACCGTACCACAACCGTTACCAACCTGATGAATCGAATTCATATCGCAGATCCCGATTTAAAGACAGTCAGAGCTTTAATCTTCTGTTCAAAAGCAGTTTCTACCCTTTGCCTTGCGCAGTTTTAATTGGGTTTCGGGTGTAGACTTACCACCATATTCTATTGTAGTAGACTCCTTCTAATTAACCAACCTTCTTTAACTAACCATCGTATTATAATAATCAAATAATTTCTGAATTCCTTCTAGAATTACTCGTAATTTTATGCCACTATCCTTGGCCTTTTGTCATACCAGCTACAGCTTGCATAACCCTTTCCGAGATCTCTGTGCTGACTACAACAGACTGTCAAGAGTTTTCAGCTCTGAGTCCTCCCTTTACTCTGTTAAACTGTCTATCCTTAATCAATTAACTCTACATCCTAACAACTAATATTAATCTACCGATCTGATTGGGTTTTACTGGGTTTGCACCAATCCTTTGCACAGCACATGTTGGATCGGGAATTCTTGTTTTATCATCCCCAGCCTAAATTTAAAAATATATATTTTTAATTAATTTAAAATTTATGATTTATTACCAAATTTAATTTTAAAATCTAAATCTTAAACTTAATTTAAAAATATAATCTTATTTTAATTTCAAGTCGACTGTCTTAGTTGACGTTAAATAAAAATAATAAAAAATAAATAAAATAACAATAGGCAGCCAACCGATAATAACCCCTTTAGATTTGACAGTGGACAATATAACAATAACAAACTACAGAACATAGAAGAAAATAACCCGGAATCAGACCAAAATTTTCAAAACCGGCCTCGAGCCCTCATCTGGGTCCATATGTCCAGCTGTTTTCACACCACACAAGAATTATATAAGAAATTTCGAAGTAACAAATTATCAAGATTCAGATCAATTATTGCATCTCGGAACTCCACTGAAAGGAACACCATATACAACGAGAGAAACAGTGGAGCGGCACGCGACAGTGGGATTCCCTTGGACGCATGTTGCCATAAAAAGTATCTAATTGTATAATACTAATCGCAAGATATAAATTAATCATAACACTGCAGTATGTTACGCTGCCACATTGCATCAATTTCGATACGTTGTCAAAAATTTATCGCCGAAATTTTCCTAGTGCAAGACTGCAAAAGTGCATAGAGTTGTTCTTGTTGTGATATATGTAGTTGTTGCGTCAAAATTCGGAGAGTGATGTTTGTTTGCACAGTGGGACATAAGAGCTATTTTTTGTGTTGTACTTTGGTGTCGTAATTTAAAATCAGATATGTGTTGTGTTAATCTTGTTTTCAATTTTAGTTTTGTCGTTCCTACATATACACCATTGCATGTTTTCGTACTGTTGTCACTGCAAGGAATTTTTTAAATTACATAGTTTTTGTCTTGTGTATCTATTTTGGACTTAGCATTATTGTAGAAATCTTTTAATGTGTGAAACGGTTTATGTGCTATTTGTATTTCTGATCAGATCTCATTAATAGTTCTGATAACGTAGGTATATAGATTAGAGATCTATATGATTTCACTTGTCTATTTGTAGTTATTCTTGGTGTTTCTTTATATTTTTTAATTAGTTTTTTGATTAGCGCTTTTGGAAAATCATTGTCTGTTAGTATTTCTGTTATTTCCTTTTTAATCTCCTTGTGATATATTTTGTCAGATATGTCAAACATGCGATTTATACAGCCTCTTGCTGTATTTATCATCATCTTCCTTGGGTGTTTTGAATTGTTGTTTATAAGTCTTCCAGAAGCCATCGGTGTTTTATACCATTTGAGTTTTAATTTTCCCCTACTCTATTAATTACGGAATCCAGATATGGTAGTTTGTCATTTTGTTCTTTATCGTGAATTTCATATTTTTATGGTAGCAATTTAGTTCAAGTAGTATGTTTTCTGTTTCGTTGAAGTTTGTAATCGCAAAAAGGTCATCAACATATTTTGTTAGTAGTCGTGGTTTAGTTTTTAATTTTTCCAACGTGTTTGTCAATAATTCCTCCATGATAATGTCTGCAATTACGGGTGAAGCTGGGGAACCCATTGGTATATCTTTTAACTGTGAGAAAAATGTGTCTTCATATTTAAAATATCTGTTTTTCATAATGCAGAACTTAACTATTTCTAGGAATGTTTGTTCAGGTATCACAGTGTGTTGTTGTATTTGTGTCCATTTTGATCTGATTGTTGTCAAAGCTAAGTCTAATGGTATGCTAGTGATACTACGTCGAAAGAGACTAGTATTTCGTCTTTGTTAATGGTTTGCTCATTTATCTTGTGTTTGAACTCCGTGGCGTTTTTCATGTTGAATTTTGATTCCGTTGTCAAATTGTTTAGTATTGTCACAATGTATTTACATAAGGGGTATTGATGAGAAAATCGGTCTGAGTGGTGTCCCTTCCTTATGGATTTTGGGCAGTCCATAAATTCTCGGCGGTGTTGCGTTGGTTGTGATGAGCTTATTTCTTTCGGCCTTTGAAATAAGCTCCTTCCTGAATAGTTTCTCTACTAGTTCGTTGTTTTTCTTTTGTAATCGTGATGTGGGATCCGTTTTTAATTTTCGGTACGTGCAAAAATCTCCTAATAATGTCAACATTTTATTTTTATATTCGTCTTTTTGTATTGCCACTGTTTTGTTACCTTTGTCAGAGTTTAAAATTAATATATTATCTCATTTTCGATTTGTGTTCTTTCACAAGCAAAGATAAATGTGTGCGTGCTGTTTCTTGATTCTCTTTGTTTTGATGTGTCTGGACCAGTTCTTCGCCGCCCGCGATGTAATTGAAAAGCGGAAACTTCTCTTCTCTATTGGGAGAGCAAATTTGGGGCCTTTGACAAGTAAGGCTTGTAAGTCTTGCTGATACTTTGTCGTCGTCTTGTTTTTAACCTATCTTTGGTTTTGTTGTTGTCCAGGAAGTTGTTTTCCCGTTTTCTTTGAAGTCTTTCTAATTTCTTCTCATGTCGTTCTGTTAGTATTGTGGTTGTCTTATTTAAAACGTTTCTCTCTCTCTCAAAAAATGTCGATGAGTCATCTGTGTCATGGTGTTTTCTAAGATTGATTTTGTTTCTTTCAGCTGCTCTTCATGTCTATCTAGTATATTGTGCTTATGTTTAATTATTAAATTTAATATTTTAGTGTGAAAAAGGTAAATGTGGCTGACTAGACACAAGTCGTCTAAAAATAAATTATTACACCTAGTTGTATCTTGTATAAATTTGGGGATAATTCGCGCTTTCCTACACTTCAATAAGAATTTTATATGTAACTTAAGTTTAGTGTGTTTCTTAGTTATAGTTTGAAACCTGTTAATTTCCATTTTTTGGTTTTGTTGTTTTGTTTCATATTTGCATATCCCATTCTAGGTGTGGTTTCTGCAAGCGGCGTGCCTTCCGTTGGGTTTATTGTAGAATTTTGGCGACCTTTCTTTGTCATCATATTGGTGGCTGGCTCGAGGTCAAGTAAATAAAATAAATATTTTCTTTTTCCTATATATTTCGGTTACACGTCGGTAACCGTCTTCAGGGCTAAAACACAAAATGTACAAAATTGGATTTTTAACAATGTTTCTCTAAAACTAAATTAAACAGTACTAACTTACATTCATATATTTTTCACGTCTGCTCTTGCGGGCGCGGAGTTCCTAACTGGCTTAATAGGTAAATGTCTGTATATGTGAGCGCAGTTTTCTGTGTCCGTTTTGTAGTTTAATCTATCTTGTGTTGGTGTGTTTATTATTTGTAGCATTTCGAGAGTGTAACGTTTAGCATAGTGTTGTTCATGTTGTAATATTGTTGTTGCGTCAAAATTTGGACCAAAGCATTAACAAAGACGAAATCCTTGTCTCTTTCGACGTAGTATCACTAGCATACCATTAGACTTAGCTTTGACAACAATCAGATCAAAATGGACACAATACAACAACACAGTGGGATACCTGAACAAACTTTCCTTGAAATAGTTAAGTTCTGCATTATGGAAAACAGATATTTTAAATATGAAGATACATTTTTCTCACAGTTAAAAGATATACCAATGGGTTCCCCAGCTTCACCCGTAATTGCAGACATTATCATGGAGGAATTATTGACAAACACGTTGGAAAAATTAAAAACTAAACCACGACTACTAACAAAATATGTTGATGACCTTTTTGCGATTACAAACTCCAACGAAACAGAAAACATACTACAATTCTTTAACTAAATTCCTACCATAAAAATATAAAATTCTCGAAAGAGAAAGAGCAAAATGATAAACTACCATATCTGGATTCCGTAATTAATAGAATAGGGGGAAAATTAAAACTCATATGGTATAAAAAACCGATGACTTCTGGAAGACTTATAAACTACAATTCAAAACACCCAAGGACGATGATAATAAATACCACAAGAGGCTGTATAAAACGCATGTTTGACATATCTGACAAAATATATCACAAGGAGATTAAAAAAGAAATAACAGAAATACTAACAGACAATGATTTTCCAAAAACGCTAATCAAAAAACTAATTAAAAAATATAAAGAAACACCAAGAATAACTACAAATAGACAAGTGAAATCATATAGATCTCTAATTTATATACCTACGTTATCAGAACGATTAATGAGATCTGATTATAACAATAATACAGAAATACAAATAGCACATAAAACGTTTCACACATTAAAAGATTTCTACAATAATACTAAGTCCAAAATAGATCCACAAGACAAAAAATATGTAATTTATAAAATTCCTTGCAGTGGCAACAGTACGAAAACATGCAATGGTGTATATGTAGGAACGACAAAACTAAAATTGAAAACAAGATTAACACAACATAAATCTGATTTAAAATTACGACACAAAAGTACTACACAAAAAACAGCTCTTATGTCCCACTGTGCAAACAAACATCACTCTCCGAATTTTGATGCAACAACAATATTACAACAAGAACAGCACTATGCTAAACGTTACACTCTCGAAATGCTTCACATAATAAACACACCAACACAAGATAGATTAAACTACAAAACGGACACAGAAAACTGCGCTCACATATACAGACATTTACTTATTAAGCCAGTTAGGAACTCCGCGCCCGCAAGAGCTGACGTGAAAAATATATGAATGTAATTTAGTTTTGTTTAATTTAGTTTTAGAGAAACATTGTTAAAAATCTAATTTTGTACATTTTATGTTTTAGCCCTGAAGACGGTTACCGACGTGTATCCGAAATATATAGGAAAAAGAAAATATTTATTTTATTTACTTGACCTCGAGCCAGCGACCAATATGATGACAAAGAAAGGTCGCCAAAACTCTACAATATTTATCTATATATATATTAAAGCGTTAAGAAATGAGTAAATCGCCATGTAAATCAAAATTAGCGATTTGCTGGGGCGGTTTGCGTGTTATTCCAAATTGAAAATAAACTTGATCTGCGTATGGTATACAGGAATCTTCATGCTAAATTTGGTGTCCCTAGCTTTTGTAATAGCTGAGATCGACGCGTTCTTCCAGACAGACAGACAGACGGACAGACAGACTGATATGGCTCAATCGACTCGGCTAGTGATCCTGAGCAAGAATTTATATACTTTATAGGGTCTCCGACGCCTTCTTCTGCCCGTTATATACATTTGCACAAAGGTAGTATGCCCTTTTTTGACCATTTTCAATGGTCAAAGGGTATAAAAATAGATCATGTAGAACTATTCAACATTTCTTCTGATTTTCCTCATTTGCAAAACTTTCTTAATCATCTAGGAAACTTATACGTATAACACCTTAATACTGAAGAAAAACAGGGTTTAATATCGTATTCCAACCAATCGATTACGTTCTCATTTTTGTAAGATCTTATACATAGGTATCCGTTCATTCACAAAGATGAGTTAAAGAAACAAATACATTTAATATTAAACCAAAACATATTTAAATCTATCGACTCTCCTTGGAGTGCACCAGTTTGGATCGTTCCAAAGAAAATCATTCCAAACGTAGAACAAAAATGGTGACTTGTGAGAGACTATCGGCAACTGAACGACAAAACCGTTTCCGATAAGTATCCTATACCCAATATAACCGATATATTAGGCCGTATAGGTAAAGCTAGATATTTCTCCACAACACTGGCAAGCGGGTTTCATCAAATTGAGATAAACCCCGATGACACTGCCAAATCAGCATTTACCGTGGAAGGAGGCCATTACGAATTTCTAAGAATGTCCTTTGCTTTAAAAAATGCTCCTGGTACTTTTCAAAGGGTAATGGATAATATTTTAGGTGACCTAGTTGGTTCCTTTTATTTAGTCTATCTAATAATTCTAATAATTTTTCCACCTCTCTTCAAGAGCACCTATCACACTTGAAAGCCATTTTTCAAAGGCGTAAAAAAGCAAATTTAAAAACAACAATTGACTTAATCCGACTTTCTTAGAAAAGAAGTAGCATTTCCTGGATATATAGTAACACAGGAGGGGGTAAAACCAAACCCTAATAAGATCATGGCCATTATAAAATTCCACTGTCCAAGAAATAAAATAGAAATTAAATCATTTTTAGGATTGTTGGGATACAGGAAATTCATTAGAGAGTTCGCTAAAATTACTAAGCTTTTAACCAAGGAATAAAAGGGAAAAACAAAACCATCGTTATTGATGAATAATTTATTAAAACGATTGATTTCAGTAAGACATTACTTTCTAACGAACCAATCCTCCAATACCCGGACTTATCAAAACCGTTCATACTTACGACCGGTGCAAGTAATTTTTAATTGGGAGCTGTACTTTCACAGGGTAAACTATTCAACCATCGAAAATGAAATGTTAGCCATCATATGGACGTTCAATATTATATACCGTACGTTTTTGGAAAATAATTTTCTATCGTAACGGATCACAAGCCCTTGACTTCGCTTATGAACTTTGCGCAGCCCAATTCCAAAATTATTCGCTGTAGACTCCAGCTTCTGGAATACGACTTTGAAGTCGTATTCCGACTTTGAAAATTCCCTGAATCTGACAAACCAACCCGGACACGGGTTGTACCACGAAAACAACGTTCAAACGTATACTTAGAAGATAATATGATAAACCATCATTCCAACACCATGACATCACGAATATTCTAAAACAGTCATAAAAAACCAAACAAAATTTGCGCCGTATTTGCCCCTGACAATATTTTCAGAATCATCATAATCATAAACATATTTCTCAAATAACAAGGCTTTCTAATTAATAAGATCCTTATCGTTCCTCCCCGAACTCACAGACTACCATACCAAAAATGTGACTACCACACCAAAAATAACCATAGGGGCATTGACGAGACATTCTTACATATTAAAAGACAACAATTTTTTCCATATATGAAAGACAAATTATCTAAATTAATCAAAAGTTGTGAAATATTTTTAAAGGTCAAATATGACAGACACCCACAAAAAATAGTTTTTCAAGCACCGGAAACCCCTTCAAAACCCTTGGACATAATCCATATCAACATATACTATTACCAAAAACTATAACTTGACTATAATCATCAAATTTTCCAAGTTCGCAGCCGCGTATCCGGTTGCAAACAGAAATTTTGTAAAACACTTTATTTGCCTATTTGGGATACCCACAAAGCTGATCGATGATCAAGGGGCGGTATTCTCTACCAACAAGTTTAGTTGACAGCTTAATATGCAATTACAGATAACATCCTTTCAACAATCGTCGAGCAATGAGGAAATAATGGCATACCGCCGTTTGAAATAATGACATTAATTACAATAACGCGATTCACTCTTCTACCAAATTGACACCGAATGAACTTTTTAATGGTCGAACACATTTCTTCAATAAAACAATAGAATTTAACTACGAACACGAGTATCTAACAAAACTTAATGAATTTTGAGAAAAACTATACTCTCAGATAAAAGACAAACTAAGTATTGTGATAGACAAACGAACACAGCAACTAAATAAAAACAGAGACAAACAGTGTTTGACTCTAGTAACAACTAGGAACCAAAAGCTACATAAATCAAAAATGAGAAAAACAATTTCAAAACGAGAGCAACAGTCGAGCGGCACGCGACAGTGGGATACCCTTGGACGTATGTTCCCATAAAAAGTATCTAATTGTATAATACTAATCGCAAGCTACAAATTAATTATAACACTGCAGTGCGCTGCCACCTTGCATTAATTTCGATACGTTGTCAATAATTTATCGCCGCGATTTTCCTAGCGCAAGCCTGCAAAAAAAAGTGTAAGCAGTATAATTCGGTATTTCTTTATAAATTTTGAATTGGCCAATATCGATAACTTGCAATATATCGAGTAATCAAAATTAATATTTATTTAATTGCATTTTATGGTTTTGTATTTTTTATTGACCCTAAAATATGAATTATTAAATAAGCATATTATGAATATTATGAATGTGTCGAGAAAAAGCTCGCGCTTCGCGCTCTCAGCGTTTGTCCTTTTCTTTCCTACGCAAGTAATTTAGTTCTGACGTCATCGACTTCTTTGCTGGTCGAAAGGTCGAAATGGTTTATCTAAAAACTTCAGTGTTTATTATCCGATCGGATTGCAATTTGGAGGATAAGTTCATATAGTATTTGTCCATAAATATGCTAAAGCAGAACGTTAAGAAATGAGTATTTCGAATGTAAATCGCAATGTAAATCAAAATTGGTGGTTTGCGGGGGCGGTAGGCGTGTTATTTCAAATTGAAAATAAACTTGATCTGCGTATGGCATACAGGAATCTTCATGCTAAATTTTGTGTCTCTAGCTTTTGTAATAGCTGAGATCGTCGCGTTCATTCAGACAGACAGACAGACAGACAGACGGACAGACGGTCAGACGATCAGACGATTCTTTAACTAAATTCCTACCATAAAAATATAAAATTCTGGAAAGAGAAAGAGCAAAATGACAAACTACCATATCTGGATTCCGTAATTAATAGAATAGGGGGAAAATTAAAACTCATATGGTATAAAAAACCGATGACTTCTGGAAGACTTATAAACTACAATTCAAAACACCCAAGGACGATGATAATAAATACCACAAGAGGCTGTATAAAACGCATGTTTGACATATCTGACAAAATATATCACAAGGAGATTAAAAAAGAAATAACAGAAATACTAACAGACAATGATTTTCCAAAAACGCTAATCAAAAAACTAATTAAAAAATATAAAGAAACACCAAGAATAACTACAAATAGACAAGTGAAATCATATAGATCTCTAATTTATATACCTACGTTATCAGAACGATTAATGAGATCTGATTATAACAATAATACAGAAATACAAATAGCACATAAAACGTTTCACACATTAAAAGATTTCTACAATAATACTAAGTCCAAAATAGATCCACAAGACAAAAAATATGTAATTTATAAAATTCCTTGCAGTGGCAACAGTACGAAAACATGCAATGGTGTATATGTAGGAACGACAAAACTAAAATTGAAAACAAGATTAACACAACATAAATCTGATTTAAAATTACGACACAAAAGTACTACACAAAAAACAGCTCTTATGTCCCACTGTGCAAACAAACATCACTCTCCGAATTTTGATGCAACAACAATATTACAACAAGAACAGCACTATGCTAAACGTTACACTCTCGAAATGCTTCACATAATAAACACACCAACACAAGATAGATTAAACTACAAAACGGACACAGAAAACTGCGCTCACATATACAGACATTTACTTATTAAGCCAGTTAGGAACTCCGCGCCCGCAAGAGCAGACGTGAAAAATATATGAATGTAAGTAAGTATTGTTTAACTTAGTTTTAGACGTGAAAAATATATATGAATGTTAGTTAGTATTGTTTAATTTAGTTTTAGAGAAACATTGTTAAAAATCTAATTTTGTACATTTTATGTTTTAGCCCTGAAGACGGTTACCGACGTGTAACCGAAATATATAGGAAAAAGAAAATATTTATTTTATTTACTTGACCTCGAGCCAGCGACCAATATGATGACAAAGAAAGGTCGCCAAAACTCTACAATATTTATCTATATATATATTAAAGCGTTAAGAAATGAGTAAATCGCCATGTAAATTAAAATTAGCGATTTGCTGGGGCGGTTTGCGTGTTATTCCAAATTGAAAATAAACTTGATCTGCGTATGGTATACAGGAATCTTCATGCTAAATTTGGTGTCCCTAGCTTTTGTAATAGCTGAGATCGACGCGTTCTTCCAGACAGACAGACAGACGGACAGACAGACTGATATGGCTCAATCGACTCGGCTAGTGATCCTGAGCAAGAATTTATATACTTTGTAGGGTGTCCGACGCCTCCTTCTGCCCGTTATATACATTTGCACAAAGGTAGTATACCCTTTTTTGACCATTTTCAATGGTCAAAGGGTATAAAAATAGATCATGTAGAACTATTCAACATTTCTTCTGATTTTCCTCATTTGCAAAACTTTCTTAATCATCTAGGAAACTTATACGTATAACACCTTAATACTGAAGAAAAACAGGGTTTAATATCGTTGGGCAAAAGTTTCTCTGATATTTTCTTCAACGAAAATACGCATCTCACTTTCACAAACAATATTACACATTCGATTCCAACCAATCGATAACGTTCTCATTTTTGTAAGATCTTATACATAGGTATCCGTTCATTCACAAAGATGAGTTAAAGAAACAAATACATTTAATATTAAACCAAAACATATTTAAATCTATCGACTCTCCTTGGAGTGCACCAGTTTGGATCGTTCCAAAGAAAATCATTCCAAACGTAGAACAAAAATGGTGACTTGTGAGAGACTATCGGCAACTGAACGACAAAACCGTTTCCGATAAGTATCCTATACCCAATATAACCGATATATTAGGCCGTATAGGTAAAGCTAGATATTTCTCCACAACACTGGCAAGCGGGTTTCATCAAATTGAGATAAACCCCGATGACACTGCCAAATCAGCATTTACCGTGGAAGGAGGCCATTACGAATTTCTAAGAATGTCCTTTGCTTTAAAAAATGCTCCTGGTACTTTTCAAAGGGTAATGGATAATATTTTAGGTGACCTAGTTGGTTCCTTTTATTTAGTCTATCTAATAATTCTAATAATTTTTCCACCTCTCTTCAAGAGCACCTATCACACTTGAAAGCCATTTTTCAAAGGCGTAAAAAAGCAAATTTAAAAACAACAATTGACTTAATCCGACTTTCTTAGAAAAGAAGTAGCATTTCCTGGATATATAGTAACACAGGAGGGGGTAAAACCAAACCCTAATAAGATCATGGCCATTATAAAATTCCACTGTCCAAGAAATAAAATAGAAATTAAATCATTTTTAGGATTGTTGGGATACAGGAAATTCATTAGAGAGTTCGCTAAAATTACTAAGCTTTTAACCAAGGAATAAAAGGGAAAAACAAAACCATCGTTATTGATGAATAATTTATTAAAACGATTGATTTCAGTAAGACATTACTTTCTAACGAACCAATCCTCCAATACCCGGACTTATCAAAACCGTTCATACTTACGACCGGTGCAAGTAATTTTTAAAAATATATGAAAGACAAATTATCTAAATTAATCAAAACTTGTGAAATATTTTTAAAGGTCAAATATGACAGACACCCACAAAAAATAGTTTTTCAAGCACCGGAAACCCCTTCAAAACCCTTGGACATAATCCATATCGACATATACTATTACCAAAAACTATAACTTGACTATAATCATCAAATTTTCCAAGTTCGCAGCCGCGTATCCGGTTGCAAACAGAAATTTTGTAAAACACTTTATTTGCCTATTTGGGATACCCACAAAGCTGATCGATGATCAAGGGGCGGTATTCTCTACCAACAAGTTTAGTTGACAGCTTAATATGCATTTACAGATAACATCCTTTCAACAATCGTCGAGCAATTCACCCAGATCTATAGAATAATATTAGACACCCGAAAAAAAGAAAAAATGAATAGCCACCATGAGGAAATAATGGCATACCGCCGTTTGAAATAATGACATTAATTACAATAACGCGATTCACTCTTCTACCAAATTGACACCGAATGAACTTTTTAATGGTCGAACACATTTCTTCAATAAAACAATAGAATTTAACTACGAACACGAGTATCTAACAAAACTTAATGAATTTTGAGAAAAACTATACTCTCAGATAAAAGACAAACTAAGTATTGTGATAGACAAACGAACACAGCAACTAAATAAAAACAGAGAAGAGCCTACAATCCTGAAGCCGGATATCTTAGTCTTCAGAAAAGAAAACAGGAGAAATAAAATCACTCCTAGATTTTCCCTAAATAAACTTTTACGAGATCAGTGTTTGACTCTAGTAACAACTAGGAACCAAAAGCTACATAAATCAAAAATGAGAAAAACAATTTCAAAACGAGAGCAACAGTCGAGCGGCACGCGACAGTGGGATACCCTTGGACGTATGTTCCCATAAAAAGTATCTAATTGTATAATACTAATCGCAAGCTACAAATTAATTATAATTATATCTTCCAACTTCAGAGTCACGGTGATAGCGAAGTCTGGCGCTACCCTCGACCTGAACAAGGCGCGGCAAAAACCCCTTTTGGCGGAAAGGTCAAAGGCCGGTGCCAGTACGGTGGACATGCGGCTGTGTGGCACACGCACCTCAAAGGTTTTGCCGGCTACGTCCAGGCTGACTAGGGCCGTCGGCAGCATGCTGACTGTCGCCGCTTGGGTAGTCGCCAGGGACTCTGCCGGTGGAAGAGGAGACGGGGATGGCGTGGGGGCTTGCATCTCGGACTAGCTGCCTGGGAGGTGGAGGAGCGTATGGTGGTCCTGGCCGCATTTGCGACAGGTAGCACCACTGTAGTACGCTGCAGTACGCTGCCACCTTGCATTAATTTCGATACGTTGTCAATAATTTATCGCCGCAATTTTCCTAGCGCAAGCCTGCAAAAAAAAGTGTAAGCAGGATAAATCGGTATTTCTTTATAAATTTTGAATTGGCCAATATCGATAACTTGCAATATATCGAGTAATCAAAATTAATATTTATTTAATTGCATTTTATGGTTTTGTATTTTTTATTGACCCTAAAATATGAATTATTAAATAAGCATATTATGAATATTATGAATGTGTCGAGAAAAAGCTCGCGCTTCGCGCTCGCATCGTTTGTCCTTTTCTTTCCTACGCAAGTAATTTCGTTCTGACGTCATCGACTTCTTTGCTGGTCGAAAGGTCGAAATGGTTTATCTAAAAACTTCAGTGTTTATTATCCGATCGGATTGCAATTTGGAGGATAAGTTCATATAGTATTTGTCCATAAATATGCTAAAGCAGAACGTTAAGAAATGAGTATTTCGAATGTAAATCGCAATGTAAATCAAAATTGGCGGTTTGCGGGGGCGGTAGGCGTGTTATTCCAAATTGAAAATAAACTTGATCTGCGTATGGTATACAGGAATCTTCATGCTAAATTTTGTGTCCCTAGCTTTTGTAATAGCTGAGATCGTCGCGTTCATTCAGACAGACAGACAGACGGACAGAAGGTCAGACGATCAGACGGACAGACAGACGGACATGGCTCAATCGACTCGGCTAGTGATCCTGAGCAAGAATATATATACTTTATGGGGTCTCCGACGCCTCCTTCTGCCCGTTACATACATTTGCTCAAAGTTAGTATACCTTTTTTTGACCATTTTCAATGGTTGAATGGTATAAAAAGAACTCGTTGAGACCTGTTAGTTAAATAGTCAGATATCCATAAAGGGAGCTTTTGAGGACAACCAATCAAATTTAACTTATGAATTAATAGATTATGATTTACGGAGTCGAATGCTTTACTGAAGTCAGTATAGACAACATCAGTTTGCATATTGTTCCGAAATTCTAAATTAATATGAGATGAAAATTCTGAAAGATTAGAAGCTGTTAAACTTGCCTTTATAAACCCATTTTGATGGGTTGAAATAATAGATTTACACATAAAAGTTAACTTTTTTCAAAAATGTATGCAAGTATTTACATACATATTCATAATGTTGGCGCCGAAATTTGGAAAAAAGAGTATTTTTAATTAATTTTTGTTTTATTAGAAAATGAGCTGAATGATTTGAGTTGAATCATCAATTAAAATATAAATAATATGGATAAAAGCTGAATAATCGATATGAACATAAGTCACATACGATATGTAACATAAACATCGATATGTAAGATAAACATCAAATAGTCTATGATCACTAGATATAACAAGAAATATAGAACAGAATTGAAACCGAAGTTGCTTGTACCAGACGTGTTAATTATTTACGTGGTCTCGAGAATATTCCGAGCGGAAAAAGGAATGGCGGAAACATTGGCGCCCGAGCAAGGAGGTTATATTGGGAGGGTAAATTACATATGTATGTACATATATGTGCAGTTGTTGTTGTACCTAATTGCATACATAGGTTGACGAACCCGTGAGACCTTTAAATGAGCGTCAGCCAAAAACCGTAACACATAGAAGTTGAGGAGAACGACAGAAAGAGAAAAATTAACTGTTACATTTTTTGCGCAAGTTAATCTCTCTCTTTTATGCGTTCACATGTTTAGAAGTGCTGCAGCAACGCAATCAAGGAGAACAACGAAAAGAAAAATTTACTGTAGCATATTTTGAGTGATTTACTTTCGTTGTTCTTTGCGTTAGCATTCAGCTTTGAGTGAATTTGCAATTTAGTGGTGCGAAATAATTGAGTGCATACTTGAGTTCTTATAAATCCTAACTGCTACTATTTGAATGCAATTTTGAGCACAGTAGTTATTGAATAAGAAAACATTAATAATATTCAAATTATCTGAGAATAAAAAACGAAAATGCCACCAAAAAGAGGAAATAAAGAGGAGTTCCACTCATCTCGTGAAAGTTTATTGTCGTCATTGACTAAAATTTATATTGAAAATAATGGTGTGTCAATGGTTGCTTCAGAGTTGGAAGCACGTTTAAGTTTGGTTGAATCAGTTTTTACTCAGCTGTGCAGTGTACAACAGCAAATTGAAACGAACACGGATGATGTTAGTGAATTTGAGAATCGACATGAAATAGAGATATTTATTGTGAAGTGAAATCACGAATATTGTCTCAATTGACTCATAGAGGACGTCGCTCAATAACTGCATCAAGTCCATATCCCAATTCATCATTGTCAACTGTAGAATCTCGGGTTTCGAAGCTAACAAAATTAAAGCTACCAGAATTTAATGGGAATTTCACAGAGTGGACAAGCTGGTTCAATACTTTTTGTACTTTAATCGACGCAGATGGAGAAGTAGATGACCTTTCTAAATTTGTACATTTAAAATCGTGCTTAGGGCCAATTCCATTAGAAACTATTGAGTGCTTAGAGCTTTTCGGCAGACAACTGTTAAAAGATAGATTTGAGTACAAGTCTATAATAGTTCAAGCTCATATAAACAAGCTATGCAATATCAATAAGCTTAAGCAGCCAACTTCTGAAGATTTCAATATCAATAAGCTTAAGCAGCCAATTTCTGAAGATTTGGGATTGTTGGTCGATAGAGCTAATGCGAAATTGGAGGCTCTTCGGTCATTGAATAAAGACAGCGAGATTTTAGAAGCATTTTTATTCCACTTAATTCAAGATAAGCTCGATGATGAAACGCTAGAGAAATGGGAAAATGAATTCGATAATTCTCAGTTACATTCTTGGAAGTTCCTTGCACAGTTTGTAATAAACAGGAGTATTAACATGGCTAGTCGAGAAGTTAGAAGAAGCGGTTTCCCTAAAAAACTTAATAGTGTAAAAAGAGCAAGTTTGTCAACTGTTGTTGAAGCTAGCCTAAACTCCTGCTTCTGTTGTTCAGGATCGCATAATGTAAAGGTGTGTCAGAAATTCGCATGGTTGAACCCTTTGCAAAGATATTTCGAAATAAAGAAACATGGGTTATGTGTTCGTTGTTTTAGTAAGCGTCTCCAAACAAAGGATTGCAAGGCACAAGCATGTACTATTTGCAATAAGCCACATCATGAATTATTACACAGAGACTCAGGAAACGCAAGAGCTCAATCGGTAGGTGATCCAGCTAACTCAACAGCCATGCAGAGTGCTTTGTTGACCAATAGAGGGTCTAGTTATTTAGCTACTGCAGTCGTGTTCGTTGAAGATGCAAACGGCAAGTTTCCGGTAGTCAAATTAACTTGGTGACTGCTCAATTTGCCTCAGAATTAGGTTTGCGTATGAGTGAAGCTCAATACTCCCTTAATGGTGTAGGAAACTGCAATTCTAATGTCATTGGTGAAGTTGAAACTACCATCAAATCCAGAGTAACTAAGAGTAACAGAGTAACTATAGCAGTTGGGAGCTTTAGTATTGTATCTTGCCCAAAATTACGCAGTATAATCCCGCAGCTACAGATTCATTAAGGTCGCTTATATATACCTAGCACTATAAAACTTGCTGACCCATCGTTTGATATGCCAGACGAAATAAACATGCTCATTGGAGTAAATTTATTCTTTAAATTAATCGTGGCAGGCCAAATCAAAATGGGCCTAAACAAACCAATTCTTCAAAGATCCCTCTTAGGTTGGATAGTGGTAGGAGAATACATTCCAGATGAGAGTGTTGCTTTATTGGTTAACAAAGTTTTTAATCAAAAACAACAAGACACAGAGCAGTTGCAAAATTTGGTGCAACAATTTTTGCTCTGTGAAGGAGTTGCTGGTTCTTCAAAACAATTTAATGAAGCAGAGCAGCTTTGTGAGGATAAATTCGTAATTCGTACTGTAAAAAGAACAGATGAAAATCGCTTTGTAGTTCGAGCTAGGAGAATCTTATAATATTGCCTTAAATAGGAAAGAAAACTTAACAGGCATTCTGAGCTAAAGAAAGAGTATGTGGCGTTTATAGATGAATACAAGGAATTAAATCACTTGGTGGAGCTACCTAATGTTGAAGTACGACAAGTGAAATATTTTATTCCGCATCATCCAGTAATTCGCCCAGAAAGTTTAACAAAAAAATTGAGAGTTGTGTTTGATGCATCGTGTAAAACAAGCAATGGTTTATCCTTGAATGTTACGATGTTGGTAGGACCCACTCTGCAAGCAGATTTATTTGATACTTTAGTTCGCTTTCGTTTTTATAGGTACGCGCTCACTGCGGATATATCTAAAATGTATCGTCAGATTTTGGTTGATCCCTCTGATTGTGACTATCAATGTATTTTATGGCGTGTATGTAGCACTGAATCGATTAAAGAGCTGCGTCTTAAAATTGTTACCTATGGTACGAATTCAGCACCATTTTTGGCGGTGCGATGTTTGTACTATTTGGCAGATCAGTTCGGTGGTCAATATCCATTAGCAGATGAAGCAGTGAGGCGTATTATTTATATGGACGATATGCTAGCTGGTACAGATTCGTTGGTACAATTGCTCCGTTTAAAGAAGGAAGTAACAGACTTATTGCAATTAGGGCGATTTGAACTTCACAATTGGCGGTCAAATGACCAGAGGAACGAGAGCAATACTTCTACAGAACCATTAGAACTTCACACAACAGAGACGGCAAAGACTCTTGGAATTTATTGGGCTTCTAAATTTGACAAATTTCAGTTTTCGTATACTACAAATGAATCCATCTTGATAACTAAGCGCGTGGTCTTATTAGAGTTAGCGCAATTGTTTCTGAGTCCGCTCCTGATTCTAGGTAAAATCTTTATGCAGGTGTTGTGGCTACTTAAGCAAGATTGGGATCAAGAATTGCCGACTAGTTATGCAAGACAATGGAAAAAGTATAGAAAAGAATTAGAAATTGTTCATAAGTGTTCATTGCCTCGAGCGGTAGTACCGGTAGAGAATGCAGTTGATAGAGTAGAGTTAATTTGATTTTCTGATGCTTCTTGTCGAGCCTTTGGCGCTGCAGTTTATGTTCGATGCATAGATAAGCAGGGCGTCATATCAGTACATTTGTTGACAGCAAAATCCAAAGAAGCGCCAGTTCGTGTAGTATCGCTACCTCGCTTAGAGCTGGAAGGTGCCTGACTTTTGACTCAACTTGTGGATAAAATCAAAAACTGCGCACCTAAATCAATTGATAGGGTTTGTTATTTCGCCGATTCTACTATTGTTCTTAATTGGATTGGGTTCATGCTAGTCGTTGGAATACATTCGTTGCTGATAGAGTCTCAATAATTCAAGAATTATCTAGAGTACAAGAATGGTATAAAATTGAATCAAAACAAAATCCCGCAGACATTGTTTCTCGTGGTCTGCACAGGTTGGAATTGATGGACTCGTCCTTGTGGTGGCGAGGTCCAGAGTTTTTACAACATTCCAAAGACAGTTGGCCATTAATAGAATGGCAAGTCCCTAAGGAACTAACAGAACAGGTTTAATATCTGACTGTAAATTTACAAGTGATTTTTTAAAATTAAATGGGGTCTTTGCATATGTTTTTCGGTGGCGACAGCGTATCAGTAAAAATAATTCAATTCGATCAGAAACGCTAACAGCAACGGAATTAAAAGGAGGCTTAATTTATATTGTTGCCAGTTTACAGGCTTTAAACATTCACAATGAGATGGAGAAGTTATTAGAGAAGAAGCCAATCAAATCAGCCAAAATTTAAGGGCTTAACCCGTTTATAATTAATTGTAATGGTATAGAAATAATTCGTGTATGCGGTAGACTAGCTCGTGCAAATATAGCATTTAATGTGAGGCATCCCATACTTTTGCCAGGTAACCACATTGCGGTAAAAGCATTATATGAGTATACACATCGAATTAATCTGCATGCCGGAACGCACGCTTTGTGTGCTTTTGTGCGACTACGAATCTGGGCCATCAATGCTAGAAAACTAGCTCGGAGTATGGTGAGTTGTATTATTTGTTTTCGACATCGACCAGTATTACATAAGCAAGTAATGGGCTCTCTACCAGCAGGCCAAGTGCAATTAGGAGTGCACCCCTTTGAAAGAGCAGGCGTGGACTACGCTGGACCGTTGTGGATGCATTTTAGCTAGTGAAAGTGTATTTGTGCGTATTCGTATGCTTTCTGACCAAGGCTTGCCATCTAGAGCTGGTGTCAGATTTTAGCACAAACGCTTTTATCGCTGCGATTTGTTGCGATTTTTTGCACGCCGCAGGATTACGAGGGAGCTGTTCTGCGACAACGCCACAAATTTCGTTGGTGCATCACGGGAGCTCAAGGAAATAGCCGATCGCTTGTGGAACGACAAGAGCAGACACAATGTATTGGATCACTGCAGTCAGCTCGGCGTCAAATTTCACTTCATACCGCCAAGATCGCCCTATTTCGGGGGTTTATGGGAAAGTGAAGGTAGCAAAACAGCTACTGAGCAGAAGCGTCAATGGAACAACTTTAAACTACGAAGAGCTTGCAAAAGTCATAGCTCAGGCAGAAGCAGTGATGAACTCTCGACCCTTGTGTGCTTTGTCGTCAGATCCAAACGATTTTGAATCATTGACCCCGGGCCATTTTTTAATTGGTCGACCTCTCAACACTTTACCGGAGCCATTCGACGAGAGCATTCTGAAGATGTCTGTCACAAATCGTTGGAAACGAATCGATGCAGTCCAGCACGCATTTTGGAAGCGATGGTCGCTGGAATATTTAAAAACGCTACAAGAGAAGGCCAAGTGGAAGACTCCATACAAAAATCTAAAGGAAGGTGCTTTAGTTTTAATAGCAGAGGACAATATTCCACCAGGTCAATGGGCTTTAGGCCGTGTAGCAGAAATACATCCTGGTGCTGATGGAGCTGTTCGAGTGGTGACTGTGAGATGCAAATCAGGTCACTTTAAGCGTAACGTTCACAACATGTAATATAATCGATATGAAGTTGCTTGTACCAGACATGTTAATTATTTACGTGGTCTCGAGAATATTCCGAGCGGGAAAAGGACTGGCGGAAACACATAATATGCGTAATTTTGCGCTAGGTAATTGTGGCGATAAATTGTTGATAACGTATCGAAATTTATGCAAGGTGGCAGAGTACTGCAGTGTTATGATTAATTTGTAGCTTGCGATTAGTATCATACAATTATATATTTTTTATGGCAACATACGTCGAAGGGTACCATATTCCACTGTCGCATGCCGCTCGACTGTTGCTCTCGTTAAGATTCTTTAGAGATGTTATCCCTGAAGGAGTTACCGAAGGAATGCTCATCAGAACATTCAAATGTATTAAATTCAATTTCCATATCAGAAAATTCAGATTGGAGATTTGAAAATGCTGCACGCAACTTCTCAAGTTTTTAATAAGCATTTAGTCGCCCTAAGCATTTTACTCAAACTGAGTTCTTTCACCCGACAAACTTTGCATGTTCATTTTGGCCAGATTCACTCATGTGGATAGAATCTTTAATGCGTGCTGTTAAGCCGATGCATGTTATGCAAAATAATTTATCACACAACCAGCAGCAGACTAAGTCCGTCTTAGAACCGTCCTTGCATTTGCAAGAAGTTGCAGAGCAGAACATTATTTCATTGGGAATTGATATGCATTACAAAAAAATAGAAAACAACAAAAAAATATTACAGATGACAAAAATATGTAAGTTCCAAATACAAAAAGTTATAAAAGAACAGTA
The DNA here is from genome assembly GCA_018904035.1 of Zaprionus ornatus. NCBI lineage: Eukaryota > Metazoa > Arthropoda > Insecta > Diptera > Drosophilidae > Zaprionus > Zaprionus ornatus. The sequence goes on along the minus strand of JAEIFZ010000305.1, from coordinate 201,770 downwards.
ACAGAGCAAGAAAGTAACCAAAAGCAGTCTAATGCTACACAGCTGATTACCACTAACACAAGCGTAGTTCACAAGAGAGCGTAAAGAAGCATAAGAGTGAGAGCGCGAGACAGTGTAGAAACGAAACGATAGTGCCGAAAAAGCAACAACACAGCTATAACAAGAGAGCCGTTAGGGTACACACTTAGCACAGCGCAGCGCACTCAGAGAGCGATGATAGCGAGAATGAGCGTGGGAGTGTGAACTCGAAACAAAAACAAAAAACAAGACGCTAAAGGCGCGCCAGTTAATCAAAAATAAAATGTACTTTAAATACGATAATAATAGTTCCACCAGATTCTAATGAATCAACTTGTTAGCACAGAATTATAACACACTATTAAATCACAAATTGAAAGTCCAAAACACAAGAAATAATAACGCGATAATTGAGAGTACAAATCACCAGGAGCAAAAGCCAAACACAGCGGATTACCAAGCCAGTTACTCGACGAAGGCGGCACAAGCCGCCCCCTCGGCTGCTGCTTTCGTTTTAGTTTATTACAATAAAAGAACCATTTCTGCTACCACCGATCGATAGCAAATACAAAGTTTTATTGTTGTGTGTCTGTGTATTGTATTGTATATACTTGTAAGTTCAAAACGAATTTAACTCGTATCATATATTACTTATTTATATTTCGATTTAAATTAAATTTTCACAAAACGCTCGTGGCAGGGTATTTTTCATGAGTGATATTCAATTTTGGTTGTTGAGTTAATATTGTTGGTTCTAAACAGTTATTACTGATGCGGGAAGAGGCGTGACGCAATTATACAATAAAAAAACTTTGATAAACTGCAATATACACGAACGTTGTAACAAAATTTGGTGGCTCTAGCTTACATAGTTTCTGAGATCTAGCAGTTCGTACAGACAGACAGACGGACAGCCGGACAGACAGACATAGCTCAATCGACTCATCTGTTAACAGTTTATGGTTACAGTTTATGGGGTCGGAGATGCCTCCATCTGCGGGTTACGCACATTTTTCTTCCGACAAACACTATAGGACATGCATTTTTTTAAAATCAATGGCCTAAGAAGTGACTCTAAAAAGCGCAAAACAACCACAAAAAGACAACGCGACGCTAGAAATCAGAAAAGAGATGGATAAGGGGATGGGGAATATATAACCGTTTAGCGGTGAAAAATATTCAATTTGGAAGTTCCGAGTAAGGGCGCTGATAGAACAAACAGAAATATGCGTGGAAGTAAAACGGGTAGAAAGAAATGAAATGGGCCTCATAATTTGAGTGATTCTCTTTTAAATTTTGCCATCAATGGTAATACGGCTAAGCAGATTTTTGATAAAGCGTAAAAGCTTGGCATCTCAACTTTCCCTAGTGCAATCAATTATTCTCTTTAAAATTGAAAGTTGATATTGCGCTAGAGAACCATTTTTATTTATTTGACGACTTTATAACCGAATTAGTTGCGGCAGGAGCCAAGGTAATGAAATGGATAAAATTGCTCACATACTTTTTACACTTTCGATAAGCTATATAGGAGTAATAACAGCTATGAAACCCCTCACTAAGAGCCATTTAAAATTTGACTTCGTAAAGATAAGACTACTCGATCATAAAATAAAGTTAGAAGATATTAACAAAGACACAAGTGCTAAAGTGCTACAGGCAGTAGGCAATTGAGAGCCTAGAGATAATATTGTACAAACAAAATTCAATCGAATTTTCACCAGGAGCAAAGACACAAGTGCTAAAGTGCTACAGGCAGTAGGCAATTGAGAGCCTAGAGATAATATTGTACAAACAAAATTCAATCGAATTTTCACCAGGAGCAAAAGCCAAACACAGCGGATTACCAAGCCAGTTACTCGACGAAGGCGGCACAAGCCGCCCCCTCGGCTGCTGCTTTCGTTTTAGTTTATTACAATAAAAGAACCATTTCTGCTACCACCGATCGATAGCAAATACAAAGTTTTATTGTTGTGTGTCTGTGTATTGTATTGTATATACTTGTAAGTTCAAAACGAATTTAACTCGTATCATATATTACTTATTTATATTTCGATTTAAATTAAATTTTCACAAAACGCTCGTGGCAGGGTATTTTTCATGAGTGATATTCAATTTTGGTTGTTGAGTTAATATTGTTGGTTCTAAACAGTTATTACTGATGCGGGAAGAGGCGTGACGCAATTATACAATAAAAAAACTTTGATAAACTGCAATATACACGAACGTTGTAACAAAATTTGGTGGCTCTAGCTTACATAGTTTCTGAGATCTAGCAGTTCGTACAGACAGACAGACGGACAGCCGGACAGACAGACATAGCTCAATCGACTCATCTGTTAACAGTTTATGGTTACAGTTTATGGGGTCGGAGATGCCTCCATCTGCGGGTTACGCACATTTTTCTTCCGACAAACACTATAGGACATGCATTTTTTTAAAATCAATGGCCTAAGAAGTGACTCTAAAAAGCGCAAAACAACCACAAAAAGACAACGCGACGCTAGAAATCAGAAAAGAGATGGATAAGGGGATGGGGAATATATAACCGTTTAGCGGTGAAAAATATTCAATTTGGAAGTTCCGAGTAAGGGCGCTGATAGAGGAAAACGATTTGCTAAGTGCAAGGAACAAACAGAAATATGCGTGGAAGTAAAACGGGTAGAAAGAAATGAAATGGGCCTCATAATTTGAGTGATTCTCTTTTAAATTTTGCCATCAATGGTAATACGGCTAAGCAGATTTTTGATAAAGCGTAAAAGCTTGGCATCTCAACTTTCCCTAGTGCAATCAATTATTCTCTTTAAAATTGAAAGTTGATATTGCGCTAGAGAACCATTTTTATTTATTTGACGACTTTATAACCGAATTAGTTGCGGCAGGAGCCAAGGTAATGAAATGGATAAAATTGCTCACATACTTTTTACACTTTCGATAAGCTATATAGGAGTAATAACAGCTATGAAACCCCTCACTAAGAGCCATTTAAAATTTGACTTCGTAAAGATAAGACTACTCGATCATAAAATAAAGTTAGAAGATATTAACAAAGACACAAGTGCTAAAGTGCTACAGGCAGTAGGCAATTGAGAGCCTAGAGATAATATTGTACAAACAAAATTCAATCGAATTTTCTACTGATTACAAAAAAATAAAACGAGAGCAACACTCGAGCGGCACGCGACAGTGGGATACCCTTGGACGTATGTTGCCATAAAAGGTATCTAGTTGTATAATACTAATCGCAAGCTACAAATTAATTATAACACTGCAGTGCGTTGCCACCTTGCATCAATTTCGATACGTTGTCAATAATTTATCGACGCAATTTTCCTAGCGCAAGACTGCAAAAAGCGGTGTGAGCAGTATATATCGGTATTTCTTTATAAATTTAGAATTGGCTAATATCGATAACTTGCAATATATCGAGTAATCCAAAATAATATATGGTAAATAAATATTAATGCGTAATAATTGCATTTTATAGATTTGTATTTATTACTGACCCTAAAATATGAATTATTAAATAATAATTATATGTGCACGTAAGCATATTATGAATATTAAGAATATGTACACAAGCATGTAAATTATTATTATTATTATTATTATTATAGAAGAGGGAGTCTCCCAGCGGAGAAAGCGCGAGGCACTGCGACCAATATGATCTTTTGTACCCAGAATGCTCTCCCTGTCATGACAAAAGCTGTTCTGCTTCCCTAATGAAGCATAACAGATCTTTCGTCAAGGAACGGACAATCTGCTCTGGAGTTGCGATTTCCACGTGCAGATGTTTCCTCCTTGTCCATACCAAGGCCGGACAGTCACATAGAATGTGTTTGGTAGTTTCATCGTCCTCTTTGCAGAGCCTGCACTCCGCGTCCGAGGACAAACGCATTTTTTTGAGGTGGTAGTTCACCAAGTGGTGGCCACTTAGGTAGCCAACAAGGAGATAGAGGTCTCTCCTGGAGAGCAGCTTGGTCCTTCGATCAACTTTGGGATTGGTAAGCTCTTTAGCCTGCCGCATCCCTGGTTGGAAGAACCAGTAGCGTTCTGTCAATCTTCCAGCCCAGGTTTTCACAAGGGAGGAGATAGTAGACCACCCCACGCCACAGAAGGGTTCGGGGCCGAGCAAGGTGGCTGATGACCCAGCCCTCGTTCGTCCGCCAGCTCATTGCCCTGGAAGCCAGAGTGCCCAGGTACCCAAATTAGGGTGACTTTATTCCTTATTGACAGCCTCTGGAGACAATTCCAGCAGTCAGCCACCATACGCGAGCCTATTCTTTTTGAGGAGAGGGCTAGTATGGCCGCTTGGCTGTCCGAGAAGATGTATATTTTCGCTCCTCTAGTCCCCTTCTCAAGGATAAGACGGCAGCAGAACTCAATGGCGTGAACCTCTGATTGGAAAACTGTGGGCCAGTTGCCCATAGCAATCGAGGTCCTGGAGTTGGGACCATGTATTCCAGCTCCAACCCCCTTTTCAGTCTTTGACCCGTCGGTGTACCAATGTATACCATTTGGGTCTCTGATGGGGTTGCCAGCATCCCAAACCCTGCGGTCCGGGATGAGGGTTCTAAATTTTGCACCAAAGAAGAGTTCCTTGGTCATAGAATCTGATCTAGTGCAGATCTCTAAGCCAGGAATGTCTTTGAGTAGGCTAGCATGCCCAGATTCGGTAGCTAGAAGCCCAGATTGGAGCTTGATTCTAAGAAGGCTCATAGCAGCAACTTCTTTTATACGGATATGCAGCGGAGTCTGATTCAAAATCGATTCCATTGCTGCAGTGGGACAGGTGCGAAGTGCACCCGTCAAGGAAAGGCAAAGCAGCCTATGCAATTTCGTGCATTTATTGATGGCAGTGACCTGCGTAACCTTGGGCCACCACACAATAGCAGCGTAGGTTACGATCGGTCTTACCATCATCTCAAAAAGCCACCTAATGGTGCAGGATTTGAGACCCCATATTCTACCGAAAAGCCTTCTACATGCCCACATGGCATGAGTGGCCTTTGATAGAGTGTTATGCAGGTGGGAGTTCCAGTTTAGTCGCTTATCAAGGGTTACCCCTAGATACTTGACTTCGTTGGAAAGTTCCACAGGAGAGCCGCCAATATGTAATTGACCAATGTCAATAGAGTAACGCTTAGTGAAGGGAACAATGATTGCCTTTTGAGGATTGATACTAAGACCTACATCATCGCACCATCTACTGACCGTGTTCAGAGCTGATTGCATCAACTCTGTCACGGTGTTGGCATAGTTCCCGTTCACTACGAGAGCCAGGTCGTCGGCATAGCCAATCGCTTCCACGCCCTGTTCTGCGAGTATGATTAGTAATTCGTCAACTACTAGGGACCAGAGCAAAGGGGATAGAACCCCTCCCTGGGGACACCCTTTTACCGCACTAATGTGAGCGGTCGTCGTGTCCAGGGTAGAGGAGATAGTCCGGTGTTTGAGCATGGCGTCAATCCACCGGATTATGGGACGGGCAATGTTCCTGCGCTCAAGCGCAGTAGAGATAGACCCGTAGCCGGTATTATCGAAAGCACCCTCTATATCAAGAAAAGAGCACAGAGCAATGTTCTTTGATACGAAGGCCTTTTCGATCTTACTCACTAATTTGTGGAGAGCGACCTCTGTCGATCTACCGGCTATATACGCGAACTGCGTGGGGTGCAGAGGGTTGTTTTTCTGCAGAGAGCACCGAATGTGCATGTCTAAGAGCCTTTCCGCAGTCTTGAGCAGAAAGGAGGTAAGTCTGATCGGCCGATATGACTTAGGCTGGTCAAGAGGACGGTTTCCCTGTTTGGGAATGAATACCACATTAGCTCTCCTCCAAGAGTTGGGTATGTGTCCCCACGTGAGACTAGCTCTAAGAAGGCCGACCAGTGGATCAAGGATATGATCCAGACTGTTTTGAAGAAGGGCTGGAAAGATTTGATCACCCCCTGGGGCTTTGAAGGGAGCGAAGGAATCTACAGCCCATTTGACCTTTTCAGGATCGAAGATGGTACCAGATAAACTGGTTCCACGTGAGTCAGGTGACCAGGTGGCGTCAACATGATTGGATAGATCTGGGTTGGCCACGGAACCTGGGAAGTGAACTTGTAGTAAAAGTTCAAGTGCTTCCCTACGATCTTGAGTGAAAGAGCCATCTGCTCTTTTAAGAAGCCCTATACCATCCTTTGGCTAATACCTTGTGGAGCCTCGCTGCCTCTGGCAGAGATTCTATGCTACCACAGTAGCTGCGCCACGTATCGCGTTTGGAGCGTCTAATGTTCTTATTATAGTTTGTGAGAGCGTCCCTATAGACGTCCCAACTTATACGGTTAGATCTGGCCTTGTTAAAAAGGCTTCTAACCTTCCTTCTTTGAGCAGCCAGCTCTTCGTTCCACCAAGGAACTTTACGGTTGACCGTTAGTGTCTTCCGAACTGAGCTGGCTTCAAAGGACGTAATAAGCACATCTTGGAGCAGGTTGGCAGCAAGTTCTATCTCACTGACAGAGTTAGGATTGCTGATCAACATGTCTGCTTTCAAAGCCACAGAGGCTTTGAAGAGTTCCCAATTTGTCTTTTTAGGACAAAAGGAGTTCTGGCGGATCTCGATTTGGCCAGGAAGGTCGAACCTGATGTGCTGATGGTCCGACAAGGTGGCTTCGTCTGTGACCCGCCAGTTTATAAGCGAACTCGCAATTGAGTTGCTTATTAGGGTGAGATCTAATACCTCTTCCCTAATAGAATTAATAAACGTCGGTTTACATCCGACGTTCGCTATGTCTAAATGACAACACATTAGATAGTCAAGGAGAGACTCACCACGTTTGTTGACGCCGCTGCTCCCCCAGATTGTGTGATGGGCTTTGGCATCACAGCCAATCACGAGCGGCTTGTTGTGGAGGCGGCAGAATCCCACAAGCCGCTGAACCTCTGCGGAGGTATGTCATCCACATCGCCCGGGAAGTAAGGAGAGGCGATCACCACTTCCCGGACGCCATCAGCAGTGGCTACCTCCATAGCCGTTGCCACCAGGTCTCTGTGAATGAAGTTGGTTAAAGGAAAGTGTCTCACACTGTTATTGATCAGTATAGCAGTGCGAGGGGCACTGCCACCATACGGTAATATAATAACTTACATGATCCGCATGATAGTCCACGGACGAGGCCACCTATTAACCATGGCTCTTGGACGAGAGCCAGGTCAATCTCCTCTTTCAGCGCCACTGCGGCCGCAGCACTGGTGGACGCCACCGGTGAGGCAGCCACTGCTGTCGCATAGGTAGGGGCCACCTTTGACGCTTCCGGAGGGGCGCTGGAAGGGGGGGGAATGGTTGGAGAGGGGGATGGGGGACGGGCCGGGAAGGGAGAGGCTCTGGGGACGGAGTTCTTCAGGAGAAGTTTGACTCGTCCAAAGACGAATTTCACCTTCCCGTTGCACTCCGTCAGAGCCTTATACGACTCCTCGTCGACCAACATCGCGAGGTGAGTCGTAGTACCGCTGAGGGTATGCTGGACCACACGCCACAGTTTTGTCGAGAACAACTCCTCGTTTTTGATACCAAGGTATCGCAAAATATCGGCGGGTGTGAGTCCAGCACTACTGGGGAAGTATCCTCTAATGAGGTGAGCTTTGGGGAACTCAGACTCCTCCAGTAGTTTAATGTCAAGGGAGCTGATGGACCTGATGTGTCCAACGGCTCCCCTGACCCAGTCGGCAGTGCGGCTATCCTCGCACACCAGGAGCAGCCACTCATTTCGAGGTATGCAACCCTCGAAACCCGGACTGGCACCCGATGTGGGATGAAGCAGCAGAGCCTTGGCAATGCTAGCTTTCACCGTGGCCACTTGCTCCGGTGAATGCGGGTTTTTTGAGTCAGCCGAAGTGAAGCCCAGTTTCACGCTGCTCGACACCTGGCTGAGAGGTGGCTTTGTGGACTCCACATGAGTCTTTTTGGGCTTCTTTGAAGACCCTTGAGGTTCGAGGACGGTATCGTCAGCGCGCGTCCGTTTGGCCTTGGTTTCCACGGGGGCGCGGTGGCGATAGCCAGAGCTTCTGCTCTGCTCGAACCCTTTACGAGTGCGGCTTTGAAAGCCTCTTCTCACGGGTCTTCATCTTCACAAAGGCGTTCTCAGAGTCCAGTCGCAGCCGCTGTATCTGAGAGCCTGCTTCCGTGAGACCTGACCTCTGCGAGGCCACGGAAGCGTCGTCAACGAGGCTGATCAGGTCAGCGTCAGCTTCAGCGTCAGAGGACATCACCTCAACGAGCTGCTGCCGGCCTGAGCAGTTATTGGACGAGAAGTCAGCACTGGCGAACTCATCGTCCAAGGGAGTACGTGGCCTGTCCGGGTCCCCTAAAGTACCAGGGCCAAGACCCGTGGTATTGGGGGTGGAAGCCAGCAGCCCACTGGCTGCAGTGCTGTTGTTGGGGTCGGCCGTTAAGGCCTCGCCCTGGGTTGATGCTGTCGAAGTCGCATCGGACTTATCTTTTGTAAAATTAATATCCATACTTTGGACCCACGAGTAGGCGGGAAGGGAAGGTCACCCACGGCATAGCCCGCCGTGGGAAGTCTTGATGAAACTGGAGGGCGACAGGTATCCAGAGTCCGCATACTAACGACCGGGCTACCCCCCGGCCATGCATCCCTTGGCGTATGCTGTTCCGCCTTGGATTGGGGTGATTTATAGAATCACAATCTTCGCCCGACTACAATTAGTCAGCACCCCTAGCAGAGACATGACCGTGCTAGGGGCCTGCTTCCAGCCGCCCTCACGTGGAGAGTATAGCCGCACTTCCGACAGTAGGAGCAAGGACGGCACGTACCCCAGCCAAAGCTGGGATTCCATGTGATTCCCCTTACTGTCTCTGACGGCTGACGGCCAAGCATGTAAATACTTGCATTCATTCATATTGGTTGAGTATTAGTATATTTTTATGCACATGTATTTTCGGTAATTGACATGTGCATGGAAAAGAAAAGTCAAGAAAAAGCTCGTGCTTCGCGCTCGCATCGTTTGTCCTGTTCTTTCCTACGCAAGTAATTTAGTTCCGACGTCATCGACAACTTCTTTGCTGGTCGAAGGATCGATATGGTTTATCTAATAACTTCAGTGTTTATTGTCCGATCGGATTGCAATTCGGAGGATAAGTTCATATAGTATTTATCTATATATATATACTAAAGCAGAACGTAAAGAAATGAGTAAATCTTCATGTAAATCAAAATTGGCAGTTTGCGGGGGCGGAAAGCGTGTTATTCCAAATTGAAAATAAACTTGGTCTGCGTATGGTATACAGGAATCTTCATGCAAAATTTTGTGTCCCTAGCTTATATAATAGCTAAGATCGGCGCGTTCATCCAGACGGACAGACAGACGGACACGGCTCAATCGACTCGGCTAGTGATCCTGAGCAAGAATAAATATACTTTTTGGGGTCTCCGACGCCTCCTTTTGCCCGTTACATACATTTGCACAAAGTTAATATACCCTTTTTTGACCATTTTCAATGGTCCAAGGGTATAAAAAGGGTTAGTATTGCAAACGAATTCCGCAAGCACTCGCGACACAATACACCTTCAGCGGGCAACATTTATAAACGTTTATTAATAAAAGTTTACACAAAAAGTCACGACTATTTTAAAATAAGGGAAAAATTACAAATATATAAAATAAAATATATCAAAATATATAAAATAATAATAAATGAATATGAAAACTTAAAATGTGAACCTCCCCACCCGGGAATCACACCACTACATTTCGACTGCCGCAGGAGTTGAACAGTGGCTTACTGAGCTATGTCTCGGACTGATGTTTGACCGTATTCGTTGTTCGTTTTCTGCCGCGATCAGCATGTGAAATATTTTTCATTGATTTTCCTTAAATAAAATTCAAATGGTCAGTAAATGTTTATTTAAACTTTATTTAAAATAATAATTATTTTTATTAAATGTAAAATAATTATTTATTGCATAATAAATAAATCAAAATCAAATTGAGGAAAAACTATTTTTAATTGAAATTTAATTCAACATGAGAAGTATCGGATTCGTTGTATATGTCGGAAAAGGGGATCTTGGCTGATCTCCTTCCATTATTTTTATATTATTTTAACAAGTCTGAGAGCACAGCAAGTCGCCTGCAAGATGTTAAGTCGTCACTCTCCTTTTACTGGACTCTACTCAACTGACCGTTCCGCCGCTTGGCGTCGTTCCTTTTCTCCTCGTTCCTCTACCAAGTATTTCATCACGTTCATTCAGCAAAGTATTTCATCATATTCATTCTTTTTGCATGTACACTCTCACATACTAGAACATCTGCAGGCGCCATGCTCATTCGAATTGCCATTCAAATGATGCTCTTGTTATATAACAGAATTTATTCCGCCAACATACCATGTACTACTTTTCAGTTAAATTCAAACTCAACATTATTCTGTTACGAGGCTGCGACACGGCCTTCCTGACGATCACACGTGTGCTATAAAACATTTCTTTTTTTAAAGCTCAAATACTTCTTTATTTTAACACATAATTTGAAATTAGTTCGACATAGGATGTTGCTTCAACTAAATATAAAATACTTCATGACTTTAACAAAAGATTTTTTTTTCTCTTTACTTATAGATTACAACATAAGATATTTCTTCATTTCAACATAATACATTTCTTCATTCCAACATAAGATATTTGTTCATTTCAACAAAAGATTTTGTTTGCTTTACTTGTGTTTTATTTATAAGGGCTCCATGCTCTGCTCAAGTTCTCTCTATCAATTAGCGTTTTCTCTTCTCTTTTTTCTTATCTTCTGTTCAAGCCAAACAACTACACTTCCGCTATGCCACATGATACTTCACATTTCGTTTCGACAGACTATCCATAACACACTCTCGCTCACTAGAGAGTCTATCACGTAACGTTCTTAGGCTCTTGCTGCACACCTTTGCAACGATAACACGCACTCTGCGTCATGGTCACTCTGGACCCTCATAGCCCCCGCCATGCAGCCACTGGTTAGCTAACTACATGGTGCGACTGTAGCCTTGTGAATGACTTAACTTGTGTTGATGGAACCATCAAGTGCCTCACCCGGCGATCTCTCGATTGTCTCTGCGTCTACCTCCTTAGGCATCGCGCGCAATTGTTCATGTGCATACTTATATGTCCGTTTGCTTGTCAAAGATTTCAACGTATATCGGTCACCATCAAGCTTCTCTATTATCACAAAAGGACCTTTAAACTTTGGGTCGAGCTTTGTTTGGTGCCGTTCTTCATTCTTGAGCAGGACATGGTCGCCCACCTTATAGGCAACGATCTTAGCTTTACTTTTATCATATCTTAATTTGTCATATTTAGCATTTTTCTCTATATTATGTAGGGCTGTTTTTCTAATACTATCCATGTCAACTGCATATTCTTCTATTAATGGCATCATGCCCATAGGTCTAGCCTCTTTCCCTATTAATAATTCTAATGGACTAATTTTTGTTACTCGATGAGCCGTGCAATTCATGGCCAACTGGATTTACTTTAAAACTTCTTGCCAAGATCGCTTACTGGTCTCTACCGCTGTCAGCATTGCCTTCATGGTACTCATGACGCGCTCCACTTGGCCATTAGCGCGGCTAGCTCCAGTTGCTATTATATGCAGATCTATTTTTTGCGAAGAGCAGAATTGCTTAAAATCATTGCTAGTAAAGCTACGGCCCTGGTCTGCAATTATGCGAGTTGGCACCCCAAAAAGACATATAGTGGACTTAAATGCATCAATGAAACTGTTTGTGTCCAGGTTTAGTGCATGGTGCAAATGAACATATTTAGTGAAGGCATCTATTTGCACTATCACGTATTCTTTAATGTCATTCTTCCCACTTAACTTTCCACTAATGTCGACGTGCACTGTGTGCCATGGAATGCTGACCTTCGGTATGGAATGCAATTCTATTTGAGATTTACCCGATGTTGATTTTGACAATTTGCATGTGATACAATTTTCGACAAATTTTCGTACGTATTTAGACATATGCTGGAACCAATACTGCGTATACACTTTATCTAAAGTTTTTTCCCACCCCGAACGCAATTCATACGTCTTTGCCAATTTATACTGGAATTCATCACTGCAATTTGGCCACCAAATCAGAAATTTCAACATCTCGATGCTGTTCCGCAATTAACCATTTGTCTGTGATGTCCGCCAGCTCTATGCGCATTTCTGTTACTTTCGTTGCAATAGGGGATTTTTCGGTCACTATGGGGTTACGCGAGAGGAAGTCTACATGCGCCATGCTATTTCCCTTTCTGTACTCTACCTCAAAATCAAAAGATTGTAGATACGCCCACCAACGATGGACCCTTGGCGTCAAATCTACTTTATGACGACTGGCTTTCAAGGCGTTACAATCAGTATATACCACAAATGATTGGCCATGTAAATAATGGCGAAAATGCTTCACTGCATTAAATACAGCCAGCGTTTCAAGATCGTAAGAGTGGTATCGCGATTCTGCCCCTGTAGTGCATTTGCTATAGTACTCTATAACTCGTGGTTTACCGTCTACTTTATGCGTCAATATGGCGCCATACCCATCTGCACTAGCATCTGTATGGAGTTCAATTGGGTACTGAGGGTCATAAATAATCAATACAGAATCGCTCACCAATGTGGATATAACTTCTTGGCGCACCTGCTCGTGCTTGTCACACCATTTAAACGTATTATTCTTTGACGTTAGTAAATACAAGGGCTTCATTTTTTCGGAAAATTTGGGAATAAACTGTCGAAAATAAGATGACAAGCCAATGAACTGTCTCAGTTGTGTAACTGTCTGTGGTGGCGGTAATGCAGCCAATGCTTGTATCTTTTTCGGATTTGGCCTTATTTCTCCATTTTTAATTTGATACCCCAAATATTCAACTTTCGATTTTAAGAAGGTACACATGTTTATGTTAAAGGAAAACCCTGCCTTGGATAACCTCTGCAACACCTTTTTAAGTCTGATGAACGCTTCCTCTTTTGTGCTAGCTACAATCAGAACGTCATCTATGTAAACAACTGCATATGAGAGTGCTACATCCCCTAAGGCTTGAATGATTGCTCTTTGAAACACAGATGAGGCGTTCTTGAGACCAAAGGGCATAGCTAGGAATTCATATTGGCCTTCTGTAGTGACAAATGCTGTTCGTTCAATAGAATTAGATTTTATTGGGATTTGATAAAATCCGCTAGCCATGTCCAAACTAGACAAATACAAGCTGTCACGCAACCTGTCAATCTGATCTGATATTAGTGGCAATGGATACTTATCTGAGATTGTATTCGCATTTAACTCTCGATAGTCAATACACAATCGATCACTACCATCCTTTTTTTTACCAACAACATTGGGCTGGCGAATGGTGAACAACTCGGACGTATGACATTGGATGCTAGTAGTTCCTGTATTTTGCTTCTCACCAGCAACTTTTCCTCAGTACTCTGTCTATACGGACGTCTCACAACCGTTTTATTTATATCAGTCAAACGGATTTCTAGTTCACCCGTAGTAACTCTCCTAATTGGTATACCCTTTATAAATGTTGGAGCATATGACTTCAGCAATTCTGCAAGTTCGGCTTTATCGGACTGACTCAGATCTACGTCATTATTTATGGTATCCATGAAATCCAACTCAACAATGCTGGACAGTGTATTGACAGTATTTGTTTTATAAAGAGCAAACTTGTTGGCATCAATTGACACTCCAAAACCCTGACCTAGAATTTCACGGAAATTTTTACAGTAGACAGAATTTGCATTGTGCATGTCACTGAGCCATCACCAATGCCGCTTATCAATACAGTATTGTTGAGTCTTTTTCCTTTAAACTTATCAACTAATTTTTCTTTCAATAACGAGCACTCCGCTCCTGAATCAAAAAAGTATGGAATATATTCACCCAGTTGATACAGAACTCCTCTTGGTTCAACGACCGAACATAGATTCACTCGCTTCTCATACGTGTTCCCTTGCTTGTAGACGAAGTATCCGTAGTGCAAGTTGTTGCAATATGGCCCAGCTGGCCACACTTGTAGCAGGTCACGGTGGACAAGTCTCTCTTCGATGTGGAGTTGCTGCGAGTAGAATTATTCTTCGAAGCACTTGATTCTGCTGAAATCCTGCTGCGGCATTCCACGATCCTGTGTCCAGATTTCCCATAAAAGTGACACTTCACGTGTGATGGACATCTCTTCTTTCGTTCTGGCCCAGAGATATAATCTGATGTTTTCCCATCGCTTCTTTTGCCATATGCATAGGCACGTAATTGTTGTTCCATTTCACTGCGTGTACTGATATTCGTTGTAAACAACAAACGTTGCAGCCTGTTGTCCAACTGCGCAGTATGTGCCAGCACAACGGACACCGCAATTTCCTCATTGCTCATTTGCTTCCACTTCGATAGCAACGCCGTAACTTGCCTGCTAGCATACACCGTTAAGCACTCGCTTGGTCTGGGCCCGCCGCTGAACATATTTAGCACAATTCCTGCCGGAGTCTCTACGCCTTCATAACGTTGAACGAACAAGTCTCGGAATTCTGGCCACTTCATTCCGCTGTAGAAAATTTGAGACAACCACTGAGAGGCTCCTCCTTCGAATGAATTGCTTAGCGCCATGACCAGAGCGCTACCTTCCAACACACTTTCTGCTATAATTATGTCAACGGTTTTACACCACGAAGCTGCATCTGCATTTGCCATGTCTGGATTAAATCTCGGCAGCGTTAATTTATTACTGGGTACCGCTGCCATCTTGGAAGTCTGCATACAGTTCATTAAATCCAGAAAATTCTTGTTTTGCGCCTCAAATAAAGCACGCCACTGATCACTCGTAAAGTCTTGTGGCGAGGCCGATCCCACTTCTGATGTCGGAAAAGGGGATCTTGGCTGATCTCCTTCCATTATTTTTATATTATTTTTACAAGTCTGAGAGCACAGCAAGTCGCCTGCAAGATGTTAAGTCGTCACTCTCCTTTTACTGGACTCTACTCAACTGACCGTTCCGCCGCGTGGCGTCATTCCTTTTCTCCTCCTTCCTCTACCAAGTATTTCATCACGTTCATTCAGCAAAGTATTTCATCATATTCATTCTTTTTGCATGTACACTCTCACATACTAGAACATCTGCAGGCGCCATGCTCATTCGAATTGCCATTCAAATGATGCTCTTGTTATATAACAGAATTCATTCCTCCAACATACCATGTACTACTTTTCAGTTAAATTCAAACTCAACATTATTCTGTTACGAGGCTGCGACATATACATATACCACAAAGCCCCTCGGCTGCTAGTTTCGTTTTAGTTTATTAGAAAGAAAGAAATAAATAAAATGGAAAGAATGCAATCGTTGTTGCACATGAGACTCGAACTATTACCACAACACACACAAGCCTTCAAACTTCCCGTCCGCCAGACTAACCACTCAGTTATTGGCTTATCTCTTTATACCCTTGGACCATTGAAAATGGTCAAAAAAGGGTATATTAACTTTGTGCAAATGTATGTAACGGGCAGAAGGAGGCGTCGGAGACCCCATAAAGTATATATATTCTTGCTCAGGATCACTAACCGAGTCGATTGAGCCATGTGTGTCTGTCTGTCCGTCTGGATGAACGCGCCGATCTTAGCTATTATATAAGCTAGGGACACAAAATTTTGCATGAAGATTCCTGTATACCATACGCAGATCAAGTTTATTTTCAATTTGAAATAACACGCCTTCCGCCCCCGCAAACCGCCAATTTTGATTTACATGAAGATTTACTCATTTCTTTACGTTCTGCTTTAGTATATATATAGATAAATACTATATGATTATCCTCCAAATCGCAATCCGATCGGACAATAAACACTGAAGTTATTAGATAAACCATTTCGACCCTTCGACCACCAAAGAAGTTGTCGATGACGTCAGAACTAAATTAAGTGTGCAGGAAAGAAAAGGACAAACGATGCGAGCGCGAAGCGCGAGCTGTTTCTCGACTCTTCTTTTCCATGCACATGTCAATTACCGAAATACATGTGTATACATGGAAACAATTATACATACTTAATTTGTGTTCACACACACATATGTAAAATTATATACAACCAATAGCGTGGTTGATCGGTATGCATGAATGCAGGTAATTAAAAGCTTTATAATTATTTATTTAGTTTATAGTCGAACTATGAACAGTCGACTTTTTTTAAAAGTAAAGAAACAATTAAAATTGGATTTAAATTATTTAAGTTGAATTTTAAACTAGAGGTTATTTTAAATTAAAGGTAAAACCTTAAATGTAAAAAAAAAAAAAAAAAAAAAAATTAAAAATTGTGCAAATGTGCAAATGTGCAAACTGGGATAAAGAAAAGCCGATCCAACATTTGTTGCAGAGGATTGGGGAAAACCCAGAAAAACCCAATCAGATCAGGAGAGTTAGTGTTAGTAACCAAATGTAAGAGTGTTAAAGCATGCAGTATGTTGAAAGTACTACTATGAATACAAAGAAGACAATTATGTGTTTGACTAAATTCTAGATAAGTGGGCGAGGAGTTGTAATTTTAAGCTAGATATCAAGTTGTTATTGTTAGCTACAATTAAGTATAGTTTATTATAGTCCGAACATAATACCCTGAATGGCTCATGCAGGGCATAGTTCGAGCTACAATTGGGAAGTTTTAGAGGAAGGTAATTACGGGTGATTCTACCAGGGACAGAAAAGTGTAGTCTACTAAGTAAGTCGCTACTATCTATGTCACCTTGGATAAGGTTGTTAATAAATATAACACCAAGCATGGTTCTACGATTAGCTAGAGAAGGCAGATTAAGTAACAAAAGTCTACTAGGATAGGAAGGAAGTCTTGAATTTACATCCCAGTTAAGGCCTCGCAAGGCAAACATTAAGAAGTTTTTTTGTACGGATTCAATGCGGTCTCTATGAACTGTGTACTGAGGGTTCCAGACACATGATCCGTACTCGAGAATTGGACGAACAAGCGAAGTGAAGAGAGTCTTAGTTAAGTAAGGATCGTCAAACTCCTTAGACCATCTCTTAATAAAGCCGAGTACACCCATAGCTTTATTAACCATTGATGATATATGTTCAGAAAACTTGAGTTTTCGGTCCAAACGGACACCTAGATCATCAACCAGGGAAATTCTTTCCAAGGTACAACCACAAAGAGAGTATGATACGTACTTTGGGCAGGCACGTGAGAATGTCATCAGCTTGCATTTTGAGCTGTTCAGATTAAGGAGATTTGCACGACACCAAGAAAAGAAACAATCTAGGTCAGATTGAAGGCGAGAATGACAGGAGTCGTCTCTAAATTGAAAACAGAGCTTGACATCATCCGCGTACATGAGAGTACGTGAGTTAAGTATGACCGTTGGGAGGTCATTGATGAAAAGTGTAAAAAGCAGGGGACCTAAGTGGCTTCCCTGAGGAACACCAGATGTGGCATGAACGGGATAGGAACGAGACATATTATTATTATTATTTAATAATTTATCTATTTATTGAATAAATATTAATTTAGATTTTACGATATATTATGAGCTCTCATATCCATAGCTTTTAATATATATATAATATATCGATATATATTTTATATGTTTTGCATATAAGTTATATTAATATGTGTAAATAATATATATTTTCTAATTTATATTAGATTCATTAGATGATTATTTTAAATTTAAGGTTTCGCGCACTTTTTAATTGCGGGGATAAATTATTGGCAACGTATCAAAATTGTTGCAAGGTGGCAGCGCGCTTCAAAGTTGTTTATTTGCATTTCTATTTTCGATATGAAATATAAAATAATATATAATTATTTCGCGTGTTCGTGGTGCATTTTACATTTAATGCAAATTAATATAAGTCGAGTATATAATAAGTAAAACCTCGTGTGTGAGTGTTATGCGTTAACGGAACATTTTTTATGTGTTTGAATGATTCCGCTCTGCCCGGAACGTGGCGCGCAATTTTAGAAAAGTGTGGTACCCAGCGTAACGTATTTTTGTGCATGCATACATATGTGTGTATAGACTCTTCTGAAGTGTGTGTGATTGTGCGTGAATATCGGTATCGGTTCGTTTCCGCGATTCAAATTGGAATTTTCGCTGGAATTGCTCGAAGGTTTAATTTATATTTCAGGAATTCTCGCAGATGAATTCAATGCAGTATTAAGTCCAAACACAACAAAGAGACAAGCTTGGTTTATTGAATTGGTTTCCATCTCGGCACCACTAGAATTCCTAACGAGTTCTAGCAGTGCGGAGATGAAACTGTCTTCGATCACCAAGTTAGTCAGCGATGAATGCTGATGAAACAATTGTACATTCAAGCCCGCTCTTTGTCTTTTTGACAAGTGTTCTTGTTGTTTGGCAAAAATAAAAAACAGTAAAAAATATCGACTAGATAAGCTATGATGCAGAAATCGAACCGATATCGATATTGACCTCGAGTCAGCTAAAATGTTATTAACAAATGCAGGTCGTAAGCCACGTTTATTAATATACATATATTTATTTATATATATAAATATATTTATATAAATAAATATACTAATTTTATATTATCTATATAACTATATATTAATTTTTGATAAATATATATTCAATTAAATTAATTAATAAGAATTTTATTTTTAACATACATATACTTTATTTTAAACTTATATATTAGAAGATGCCTAGATTTGAGAGAAAGTCATCTTGTAATGGGAGTCAAATGCAGAGAAATAGAAAACGTTTGAATAGGTCAGATATAGATTTTTCTGAGCAGCAACGTGTAAATAATCTAAAGGCACATAGAGAACGTAGGAAAAATTTCGAATTTAGGAAAGCTGAAAGGCTTAGAGATAGTCAACAGCATCGAGTCCGCAGAAGTAATAGAACATTTAGGGCCGTTGAGCAATTACCGGACACAATTCGTCACTCTACTCTTCGGGCTTCTTCGCCAATCAGATTACAAGAACAACTAACCATCACTTCGCGTCGTTCGAGGCGCAGGCAAGATGCTGAGTTTCAATCTCAGGAAAGAGAGTAGGATGCAGTTTGTCGCCGTATACATCGCAGTGATTCTGAAATTAAAACCGACAAACCACTTGCCAACACTTCGCGTCGTTCGAGGCGTAGGCAAGATGCTGAGCTTTGATCTCAGGAAAGAGGTCAGGATGCAGTTCGTCGCCGTGTTCGACGAACTGATCATCCAACTAGAAATGCCGAACAACTTGGCAATACTTTGCGTCGATCGAAGCGCAGGCAATGTCCACAATTCAGGTCCAACGAAGTTTATTTTAGACCCCTATGCTTGCTGCAGCTATGTCGTTAATTATATAAACAAGTCTCAGAGAGACAACAATGTAAATATTAAGCAAAAGTTATAACATTTAGGTAACAAATTTATATTTGGCACTGAGATATCTGCTCAGGAAGCCGTCTACTGCTGTTTAGGTATGCATTTGTCCGCCAGCAGTAGTGCCAGTGTGTATATTAATACACACGTTCCAGAAAAATGGTTCAGAATGCTGAAATCTAGACAGCAACTTCAAAATCTGCCCGAAGACTCTAGGGAAATTTTTTACTTAGAACTTCTAGATCATTATATTCAGCGCCCAGACGCTTTAGAGAGCTTAGACTAAGCCGATTTTGCAGCTTTTTATTGCTACAGCAAATCAGAACGAAGAGCTCTCCAAGAAAATGCAGATGACTTTGACGAAGATGTGCCTAGGGCTTCTGAATCAATAGTTTACGCTCTTCGCGATAATAGTGGCTTCGTCAGAAAGAAGCTCACAGTGTGCATAATTAGGTATAGGAGATTTAATGTCAATACAGAAACAAGAGTCGACTTATATCAGCCATTTTTCAGTCATTATCCGTAATGTATAACAGTATACCAGGAGCTGATCCGAATCTGTTAAAATCCTTTTATATGCACCAACAGGAAAAGCAGCATTCGGAATTAGTGGTTCGACACTGAACTCCATGTTTTCACTTCCTGTTAATCAATCTCGCTCAGCACTTCTAAGGGCCTTAAGCCATGATTTAGTTAATATCCTTCATTCAAGGTTAATCGATCTCAAATTAATTATTATTGATGAAATATCAATGGTTAGCTCTCTAATGTATTCATATTTAAATTCCCGTTTGAAGCAAATTTTCCAAAATACTTCTCCCTTTGGTGATGTTTCTATCATCGTATTCGGTGATCTTAGACAGTTACAGTCGGTAGGAGGTAGTTGGATTTTCGATCCAAATACCACTGACCCTTACCATGAAATATCTGATACGTATCTCTGGGACCTTTTTTTGTATTTTGAACTTACAGAGATAATGCGTCAACGTGACGATCAGCTTTTCGCTTCTGCCTTAAATAATATGGCATCGGGTTGTATGACAGCCGATGATATTGTCCTTTTCCAATCTAGAATATGCGAACCATCGGCAGTGCCCGATGATTCAATTCATCTGTTTAGTAATAATAATGAGGTAGATTTATTCAATGTAACGAAACTTAACTCAATTGGTACTGAGCAATTTTTCTCTACAGAGAGCAGGGTGCAGTTGGTCGCCGTGTACGTCGCAGTGGTTCTGAAATTAAAATAGATGAACAACTTGCCAACACTTCACATCGTTCGAAATGCCGAACAACTTGCCAATACTTTGCGTCGATCGAGGCGCAGGCAATGTCCACAATCCAGGTCCAACAAAAGCGGACGAGATTCTGTTAGAAGGGCGGTTCAGCGACAAAATCAGGAGTCGCGAATTTTAGAAAGGGCAATAGATAGAAGTCAAAGCTCTTAGATTAGAAACATTCCTATTCGCAGGATTGTTGAGCAGGAACGGAATACTAGTGCACGTCGCAGTGCTCGAATTCGAGCTCAACGTGAGGCCTTTGAAGCGCATAGGAAAATGTCGCAAAGAGTGACTCTATATAGGAGTAGTTGCACCAATAAGATAGCAGAGAATAGGAGTAACGCGTCCCTTAATAGAGTGGAACGTGCAAATACCCTTCCAGATCATAGGATGTCGCAAGCTAAAACTCGTTTAGATTGCCTAATAGCTAATTTTAATAAGACAGTCAAGCAGGGACCCAATCAGGTTTGCATATGTTGCAAAGGTTTGTGGTTTCCACATCAAGTGGACAAAATTTCGCTTGAGGTCATAGAGGAAAAGTGTAGTGAGGCAGATAGAGTAGATATTTTGTACCTTTCCTCTATGTTTCCATCCTATAATAATAAGTTTAGCTTTTGCAAAACCTGCAGCCGCAGTATTAAGTCAGGGACAAAACAAAGGCTTCTATTACAAATGGCCTAAATTTTCCGGAGCTTCCGCAATGCGTGAAAAGCTTGACGCCTCTAGAAGAAAGGCTGATTTTCCTCCGTCTTCCTTTTATGATCATAAAGTCTCTTGGATATGGACGTCAAAGTGCCATTAATGGAGCAGTGATCAATGTGCCAATTCCAGTTGCAAATGTTGTAACTTCCCTTCCCAGGGCATTTAATGAAGCCGAAGTAGTTCATATTCATCTTAAGTGTAGGATGGAGTACAACCATGATTTCATGGCTGAAACCATAAGGCCCTCAAACATAGTTGATGCAATTCGGTATTTAGTGAACACAGGACTTTATAAGAAGCCCCAGGTTACTATCAATAAACAGTAGTTGTCTTCTTACTCTGCTGAGACTGTACCATTTGTTGCGTCAGCAGACGACAGGGACATTGTGTGTCAAATGTTAGAAAAGGCAGCACAACCTAATGAGCATAGAGTTGTAGAAGAAGAGGTAGAGTTGAATCCAGGAGGTCAAAAAAACTACATGGAACACAGTTATTCCTCGAATTGCTATAGCACCAGGAGAGTGTCAGCGACCTCTTGACATGATAACCGATTGTGATTCAGAGGAGCTGGCTTTTCCCACAATATTTGCAGGCATAAAAAGGAAATTTCAGGAAAATTTTACAGCTATAGTTATGTAGATCAGAGCTTAGGAATTTTGATCGAAGACGATGTAGAACTGATAAATTATTTCATAACTTCAAAAAGTTAGAAAAGATTAGCATTAGGAATAGCACATCAATTTGCTTATGTAAGCACTCAAGGCATTTCGGCTGCTGATGTGCGTAATGATGAAACTTTAAATTGGTTAATACTTCATGATGATGGCTATAGGCTTTTAAAAGGTATTCGCACGTCTCCTGCTCATTGTATGTAAAAATGTAGACAAGTTAGAAGTATTCGAAGAAGAAGCACCAGGTCATCAATTTTTATTGGCGAGTGGAGTTTCAGCAAAAAGGTTCTCCACATACACATGGCATGTTCTGGCTGAAAGACGCCCCCAAGCTCGACCTAAAGAATGTGTCCACATTTAAGCCTGTGAAGTCCTTAGTGCTGATTCTAGTTGCCCGGACGTCTCTCCATATTTAGAGTATCAACTCCATAGTTACGGGCACTCTTGCAGGCGAGAAATTAGGTCAAAACCAATTTGTAGATTTGGTATCCCATACCCTCCCATGCCTCAAACAGAAATTCTCCTCCCTTAAGAAGAAAATGCTTTACATTTGGCCGAGCATCATAAGAATTTCGAAAAAATTCAATGTCTGCTCGACTTCCCATTTGATCGTGAAAGCGTAGAAAATTTGAACTGTTTTGACAACTTTTTGTCCCACGATCAACTTAACCTTAGTTATGAGGGCTACATTAATGCTGTAAGATCAAGTATAAAGAATCCAAAAGTTTATTTGAAGCGATCTATTTCAGCAATCAAGCTTAACGCTTATAACAAGAACCTCCTTTTGTTGCAGCGAGCAAATATAGATATTCAGTTTATTTCAGACCCCTATGCTTGCTGCAGCTATGTCGTTAATTATATAAATGAGTCTCACAGAGGTATCTCAATGTTGAAGCGTGAGGCAATCAATGAGATTAAAGACAACAACAATGTAACTATTAAGCAAAAGTTACAACATTTAGGTAACAAATTTATATTTGGCACTGAGATATCCGCTCAAGAAGCCGTCTACTGCTGTTTAGGTATGCATTTGTCCGCCAGCAGTAGTGCCAGTGGGTATATTACCATAATACACACGTTCCAGAAAAACGGGTCAGAATGCTGAAATCTAGACAGCAACTTCAAAATCTGCCCGAAGACTCTAGGGAAATTTTTTACTTAGGACTTCTAGATCATTATATTCAGCGCCCAGACGCTTTAGAGAGCTTAGACCAAGCCGATTTTGCAGCTTTTTATTGCTACAGCAAATCAGAACGAGGTGTTCGCCAAGAAAATGCAGATGACTTTGACGAAGATGTGCCTAGGGCTTCTGAATCAATAGTTTACGCTCTTCGCGATAATAGTGGCTTCATCAGCAAGAGGCTTACTGCGTTCATAATTAGGTATAGGAGATTTAATTCAGAGAGCTAAAAATGTTTGGCGAGATGATCATTTGGATTTAGTCACACATGACTATGAATTGTTCTGTACGGAAAATCAGGAGTTAGTAGAGAATAATCGCAGAAAATATACTTTACTAGATGATAGGGAACTGGAAGATGCTCTGAGCCACTTAAGAGAGGAAGCAGAATATGAGAATAATCAAGTAGGAGAACAGGAAGTAGTAGATAATGGCTTCACAGTTTTAGGATTGCCTGAAATAGATCCACATCTAAATGTTTTAAATGTGGATGGAAATATTGATATGAATGATGAAGATAGTAATGTCCGTTTTATTAAGCTTCCAGCTTTAGTTTCTCAGGAAAGCTTACCTAATATAGTTAGATCTCTTAATTTAAAGCAGAAGCTATATTTCACACATGCTTTGCATAATGCCAAAATCAATACAGTCTTTTATGAATTCTTTGGAGGCGGTGCCGGAGTCGCAAAGAGTGGACTTATATCAGCAATTTTTCAGTCGTTATCCGTAATGTATAACAGTTTACAAGGAGCTGATCCGACATCTGTTAAAATCCTCTTATCTGCACCAACAGGAAAAGCAGAATTCAGAATTAGTGGTTCGACACTGCATTCCATGTTTTCATTTCCTGTTAATCAATCTCGCTCAGCACTTCTAAGGGCCTTAAGCCATGATTTAGTTAATACCCTTCAATCAAGGTTAATCGATCTTAAATTAATTATATTTGATGAATTATCAATGGTTAGCTCTCTAATGTTTTCATATTTAGATTTCCATTTGAAGCAATGTGATGATGGCTATTGTGGACTGAAAAACTATTGTGTACTCATTACCATTATTTAATTAAAAGTTCTGCCCTTAACATTTTCTTCCATAATACTCAGTGCTTGAATTCCCATCTTGAAGATATTCGATCGGACAAGCTGATGCTTCAGTCATCAATATTATGCTTCGTGGAAACTTCCATAAGCAATGAAACTGTAGAAATACCTGGGTTAACTATTGTGGTTCAACTTGAATCAATTCGGCCTTCAACAGGCATCATAATTTATGTAATGAACGAGCTAGTAGATAGAGTTTCCCATACCTTTTTCAGTAGAAAAACTTTTGTCTCAGTAGTTTTTGAGTTCGGCATATTTAGGTTTGATGCCATAAGTTTTCTTATAGATAGAGATTAGATAATGAAAAGATTAGTGCTAGGACTTTTGAGCTTTTGCATAGCCATCACAATGGGATATCTGTTAGTACGAGGGTCGTTTGATAAGTCCGTGACTTTTTGTATTTGCCGCGCACCTGCTCTAAATACAACACTGCTCCTGTCAGCAGTTATCGATTAACAGCTGACTGTAAAATTTTGAGAAAGCTGCGTTTCTTAGTTTGCGTTTTATAGGCATTGAAAGCAGACGATCTCGTGAATTTTAACGAAAATGGAAAAAAGTGAATTTCGTGTGCTAATTAAGCATTATTTTTTGCGTAAAAAATCCATCACCGAAACCAAGGAAAGACTTGATAAATATTATGGGGACTCTGCACCATCAATTTCAATGGTTAAGAAATGGTTTACTGAGTTCCGTTGTGGTCGTACCAGTACAAGTGATGCCGAACGTTCAGGTCGCCCAAAAGAGGTCGTCATGCCAGAAATCGTCGACAAAATCCATGGAATGATATTGGATGATCGGAGAATGAAAGTGCGTGAGGTAGCTGAGGCTGTAGGCATCTCAACTGAACGGGTACATCACATTTTACATGAATATTTGGACATGAAAAAGCTTTCCGCGCGATGGGTGCCGCGATTGCTCACACACGACCATAAGCGCAACCGTGTGACCATTTCAAAGGAGTGTTTGGCGATGTTCAACCGCAATCCAAACGAATTTTTGCGCCGTTTCGTTACCGTAGACGAAACATGGATCCACCACACCACACCAGAGACCAAAGAACAATCAAGACAGTGGGTTTCTCCGGGTGAACGTGCACCAAAGAAGGCCAAGGTGGGTCTGTCGGCCAACAAGGTCATGGCCACAGTTTTTTGGGATGCACAAGGTATCATTCACATCGATTACCTTGAAAAGGGTAAAACGATCACCGGCGAATATTATTCAGAGCTTTTGGACAGATTCGATATTGATTTGAAGCAGAAACGACCGCATTTGGCGAAAAAAAGTGCTGTTCCATCAGGACAATGCACGGGTGCACACGTGTGTAGTCAGCATGGCAAAATTTCATAAATTGGGCTACGAACTGCTACCCCATCCAGCATATTCTCCAGATTTAGCCCCCTGTGACTATTTTTTGTTTCCAAACATGAAGAAATGGCTCGGCGGTAAGAGATTCGGGTCAAATGAAGAGGTCATCACAGAAACAAACGACTATTTTGAGGGCCTTGAGAAAACCTATTATTTGGAAGGAATAAAAAAATTGGAAAAACGCTGGACTAAATGTATAGAGCTAAAAGGAGATTATGTTGAGAAATAAAACGCTTCTTTGACGAAAAAAATATATTTTATTCAAAAAGTCACGGACTTATCATACGACCCTCGTATTCAGGATAGAATGAGTTTGAAATGTTTGGAATAGGTTAGAAATTAAGAAATCTAAATGACAGGATATATGTAAATATGTAGGCATATTTCAATAATACTTTAATTTAATTATATAATAGTTAAGTGTAACCATTTAATGAAAAAATGGTTTGATAATTTTTATTATTTTTATACCCTTGAACCTTGTTATCGATATTGGCCGATTTTAAATTTATAAATAAATACCGATATATACTGCTCATACCGCTTTAGGAAATTGAGCCGATAAATTATTGGCAAAATTTTGAAATTGAAGCAAGGTGGCAGCGCACTGGAGTATTATTATTAATTTATAGCTTGCGATTAGTACTATACATTTAAATTCTTTTTATGGCAACATACGTCCAAGGGTATCCCACTGTCGCGTGCCGCTCGACTGTTGCTCTCGTTATTAGTTGGCACGGTTGCATGGCGAACCATTTCTGTTACCACCGGCAGATAGCAAATACAAAGTTTAATTGCTGTGTGTGTGTGTATTATATATATACTCTAGGGTGTCCTTAAAATTCAACTTCAATATATTTTTATGCATACCTTCTTAAGAGTTTCGTATGGACCTAATATAAGGGACAGCCTAGTGTACGTAGGATTTCGAAACACATATATTCCAATTTTTTTATAAATGGTAAAATGTACTTAAATATGAAATTTCATATCTGTAGCATGATTGCAACCCGTGCCGACCGAGCTCTAAAGTTTAATAAAAAATGGTGTTTAAGGGACACCCTAATATGTACGTTCAAAAGGAATTTAATTAGTATTATAACTTACTTTTTTCCAGTCCGATTTAAATGAAATTTTCACCAAACGTGGCAATGTATTCGTCATGTGTAATATTCAACTTTGGTTGTTGAGTTTATATTGTTTCTTCTAAAGAGTTATTACTAATTTAGAGACGGCATTCATACAGATAGACAGACGGACAGACGCACAGACAGACATAGCTCAATAGACTCCTTTGTTGTTGCTTATTCAAAATATATACACGTATATAGGTTATTTCTTCGGAAATGCCTTCTTCTGGCTGTTACGCACGATTTCGTTCCGACTATCACAATAGACCATGAATTTTTTAATCCATGGCACAACAATACCACTTAATAGTATATAAAGAAACTATTTAAGAATAAGTCTAAACTAAAAGGTTTTGAATGAAAAAAATTGTACCATATAAAGAAAGATTGTTTCTTCTTAAAATCGCAGGCAGAAAGCCAGAATGTTCCCACTGAAAAGAATGATAGAGAGAGACAAGCTCAGATGACGACAGAAACGTTTGGTTTTCTGATGAATGCAGGAGTTAGAGGGAGACAGACTCAGAATGTACCAACGCAGCGAGAATGTGCGTAAACGCAAGTTTATGCTGAACTTAGCAAATTAGACTAAAAAACCCAAACGACGGAAATATGGTATTAGATTCGGGGTCGTCAGATCATCTAGTAAATGATATTAATTTATTTTCTGAGTATGAGAACTTTAAAATAGCTTTAAAAAACATAAGAAAAACACCATTTGAGCTGTGGCATAAAAAGTTTGACGAGGAATAGTTATTCTCCAATTGAAGAGAATGAAGATTCGGATTTTCAATATCAGGAAAATTTGCAAATCTGCGGATTCGTCATCTGGTGAAAATCTAAATGAACATTTCACTTGTCTTAAAAATACCAATCCAGGGACTGAAAATGGTGATAAAATCAAAGAAAATAAAAATCAAGAAATTAGACGCAGTAAGAGGATTAAAGATAAATCAAAAATCATATCGATTAAAAGTGTCTTATAAATACCCTAATATGTTTAAATAATATTCCCGATACATTTTTTTTTTTGTTTTTTTGCTTTTTATTATTTATTGAATCTTGCCTTTGTTTTAACAGACTAACAATAAGTATTCAAATCTTAATCTAGCTTAGTTAACTTTCACTTAATGATATTTTTTTTTATTTATTTATTTAGTTTATAGTCGAACTATGATCAGTCGACTTTTTTAAAAGTAAAGAAACAATTAAAATTAGATTTAAATTATTTAAGTTAAATTTTAAACTAGATGTAATTTTAAATTAAGGGTAAAACCTTAAATGTAGAAAAAAAAAAGAAAAAATTAAAAATTGTGCAAATGTGCAAACTGGGATAAAGAAAAGCCGATCCAACATTTGTTGCAGAGGATTGGGGAAATCCCAGAAAAACCCAATCAGATCAGGAGAGTTAGTGTTAGTAACCAAATGTAAATAAAATTATGAGTAGAGTGTTAAAGCATGCAGTATGTTGAAAGTACTACTATGAATACAAAGAAGACAATTATGTGTTTGACTAAATTCTAGATAAGTGGGCGAGGAGTTGTAATTTTAAGCTAGATATCAAGTTGTTATTGTTAGCTACAATTAAGTATAGTTTATTATAGTCCGAACATAATACCCTGAATGGCTCATGCAGGGCATAGTTCAAGCTACAATTGGGAAGTTTTAGAGGAAGGTAATTACGGGTGATTCTACCAGGGACAGAAAAGTGTAGTCTACTAAGTAAGTCGCTACTATCTATGTCACCTTGGATAAGGTTGTTAATAAATATAACACCAAGCATGGTTCTACGATTAGCTATAGAAGGCAGATTAAGTAACAAAAGTCTACTAGGATAGGAAGGAAGTCTTGAATTTACATCCCAGTTAAGGCCTCGCAAGGCAAACATTAAGAAGTTTTTCTGTACGGATTCAATGCGGTCTCTATGAACTGTGTACTGTGAACAAGCGAAGTGAAGAGAGTCTTAGTTAAGTAAGGATCGTCAAACTCCTTGGACCATCTCTTAATAAAGCCGAGTACACCCATAGCTTTATTAACCATTGATGATATATGTTCGGAAAACTTGAGTTTTCGGTCCAAACGGACACCTAGATCATCAACCAGGGAAATTCTTTCCAAGGTACAACCACAAAGAGAGTATGATACGTACTTTGGGCAGGCACGTGAGAATGTCATCAGCTTGCATTTTGAGCTGTTCAGATTAAGGAGATTTGCACGACACCAAGAAAAGAAACAATCTAGGTCAGATTGAAGGCGAGAATGACAGGAGTCGTCTCTAAATTGAAAACAGAGCTTGACATCATATGCGTACATGAGAGGACGTGAGTTAAGTATGACCGTTGGGAGGTCATTGATGAAAAGTGTAAAAAGCAGGGGACCTAAGTGGCTTCCCTGAGGAACACCAGATGTGGCATGAACGGGATAGGAACGAGTATTTTTAAAGAGGACTCGTTGGGTTCTGTCACTCAAATAGCTCACAATCCAACTAAGAAGTTTTGGTGAGAAACCGAGAAGATTTAGTTTATGTGCAAGAAGGGAATGGTTGACTGAGTCAAATGCCTTACTGAAATCAGTATAAATGACATCAGTTTGAAGATTTTCCTGAAATCCTTTTACCACAAAGGATGTCAGCTCAAGCAGATTTGTCGTGGTAGAACGACGCTTCACAAATCCGTGTTGAAAAGGGGATATAACGGATCTACTAAAATGCTGCAAGTGAGGAGTAATAACATTCTCGAAGAATTTCGGTATAGCCGACAATTTAGAGATACCTCTATAATTGCTTGCATCAGACTTGCTGCCCTTTTTATGTAAAGGGATGATAAAGGATTCCTTCCATATGGATGGAAACGAGGCAGTTACTAAGGACAGCGAAAATAGTTTGAGCAATGGCTTACATAAGGAGTTGGCACAGTATCGAAGTACACAGGCGGGGATACCATCGGGACCTGGTGAGAAGACTGGTTTAACCAATCGAAGATCCCTAATAAGTGAACTTTCATTCAGTAAAGGTGTGAAGATGCCATTCGAGCTTGGTACGCTATATGGATAGGAGTGAATGTTTGGCGTAGAGGAAGAATAAGTTGTTTGAAAAAACTTGGCAAACATATCGGCAATGGCCTGATCTGTGTTCGCCTCAGCGTTATCGAACATAAGTTTAGAAGGAAAGCCCGCTGACCTACGCTTCATGTTAACAAAACTATAAAACTGTTTAGGATTCTGAAAGAACTGAATCCTACATCTGGTCAAATAGTTTTTATAACACTTCGCGTTAAGCACGGTAAAATTTGCCCGAGCAGTTAGGTAGCGGGAAAAGACAAGCGGTGAGTTTTTCAGCTTGTATTTCTTAAATAAGCTACTCTTTAAGTTTTTTAAGCGAGACAACTCTTTTGTAAACCAAGGAGGCCTACTTGAGCTTGTCGGATAGAAAAACGGAACACAGATATCAAAAGCAGAGTTAAGGGTTTTATAAAATATATTGATAGCCACTGACAGATCAGTTGATAGATAAAAAGTCAGACCAATCACAATATGAAATTAAATAATTTAAGTATTCAAAGTCTGCTTTCTTAAAGCAGCGCACGCGATTGCACGGCTTTACACTTTTATCCACAAAGCTAATACCCAAGTCGAGATTCACTTCGAAAGTGGGATGATAAGGATCTTCAGGTAGGGAAAGAGGTTGTGCCCTGTCTAAAATCACCCTGGAAGGATCTGAGACGAAACATAGATCAAGCGATCTGTTTAAAGTGTTTTTGACATGATTAACCTGCGACAAAGACATGTCAAACAAACCGTCAAACAGATCATGTTGCCGGGAGGGCAGAAGGAAGTTTCCCTCCGCAATGGATGTCCAATTACATTCCGGGATATTAAAGTCACCCAGGACTATGAAATGATCTCTGTCTGATAACAGATTAAAAATAGTCTTAATTGCAGACAAATGTTGCGAGTAGACTGATAATTCCGATGACGGCGGAATATGCTCGTAGGAGCAGGTTATATACAAGAAAAAACCGGGAAAGTGTAGTTTTACACAGATTAATTCGATGTCGAATTGAAACTCCGGCTGTAAGAGGTCCGACATAATGGAGGAGTCTACTGCAATCAGTACTCCACCACCCCGTCGGTCAGGTCGATCAAGCCTGTAAGTTGTATACCTATCTGGAAAGACTTCAGAGCTTAGAATCTCTGGTTTTAACCAGGTTTCGGTAAAGGCAATAATTTGGGAAGTAAAGGCAAGACTATGAAGATAAAGACTAGAGATTTTACTACAGAGGCCTCTAACATTTTGATAGGAAAGAATTAAGGAAGAAAGAATATTTGTGTGTTCCCTAGCATTTTCAAAGGCATGAAGAGAAGAGAACTTCAGTTTTTTGAGGACTTTGCACTTGTTGTAGGTCCACTTGGCGATGTAACGGCCAATGTGGGAAGAGTGACGGTCGTTCGGCTTTTTTGTTTTGGAGTGAACTCCTTAACAACAAGGTCGGGCGGCCAGAAAGAAGCTGCGCAAACGTATTTAAACTGTTCTGCAGGGAGAATAATTTTGAAATAATTAATTTGAAGTTGAATTTTTTAACTATCAAATCATTTACAGGCATCCTTTCGAGAATGTACGATTGTACATCTTCTATGGTTGTGTCTGGAGCCAAGCGAGAGATAAACACCAATTTTTTGGGTTTAATCGCAATCAGAGGTTTTATACTCGGTGCCTGACTAGCAGGCATGATTGCGGGAACATTACCCGTTACGTTGTTATCATTGCTCGTAATGGGAGTAGGCACAAGAGGGGCAGCAAGAGGTTTCGGTGCGGTAACATTGCTGCTAGTTTTTTTTTTTTTGTGCAACTAGAAGAGCAAGACGGTATAGGGAAATTAGACTTAGAAGATCAGAAGAAGAAGCCTTGGAAGAAGGTAGATTGGCGGTCTTTAGATTCGTAGTAAGAGGAGCAGGTGGCTTACTAAGAGCCGTAAAGGCGTTGAATTGGGTCTCCATCTCCAGAAATTCAGATTGGAGATTAGAGAAAGCTGTGCGTATCCGATAAAACCCGAGTTTGGTTTTATTGTGGATTTTCCGTAGATCGGATTCACCCACACGGCACGCTTCGCACGACCATTTAAGGCCTACATTGGCGTTGACGGCATCTCTAACCCGCACAGTTAGGCCACAGCATTTTAAGTGACTAAAATTGTCACAGAGCCAGCATCCAATGTAGTCCGCATTAGCATCTGAAGAGCATTTGCAATTTGCTGCAGAGCACGACACCATGTTAATAAAATAGATATGCCTTCGAATAGTAGGGGACAACGAAGAGAGCAATAGAGTATTAAGAAAAATTTCTTGAGAGAGCAAGAAACAGTTACAGCGCCGAAAACAGGCAAGCAAGCGAGAACGAAAATAAAAAAGCAAATATAGCGAGCACTCGAGGTAAACAAAACAACAGCAGCTGTTACGTCTACAACAAAAGCACTACACAACTTACTCAGAGAGCGAAATTTACTTTCGTGAGCGGGAGAGCAGGAAAGTGTAAGAATATTAGTAAAAACAAAAACAAAAAAAAAAAACTTGACGCCAAGACGCGCAAGTGAAAAGAATTAAAATTTTTGTAAGCGAATTCACTAATAAGGCAGGATTAGTATGCTACTTTAAGCTTTTACTCACAGGGTTAGCACTAGTAAGATAGAGCAGTATTAATGAAAGCACATAAGCAGATCAATTAAACAGAATTATTAAGAAACACAGGGAGCAAAAGCGAAACACGTCCAACCACCACGAGTAAGTATCGAGTATATTGTTTGTGATTAATGCCCTAATAAGTTTATTGCTGGGCTGGGAGGTCGTTGCGGTGCAGCCGGCTTTAACTGCATACTCGGATTAGTTTTCTTGCGACGGGATTTGGATGGGTGGTCAGCTTTTCTTGGTATTTCATTTTCTTCTCAGTTATTACTTCGATTACTAATTTGATTTGTCATAAGTCCAGATAGGTTTTAAGACGGAGTTGAATAGAAGAGCTTTGAACTCCAGACTAAGTGGAGAACGAGCATTTATGAGCCAGTGGAAGTTCCTTACTTTAAGTTTAAGATGTATCGTCTTGGCTTCTATATGTTTGTGCCAAGTGAGCCGCCTGTGCAGATGAACACCCAGATATGTTACCTGCTCGGCTTGTGGAATGCATATGTTATTCAGGACCAGTGGTGGGCATGTTTGTTTGTTAAAGGTAAAGGTACCCTGCTTGCATTTTTGTACATTTATTGAAATTCTCCAGACTGCAAGCCATCGTTCTACAGATGTTAAGTGTTGGAGCGACTGATTATCACGGTATCATCAGCGAACGTAGAGGTATTCAGGGTGTATAGGATTGGACCCAGAACACTACCTTGTGGCACTCCAGCTTCGATTGCGCAATCGCGTGAGGTGCTTCTATTGCATCTTATTGCAAACAATCTGTTGTATATGTACGACTTCAGTACCTATGCGTGACGTCTAGAAAAATGGCTATGCAATATTCTCGATGTTCAAAAGCATTACGAATTTCTGACGTGATTCAATTGACCTGTTCGATGGTTCCATCCTTTTCTCTGAAGCCAAATTGATGTGTTGGAAGTGTGTTGTTTATTTTAAGATGAGGGCTAATTCGCAGGAGCAGCATTTTTTTCAAACAACTTCGAGAGACAAGTTAGTAAGCTTTTCGGTCGGCTGCGTTTTATCTTTTCCTGCCTTTGGAATCATTACTATGGTCGACTTTTTCCATTTTTGAGGGAAGTATCCAAGCTTGGCGATTGCGTTGAACAACAAGCAGATGTGCAGAATAACACACTTTGGGAGTTAAATGAGCATTTTTGGAGGTAGTAAGTCGCAGCCAGGTGATTTTCTTGGCCGTAGTTGCTCTTTGATAACCTTTTCCAATTCACATGGTTGGAATTCAATGGGTTCTTGAGGTTTTAAATTTGCTGCTATTAAAGGAGGGAGAATAAATGAGTTGGTAGCGGGATTTTGTCGGAAAACATTTTGTAAATGGTCAGCGAAAGCACTGGCTCTTTCCTCATCACTGCGAAACCAGGTGCCAGAGGGACTTCGTAGTGGCATAATTGACGCTATTGGATTCTTTAGATTTTTGTAAGCTCTCCACAAAGGGTGCTTAGTGCTGGTGGGAGAGAGTTGCTCGATACATGGCTGTTTTCTTCCTCTTGTTTAAGAGCATTGGTAAGTCTGCGTGTGGCTATTTTAAGCATGTGCCTTGTTGTTGGTGATCTATTGGACTGCCACTCCATTCGTAGGCGTCGTTTATCTAATACCAGCCGCTCGATTTCTCGGTTAGTTCTTATGTAGTTTGGTCACTGGCGGGGTTGAAGCCTTTGCAGCCGAAACTAGAATATTTTCAAGAGTGTTCGTTGACTTGACTATATCCTCCTTAGTAGATAATGCCGGCGTTAGTTCTATGTGTGAACAGACATACTTTCTATATCCAGTTTGTTCTAAAATTTTTGAGTCTATAGGGTGGGTCGACTTCGGCGGTGACCATGTTGCGGGGGACTTGTTTAGTAATTACAAAATCGACTAGGTCTGGGATTTTTCTTGGATCTGCTGGCCAGAATGTAGGCCTACCCGGGAATACATAGTCTAGCTTGTTTTTCGGCTTCGTAAGCGCATTGTACAACTGCTTACCCTTTGGCGTCACAAGTCGAGATCCCCAATGGGTGTGTTTGGCGTTATAGTCACCCGCTGCGATGAATCTGTCACCTAGTGTGTTAAAGAATTCCATGAATTGATCCTCAGAGATTGGAAAGCGTTGTTGAGTTGTTAGGCTATGGACGTAGATTGTAAGTGGTTTTTGTCAAAATTGTTTAAGTGGTGGTGTTTTATGCGATTTCTGATGAGTATTCCAGTGTCTTCATGAGCTTTGATATGTACCATAGATCAAGTATCCTGGTTTCTGATAGTAGCATTACGTCCGTAGGGAAGCCATTATGGGAATTTGAAGATACAAGAAGTCGTATCAGAATATTTTGGTTTTTCATGAGCTCTTGCAAAGTATTTAGCATGAACGTCATGAAGTCTTTCATGCTTTGCTGTAGGGATGGGATCATAGCTTCGATGCCACTTTGTTGAGTCTGTTGGATATTTGTCAATGTATGTTCGAATTGAGCAGTTCTTGTCGGTGGGGCGGGGACTTCTAGTCTGGATTTTAAGGCTCTAGCCAAAGAAATTCCAGGAGTAGTGCTTGGGACAGTTAAGGGTGGTTGAAACATCGGTTGCGGAGAGTAGAAATTGACTCTGTTGTATGTATGTGATGTGGCAATACGTTTGTTTAGGCGGCTCTTCAATTCTTTGTAAACCACACAGTCTCTGTAGTTTGCAGTATGTTTTTCTCCGCAGTTACTGCATTTCTTCACAGACTTATCTTCCTTATTTTTAGGGCAGTTAGTGGTAGTATAAGGTTCGCTATAAACAACACATATGGACTTAAGGGTGCAGTATGCCTTGGTCTGGCCGTATTCCTGGCAATTAGTACATTGAACTGGATTGATACGTTTGTGCGGCTCCTCCACGGTGATCCTCCGATGTAGTAAGCACTGTAGATTGTATATTGGATGCACTTCGTTTTTCTTTAGTGCCTGGACCTCTGGTTCGATTTATATTTTAAATAGTGGTTGCGGAACTTTGTCTTTGTTTAAAATATTAATAGCTGTTTTTGCAGAAAAGTTTTTGGCCTTCAGAGCCTCAATTATTTAGACAGGTGTCACTGTTGCTTCAATGCCCTTAAGAACTACCTGTAGCCCTTTGCAACTTTTTAATTGGTAGGTGTAGTAGTTTTTACCAGCTTCCTTTAGGTATTTAGTCACTATACGGTGGTCTGCTTCTGTTTGAATCTGTAGTTTTCTTTCATGAATATTTCCTTTTTTAAGCGGGATAATGTGGAATTTGCTGTCACCAACCAATGCAACGAGTTTATTTACAAGTGCGTTTGTACTCTGTTCTCGTATGAATATAGGTGAAGGCCTGGTCTTTTTTGGTTCCCCTACCGTTCTTTCGTTGGGTTGTTCGGTTGCAGAATCAGCCAAGATAGCATAGCGGTTTAAATTGTTTACTGCAGAGTTTTCATTGCCGTTGTTGGCTCTATTGATTTTGGGTTGATTACCCACCCTATTGTTTTGCGGGCTGAGATTTCTCTTGATTTGGATGTAGCCAGTGTGCACAGTTTTGGTTTTTCTTTGCGTGCATTATTGTTGTTGCCAATGGTCGGTGTTGCTGAATTATTTACAGCTGGCACAGCGACGAAGTTGTTGTTGTGGTAGCAGTGACAGTTGCTAGGGAGGTCACTGCACTTGTTATTGCAGTGTTAAAGTTTCCCGAAATGGTCGTTTGGCGCTGTGATGGGAGCGGGATAGGAAAGGTGGTCTCTTCGCTCCACGACTTGTGCGCCGAAGCAGGCAAAGAGGGAGAGCAAGAACACGGTCTGTCGTTTGCAGAGGCCAAAAGTTTATTTTTCGAGTTATTTGAAGGTGAGGGTGCTCGATCATCGATTTGCGGCGAGACGAAAGCAAAGTATGCATTGTTGCTTTGTAAAGAGAGACGGCGCTCGTCTTGTTCACATTTTCCCTGAGTGCGTATGTCGTTTTCATTCATTGATCCAAATCCAAATATAACAATGACCAGAACAATATGGAATAATTATTTATTTTAGTAAATAATTACAATAGTCAATAATTGTTAGTTGTGCGAACTTTACTTTGCACTTTGTGTCTAACTTTCACTATACAGTTGTAGTATTAGAACTTGCTATTGTAGCTAAAAAAAAAGAAACACGTCTGCACTCGCCGACGTTCGACTTGGAATATATGTATATGAGAAGATTAAATCTCGTGATGACAGACCCTTATGAGAGGATACCATAAGAGATGAACTTAATTCCCATTTTGTAAATAATATATGCCTAGTATAAGACATGCCAAAAATGGTAATTTACTAAAATATAAGACAAGATTGGTAGTAAAGGGCTTCAAACAAGAATATATGATGGATTATGATGAGACTTTTGCACCAGTTGCACGAATTTATAGTATTAGATATCTTTCAGCATTTTCAAATCAATATAATTTACTGATCCATGATATGGATTTCAAAATAGCTTTTAAATGGAGCATTAAATGTGAAAAGGCTTAATCCAGTATGATGGAAATAAAGTACATGTTGCAGATCATTTAAATTTAATGATATTTCTAGCAATTTCGTGTTTCTGCTTAGTACGCGCCATGCAGGCGCCTTTTCTATTCTCTTGATGCGCGGCAGACAACCGTTAGAGTTTCTGCCGAACGTAGTCTGGTCGCGGGTAAGACCTGAGGGGAATTAGACGTCTGCACGAAAACGAGAAAGATACAGAAAAATGCAGTGTGCATTAGTATTGGTGTATGCGGACTAGAATAAGTCTCTAAAATGTGTTGGTATTGCATGTAGAGTTAAGAACAACGCATAGTTCTGATTTCGTGAAAAGAGATTGGCTCAGTCAGTTTTCGATCGATCATAACAGACATGCCTCGCTCACGCGATAGAAAACGTTGCGCAGAGTAGTGAAGACGAAGAAGGGCATCCTGATGACTCTTCGACATCAGAAATGGGATCGCCTATACTTACTTTGAACAATGAAAATAGTTTGCTAATAATTTTGGAGTCGCAAAATCTACATTTTTCTGAACTTTTGAAACAAGTGCAACACTCACAAAGAGAGCCAAAAGAATCGTTTGCTGTGGTATTGCCGAGGTTTAATCCAAAACGTGCGGGATCAGACGCGCAATCCTGGTGTTCAACGGTGGACTACATCTTGTCTGAAAACCAACTGGAAGGCAGCGCTCTCTGGTATATCATGGACACAGTTCCGAGAATTGTTTCTGCATTTTGCGGGAACAGAAACATTAGCGGCAGCAGCTATGCTAAATGGACGCCCTGCGGAAGGCAAGTGCCTTTC
This sequence comes from Zaprionus ornatus, assembly GCA_018904035.1. Classification (NCBI taxonomy): domain Eukaryota; kingdom Metazoa; phylum Arthropoda; class Insecta; order Diptera; family Drosophilidae; genus Zaprionus; species Zaprionus ornatus. The sequence goes on along the minus strand of JAEIFZ010000305.1, from coordinate 163,984 downwards.
GTTATATGGAAGCCGAATGGTTACTTCGCTTATGGCCAAATGGAAGACGCAGAGTGTGGAGCAAATCGCAGTGTCCATTACACTGGCGCATGCAGCTGGAATTGACAGGCGTTTGCGGCGATTAGTTTTCACTTCCGACATCAACACTCGGAACGAGCTGCACCAAGAACTAAAGGCCTATTCATTTGACGCTAGACCGAGTCACCTTTCAAACGATGGTACATCAGAGCTGCCAGGAAAACGAGCTAAGCCCTACTTCAAGTGTCACAGCTGCGGAAAGCCTGGTCACAAAAAGTCGGATTGCCGACCATAAACAGTGGCAGTGCATGTTCAGCAACCCGGCAAGGAACCATCTGGGAAAGACCGGTTTACTTTGACTTGTTTCAACTGCGGAAAAGCTGGACACATCTCTACTGTATGTCCTGATTGTCAGGAGCTTTCATCGTCTAGCAAAATTAACATTGTAAAAGATGTCAACATCTGTACCGTTTTTGAGCCTGTAGGAACGTTTCGCAATCTGGTGAGTCGTTCCAATTTTGTTTTGATTCTGGAGCCAAATGTTCACTCATCAAGGAGGCTACTTCGCAGAGACGATCCAGAATGGGCAACGACGCTCTGATTGGTCGAGATATTTTGAGCCAGGGAGTCGGTGTGACAATAACATCAAAATCTCTTACTATGTTTAATGAAAAATCTATATTGCCTGTTGAAGTTCCCGAAATGAATCCTGATTTGGCTATTGTTGACACCGATCTGCATGAATCTGATAGAGACCAATTGTTGTCAATACTACAAGAATATTCAGGGTCATTCATAAATGGAATTCCACAAAGCCGTGTGACTACGGGATAGTTAGAAATTCGCTTGATCGATCAAAATAAGACGGTTCAAAGGCGCCCATATAGGTTGAGTGTAGAGGAAAAGGAAAAAGTTCGGAATTAAATTCAACAGTTGTTGGAATCAAACATTATTAGACCCAGTTCCTCCCCCTTTGCGAGCCCAATGTTACTTGTCCGAAAAAAAATGGTACTGACCGCCTCTGCGTGGATTATAGAGGGCGAAATGCAAATAGCGTTTCTGACAAGTACCCATTGCCGCTAATTTCTGATCAAATAGCTAGCCTGAGTGGTGCTAGGTTTTTCAGCTGTATAGACATGGCAAGCGGATTTCCCCAGATCCCAATTCACCCGGATTCAGTCGAGCGAACGGCATTTGTCACCCCAGAAGACCAGTACGAATACTTGACTATGCCCTTCGGGCTTAAAAATGCACGTTCCGTATTCCAAAAAGCTATTAATCGTGCCTTAGGTGATCTTAGCTATTCATATGCCATTGTTTATATGGATGACGTAATGATAATTGCACGTAAAGAAGAAGCTTTTAGTAGATTGCGAATAATATTGCAAACACTTACGCATGCTTGATTTTTTTTTAATATTTCCAAATGTTCCTCTCTAAAGTTTTGTGTTGAATATTTGGGTTTCGAGGTTAAGGCAGATGAGATTCGACCAAATCCCAGCAAAATTCGAGACCATTTGAATTTGCCACCCGCGCAGTCCGTCACTCAGTTGAGACAATTTGTTGGGCTAGTCTCATATTTTCGATATTTGTACCCGTTTTCATAACGGATGAAATCTCTTTACGTCCTTACTTCAAAGAGCAAGTCATTTTTGTGGAAATCGGAGCATGAGCAAATACGGCGAAAAGTAATATCTGTATTAACTATTTTTCTGCACCGAATTGAACAGAAGCCTCGAGTTATCGAATATTTTAGCAAGATGACATCTTCAGCATCATCAATTTACCATTCATATGAACTGGAGACACTTGCTGCCTACAATTCTATAAAACACTTTCGCCATTACTTGCATGGCCGTCGTTTGTTGTGTTTACTGACTGCAATTCGTTTAAAGCTTCTCGTATAAAGGTAGAACTGACCCCTAGAGTTCGTAGGTGGTGGTCGTAGTAGCAATCTTTTGAATTTGATATTCAGTATAGACCAGGTGAGCGTAAGGATGCTCGTGATTTGTATTGGTGATCGGCTGTGTTTTTATTTTGCTCCGCTTATTTTATTTTTTTAAACTAGAAACTAACGTGATTTGCTATATTCATTGTGTTTTAAATTTGTGTACAGTGTCTGTGCTAACAAGTGAGATTCACGGGAGTCTGGCATAACTACTAAAATTGTGTTTAAAGTAGTTTTTATTCTTGTTTAACTGACGCGTCTTAAGCGTCTTGCTATTCTTTGTTTTTGTTCCTATTTCGCACTCCCACGCTCATTCGCGCTTACATCGCTCTCTGAGAGGGCTGCGCTGTGCTAAGAGTTATAGTTGTGTTGTTGCTCTTTCTTGTTTTCGTGTCTCGCGCTCTCGCTCTCACGCTTTATTACGCTCTCTGGTATACTAGTAGTGGTAACCAGCTGTGTATCATTAGATTTTTCTGCTTTCTTGCTCTTTTTTAACTTTTTCCTTTTGGAACTAATATTTTGTATTTCGCTTTAACATTCTTGTTTGTTTTTTTGGTGTTCCCTACCATATTTCTTGTAGGCTTATTAGTCCGCAGTAAAAATGCTGGTGTGCTCTGCAACCTCTTGCAAATGCAAGGCCGATTCAAAGCCAGACTTTGTTTCTTGCTGGTTGTGTGATAAATTCTATCACATAAAATGCATCGGCTTAACAGCACGAATCAAAGACACCCTCAACAGCAATGATTCTGGCCTGAAATGGTCATGCGAAGTTTGTCGGGTGAAAGAACTGACTTTGAGTAAGATGCTTAGGGAGACCAAATTAAAATTTGAAAAGCTGCGTGCAGCATTTTCAAATCTCCAATCTGAATTTTCAGATATGGAAACTAAATTTACTAATTTCGAATGTTCCGATGAGCCTTCCGCACTTCCACCGGCAACTCCTTCAGGTATAACATCTCCAGTTATTGCCTACTTAACCCCCTCTACGTCTACGTCTCCTAACATTCCTCTAGCCGCCCCGGCTGTTTTGTGCGATCCACCACTTTTGATCGTCACCTCTCCAGTCGCGCCTTTATCCAAAAAGAATCTTCAAAATTCTTTTGATAACACTGCCGTCAATACGCAAACGGTTGTTTCAAACGTTAAATCGCTTGTCGCGGTTAAGCCCAAGAAACATGTTTTCGTTTCACGCCTTGCACCTGATACTTCGATTGAAGATGTAAAATCATTTATTCAATCAAAAATTTCTGTACCTAACATTGTAGTAGAAAAGTTTAAATTTAACTACACGCGAGATATCTCATCCTTCAAAATAAGTATACCTGCAGACAATTTTCAATCTGTTTGCAGCGGAGCCTTCTGGCCGCCTGACTTATATGTAAAAGAGTATTCTCCAAAACCAAAAAATCGAACTGCGGTACCACTTCCTTCAACTTCTCGCGCCTCTTCTTCTTCTAGTGGAGCATCAAAAAACCAGTAGAGATTTCCCATCTTTATTTAGCTTATCAAAACGTTAGAGGCCTAAACTCTAAGCTCTCTAAATTGTTTATGAATAGTGTTTCGTTCGATCATCAAATTTTAATATTTACTGAAACCTGGTTAAAACCTGATGTAGATAACTGCTCAATTTTTCCTAATAAGTACACCTCCTTCAGATGTGACCGTTTATCACGAATTGGAGGTGGTGTTCTTATAGCTGTAAGGTCAGATCTTCCTTCCGAACTTGTTCCATTAGACCATGGTTCTTCCTTAGAATTTTTATGTGTTAAAATGACGATGTGTCAAATTTCAATTTACATTACCTGCTCGTATATTCCTCCCTCTTCTGATATATCTGTCTACCTAGACCATCTTTCATCTATCCAATCAGTTGCCTCTAAACTATCTGATAGAGATTATCTGCTAGTTTTTGGTGATTTCAACTTACCAGAAGTTACTTGGTCATCTCAATCAGATATATTGGTGCCCTCTGTATTTAACTCTTTCTTAAATGGCCTTTCGGAGCTATCTCTTTATCAAATAAATACTGTTCCTAATTGTAGTGGTAGAATGCTTGATTTAATTTTCTCTTCTGACATTTTACTAAACACTATCTCTAGAATGAATCCCTTAGTTCTTCCTGAAGATCCCTATCATCCTACATTGGACCTGGTTCTAACTCTGCCAACTTCTATGCAAACTGCAACTGTTTCCCCTATAATAAAATCACGTTGTTTTCGTAGGACCGATTTCCAAAAATTGAATTGTTTAATTTTGGAACATGATTGGTCATTTCTTTATTCATGTTCTGATCTAAATAAATGCATTTCATTTTTTTATTCCTCTATGAACTCATTTTTTGATCAATGTGTTCCTGTTACTTTTCCCGTAAAGTCAAATAGGCCTCCTTGGTTTTCACGTGAGGTAGTAAGGCTAAAAAATTTGAAATCGCGGTATTTTAAAAAGTTTAAATTAACTCGTAATCCTTCCGATTTTACACGTTATATTGCTGCAAGAGCAAACTTTATTGCTCTGAACGCAAATTGTTACAAAAAGTATTTGCGTCGCTGCCGTTTGCAGTTTGCTCAGGACCCAAAGCAGTTTTATAACTTTGTTAACTTAAAACGTAAATCAAGTAGATTTCCTCCCTCTCTATCATACGAAAATAAGGAAGCAACTAATGATCAGGCAGCTGCCGATTTGTTTGCAGACTTTTTTCAATCAACTTATTTAACAGAACCTTATAGTTCCCCTTTACATCCATACCCTTATAGTATAGAAAATTTTAACACTGTCTTCTGTCCTTCTATCGACAAAACCTCTCTACTAATTGATCTTAAATCGATAAAACCCGTTTTTTCTCCTGGCCCTGACGGAATTCCAGCATGCGTACTTAGATTTTGTGCTGATTCGATTTTGAATCCAATTCATAAGCTATTTGACTTGTCACTATCCAATAGTTATTTCCCACCTATTTGGAAAAACTCTTTTTCCATTCCTCTTCACAAAAGTGGTTCTAACCATGATGTGAAGAACTATAGATGTATTTCCAAGTTGTCCGCAATTCCTAGGATTTTTGAAAAAAATTTTACAGGCCCAGTTAACTTTTATGTGTAAATCTATAATTTCACCCCATCAACATGGGTTTATAAAGGCAAGATCAACAGCTACTAATCTTTTAGAATTCTCATCTCACATCAATCTAGGATTTCGGAACAAAATGCAAACTGATGTGGTCTATACTGACTTCAGTAAAGCATTTGACTCCGTAAATCATAATCTCTTAATTCATAAGTTAAATTTGATTGGTTTTCCTCAAAAGCTCCTTCTGTGGATATCCGATTATTTAACTAACAGGTCTCAACGAGTTCTTTTTAAAGAATGTCTCTCTAAGCCGATCTTAGTTACTTCTGGTGTTCCTCAGGGCAGCCACCTTGGACCATTGCTATTTAACCTTTTTATTAACGATCTTCCTTCAATACTCCTTCACTCTAACATTCTTATGTATGCTGATGATGTGAAACTCTGTTTGACACACAATGATCCAGCAAATAACCTTCTTCAAACAGATCTTGATTTGTTTTTTGAATGGTGCAGCCATAATCTGCTGCATCTTAACTGTTTGAAGTGCAAGGTTATGTCATTTTACAGATGTAACTATCATGTCATCGATTACAATCTTAACCTAACCCCACTCTTAAGAATATCTGAAGTAGCTGATTTAGGTATCCTCTTTGATCATAAATTGAAATTTGATCGTCACATTACACAAATTGTCAATAAGGCATTTCGACTACTCGGGTTCATCAAAAGATGGGCCAAAGAATTCGAGGATCCTTACACGACAAAGTTGCTTTACACTTCTCTTGTTCGTCCAACTCTTGAATATGGGTCTTGCGTGTGGTCGCCGCAATACCATATTCACCAAGATAGAATTGAGTCTGTTCAAAAGCAGTTTCTACTCTTTGCCTTGCGCAGTTTTAATTGGGTTCCGGGTGTAGACTTACCACCATACTCTAGTAGACTCCTTCTAATTAACCTACCTTCCTTAACTAACCGTCGTATTATGTTAGGCGTTATGTTTATTGTAAAGCTAATAAAGTACAATATAGATTCCCCTACTCTGCTTACTCAACTTAATTTCTGTATTCCTTCTAGAGTTACTCGTAATTTTATGCCACTATCCTTGGCCTTTTGTAATACTAACTATAGCTTGCATGATCCCTTCCGAGTTCTCTGTGCTGACTACAACAGACTGTCTAGAGTTTTCAACTCCGAGTCCTCCCTTTACTCTGTTAAACTGTCTATCCTCAATCAATTAACACTACATGCTAACAACTAATATTAATCTACCGATCTGATTGGGTTTTACTGGGTTTTCCCCAATCCTTTGCAGCAAATGTTGGATCGAGAATTCTTGTTTTGTTATCCCCAGCTTAAATTTAAAAATATATACTCTTAATTAATTTTAATTCTAAACTTATTGCAAAATTTTAATTTCAAATTCTAAATTATTTTCTTTTTTTTTTTAAAAATCTTCAATTTTAATTCGATGTAATCTAATTTTTAATTTTAATTTTAAGTCGACTGTTTTAGTTGACTATAAAAAAATTAAAAAATGAAAAATAATGGTTTTTTTTTTTTTTTTTTTTTATAATTTTTAATAAAAATATTAAATTTTTTATAAGGAGTTAAAAAAAAAAAAAAAAATATTAAAAAAATAGTATATTTTTTTTTTTAGTAAAAGAAAAAAAAAAAAATTTATTTTTATTATTTTTAATTTTTTTATTATGTTGTGTTTGTGGGTTTTTTTTAAAAATAATAAAATAGGTTGGGTAAAACCAAAAAAAAAAAAAAAAAAAAAAAAAAGAAAGTGGTTTTGTATAATAAAAAAAGATTTGTTGTTTATTATAAATTAAGTATAATATTTTATTTTTGTGGGGGGGAAAAAAATTAAAAAAAGTAAATGGTTTTTTGGTTGGTAAAAAATAAAAAATATATATGCCAATTTGTGGATTGTCAAAACCTCCGTCTGGCAAAATACAATCCGAACTCTATCCCATTCCTAAACTTAATAGAAAAAGCGACCAGAAGGTCGTGTTGTAACTGTGTTGATAGACGCATTTACCAAATTTGTCTATCTCTCTTATACTACGAAGTTAGACACTGATAGTTGCATTAAGGCAGTGAGGTCTGTTATATCATTATTCGGTGTCCCCTCCCGACTTATCGCTGATCAAGGTCGTAGTTTTGCTAGTTCAGCATTCCGTGATTTCAGCTCAGCACAAAAAATGGATTTACATTTAATTGCCACAGGTGCTAGTCGTGCCAATGGCCAAGTGGAGCGAGTCATGAGTACTCTAAAGTCCATGCTGACTGCGGTTGAAACTGGCCCAGGATCTTGGCAGGATTTTTTAGATGAGATTCAGCTGGCTCTTAATAGCACACCCAATAGAGTTACTTAAGTCAGTCCATTAGAGATACTTATTGGCAAAGAAGCAAGGACATTTGGTCTTACACCTATTGTAAATGAAGAAAATATTGTCGATGTTGGCATAGTTAGAGAAATGTCAAAACGTAACATGGAAAAGAATGCCAAAATTGATAAAGCTAGATTCGATAAAAATAAAGCTTCTATTGTAAGACACAAGGTAGGAGACCATGTTTTGCTTAAAAATGAAGAGCGTCACCAGACCAAATTAGAACCTAAGTTTAAAGGCCAATTTGTAGTGGCCGAAGTATTACCAGGAGATCGATATAAACTCAAAGCATTAAATAATAACCGAACTAATAAATATTCTCTTGAATCTTTGCGATGTATGCCTGAGAAGAGGATTACCACAATGTTTGAAGATGACAGCGCAGAATACGCCAGTGATCAAGCCAGTGAGGGCTGTGATCTTGAGAATGACTAAGAATTTGTAAACCTCCGGACCTATTCCAAATACGACTTTCTCTACCTCATGGGTGCCCGAGTTATGTGGTTCGCCATTTTGTTGCAGTAAAGTTTAAATTTGGTAACGGTTGGAGGTGTGAGTTAGTTGGCCGGCTTATAGACTGCGTCAACTGGGTGTCACGTATGTTGTGAAGAAGATAAAATTATGATTGATTTATTGAAAGTTGATGGTAATCCGGATCTCATGGCTGAAATGTAATAAATGAAATGTTTAAAAATTAGTATTGGTTTGCTTTAAAGTAATAAAAAATGAAGAATAACGTTGCGCAGACAATAACGAGAGTAGTGAAGAGGAAGAAGGGCATCCTGATGACTCTTCGACATATATAAGCTTAACAAAGCAATTTATGGTCTTAAACCTTCTGCAAGATGCTGGTATTTGGTATGTGCACTATAAAAATTTGGATTTCGGAATTTAGAAGTAGACGGATGTATATACATATATATTTATATATTTTAGATAAAGGAAATATATATAAAAATATATGTACTATAGTATGTTGACAATATAGTAATTTCGACTTGTGATTTCGAAAGAATGTCTAAACTTAAAACATATTTTTTAAATAAGTTTCAAATGTCCGATTTATATGAAATACAATATTTTAATGGTATTAAAATTGATAGAAATGATGATCAAATTTGTCTCAGTCAATCTGCATATATTAAATATGTTTTAAAAAAATTCAATATGGAAGATTTTAATCCAGTTAGTCTTCCAAGCAAATTATATTATGAGGTCTTGCAATCAGAAGAATCATATGAAGCACCATGTAGAAATTTGATTAGTTGTTTGATGTACGTAATGTTGTGTACACGACCGGATTTAAGTATATCAATAAGTATCTTAAGTCGATATACAAAAAATTATAATAAAGAATTATGGCAATGTCTTAAAAAAATTTTTAGATACTTAAAAGGAAGTGTGGATTTGAAATTATTATTTAAAAGGAATTTGAAAGTAAATAAAATTCTTATGGGGTATGTTGACTCTAATGGTGCCGGAAATGAGACTGACAGAAGAAGTACTACTACTACTACTACGAAAAATTCTTCTCATGGAAACATGATTTTACTACCGTTCAAATTTCATTAATTTTTTACGGTTTAATAGGCATGGATTTGCTTTCACTTCTTAAAACCAAAATCTATCTAAAAAATTTAAAATTAAGAACTCCAAATACTACCATACCAATAGTAAGCTACAGTAACAAAACTTCAAATATATATTTTATAGCCGCTCACACTAAAACTATATTGCCGTTTCCGCTATGGGACAAACAAGGAGAGTTCTATTATAACACATTCAATATTAACGATGATCTTATTATATCAGGAAGTATTTACAATTCAAAGAATTATATAACAAATTTCGAAGTAACAAATTATCAAGATTCAGATCAATTACCGTATCTCGAAACTCCACTGAAAGGAACACCATATACAAAATAGATCAACATTTCCTCTGATTTTACTCAATTGAAAAACTTTCCTAACCTATAACACCTTAATACTGAAGAACAACATGGTTTAATATCGTTGTGCAAAAGTTTCTCTGATATTTTCTTCAACGAATATACGCATCTCACCTTTAAAAAAGAAAATTATACATTCGATTCCAACCAACCGATAACGTTCACAATTTTGTAAGATCTTATAGGTACCCGTTCATTCACAAAGAGGAGTTAAAGAAACAAATACATTCATTGCTAAACCAAAACATAATTAAATCTATCTACTCTCCTTGGAGTACACCGGTTTGGATCGTTCCAAAAGGAGAACAAAAATGGCGACTTGTAAGAGACTATCGGAAACTGAAGGACAAATCCGTTTCCGATAAGTATCCTATACCCAATATCAAATTGAGATAAACCCGATGACACTGCCAAAACCGCTTTTACCGTGGAATGAGGCCATTACGAATTTCTAAGAATGTCCTTTGGTTTGTAGGGGTCAGTTAACAAATCCAATAGGAAACTGTCCACGCACTGATAATCGAATTAAATATCGCATGTGATAAGATTATTGTATAAGAGATACAAGCTCAGTCACCTGCAATTCGCCTCATTTGCTCTTCTCATTTGCTTACCCTGTCACTCTAATAGAAGATGAGGTTTAACATGTTCTATCTCTTACCTACACACTACAATCGAGGCGACGAAACTGAAGGGAAAAGATGAGATAAGCATTTACAGTTAGTTATTCCATGAAGAGGTAATGCAAATTGGAAGAGAACTCCGCTACGTTAGCGAAAAATATTGAAGCACATGTTCACTTTGATTTGAACGGCCTCAGCTCGCAGATTCATTACTGCATTCTGAATTGCAAGTACAAGTGGATACAATTAACCTTAAAACCTGCAAAGGTTAACACGCACTAGTTTATATTTTATTTTCTGCAAAGTATATTTAAAACTCCGAGTAAATAAAAGCATTGGATTATTGGGTGCAAGTGGTAAATCCGTGAAAAGGTGATATTAATTTTATCATATCTGAAATGTGTGTGTCTAACAAAGCGTTATTCCAGGCAGACCAGCATAAATTACATTGTTGCCGGCCGGTCTGCGACTAGTACTATCGCGCATCAGCAGCATAGACGTAACGCCGCTGCGCGAAAATCAGCAACCGGTCGGCCAATTAGTATTTAGCCGTCCCCATAACCTAAATTCTGGGAAGCGCACATTTGTGTATGCTGCAGGGAAGCTTCCTTCTTTTCGTGAAGGGCATCAACAGCCCGGGTTGCGACCTCAAGGTGCATTTTCAACACCGAGAAGCATACTGGCTGCAGTTCTCGGAAGCTCCGCAGAACTTTGACACTGGACATACATAAAAAGATGCAAAATGTTTGTCTTTCACTCTAGCGCTTGGTAGATCTGTACGAATTCATCAGCGCAATCATTTGGATCACGCAAGTTATTGAGTACTTAAAGAAAAACTATCTTCATTTTTTTATATATAGAAGAAAAAAAAAATATCACATATTAAAGTCAATTTTTCTCTACACAATTAGATTGAGACACTTATATATATGTCAGAGAAGGGGATCTTGGCTGATCTCCTTCCATTATTTTTATATTATTTTTACAAGTCTGAGAGCACAGCAAGTGCAAGATGTTAAGTCGTCACTCTCCTTTTACTGGACTCTACTCAACTTACCGTTTCGCCGCGTGGCGTCGTTCCTTTTTTTCGTTCCTCTACCAAGTATTTCATCACGTTCATTCAGCAAAGTATTTCATCATATTCATTCTTTTTGCATGTACACTCTTACATACTAGAACATCTGCAGGCGCCATGCTCATTCGAATTGCCATTCAAATGATGCTCTTGTTATATAACAGAATTCATTCCTCCAACATACCATGTACTACTTTTCAGTTAAATTCAAACTCAACATTATTCTGTTACGAGGCTGCGACACGGCCTTCCTGACGATCACACGTCCTCGTGTGCTATAAAACATTTCTTTTTTTAAAGCTCAAATACTTCTTTATTTTAACACATAATTTGAAATTAGTTCGACATAGGATGTTGCTTCAACTAAATATAAAATACTTCATGACTTTAACATAAGATTTTCTTTTCTCTTTACTTATAGATTACAACAGAAGATATTTCTTCATTTCAACATAAGATATTTGTTCATTTCAACAAAAGATTTTGTTTGCTTTACTTGTGTTTTATTTATAAGGGCTCCATGCTCTGCTCAAGTTCTCTCTATCAATTAGCGTTTTCTCTTCTCTTTTTTCTCATCTTCTGTTCAAGCCAAACAACTACACCTCCGCTATGCCACATGATACTTCACATTTCGTTTCGAAAGACTATCCATAACACACTCTCGCTCACTAGAGAGTCTATCACGTCACGTTCTTAGGCTCTTGCTGCACACCTTTGCAACGATAACACGCACTCTGCGTCATGGTCACTCTTGACCATCATAGCCCCCTCCATGCAGCCACTGGCCAGCTAACTACATGGTGCGGCTGTAGCCTTGTGAATGATTTAATTTGTGTTGATGGAACCATCGAGTGCCTCACCCGGCGATCTCTCGATTGTCTCTGCGTCTACCTCCTTAGGCATCGCGCGCAATTGTTCATGTGCATACTTATATGTTCGTTTGCTTGTCAAAGATTTCAACGTTTATCGGTCACCATCAAGCTTCTCTATTATCACTAAAGAACCTTTAAACTTTGGGTCGAGCTTTGTTTGGTGCCGTTCTTCATTCTTGAGCAGGACATGGTCGCCCATTGTTTATTGAATTTTTTAACTAAGTGCAACTGCAATCAGGAATTCTCGCAGATGAATTCAATGCAGTATTAAGTCCAAACACAACAAAGAGACAAGCTTGGTTTATTGAATTGGTTTCCATTTCGGCACCACTAGAATTCCCAACGAGTTCTAGCAGTGCCCCAAGTTAGTCAGCGATGAATGCTGATGATCGAAGTTGGCTACTTCGTGAAACAATTGTACATTCAAGCCCGCTCTTGTTCTTGTTGTGTTTGGCAAAAATAAAAAACAATAAAAAATATCGACTAAATAATATCGACTAGATAAGCTATGATGCAGAAATCGAACCGATATTGATATTGACCTCGAGTCAGTTAAAATGCTTTTAACAAATGCAGGTTGTAAGCCACGTTTATTACAAATAACGGTAGACACTCCGGACAATGCTCTACACCAATAGAGCTTTATGCACCTTTTAACTAAGTGCAACTGCAATCAGGAATTCTCGCAGATGAATTCAATGCAGTATTAAGTCCAAACACAACAAAGAGACAAGCTTGGTTTATTGAATTGGTTTCCATTTCGGCACCACTAGAATTCCCAACGAGTTCTAGCAGTGCGGAGATGAAACTGTCTTCGATCACCAAGTTAGTCAGCGATGAATGCTGATGATCGAAGTTGGCTACTTCGTGAAACAATTGTACATTCAAGCCCGCTCTTGTTCTTGTTGTGTTTGGCAAAAATAAAAAACAATAAAAAATATCGACTAAATAATATCGAATAGATAAGCTATGATGCAGAAATCGAACCGATATTGATATTGACCTCGAGTCAGTTAAAATGCTTTTAACAAATGCAGGTTGTAAGCCACGTTTATTACAAATAACGGTAGACACTCCGGACAATGCTCTACACCAATAGAGCTTTATGCACCTTTTAACTAAGTGCAACTGCAATCAGGAATTCTCGCAGATGAATTCAATGCAGTATTAAGTCCAAACACAACAAAGAGAAAAGCTTGGTTTATTGAATTGGTTTCCATTTCGGCACCACTAGAATTCCCAACGAGTTCTAGCAGTGCCCCAAGTTAGTCAGCGATGAATGCTGATGATCGAAGTTGGCTACTTCGTGAAACAATTGTACATTCAAGCCCGCTCTTGTTCTTGTTGTGTTTGGCAAAAATAAAAAACAATAAAAAATATCGACTAAATAATATCGAATAGATAAGCTATGATGCAGAAATCGAACCGATATTGATATTGACCTCGAGTCAGTTAAAATGCTTTTAACAAATGCAGGTTGTAAGCCACGTTTATTACAAATAACGGTAGACACTCCGGACAATGCTCTACACCAATAGGGCTTTTATGCACCTTTTAACTAAGTGCAACTGCAATCAGTAATTCTCGCAGATGAATTCAATGCAGTATTAAGTCCAAACACAACAAAGAGACAAGCTTGGTTTATTGAATTGGTTTCCATTTCGGCACCACTAGAATTCCCAACGAGTTCTAGCAGTGCGGAGATGAAACTGTCTTCGATCACCAAGTTAGTCAGCGATGAATGCTGATGATCGAAGTTGGCTACTTCGTGAAACAATTGTACATTGAAGCCCGCTCTTGTTCTTGTTGTGTTTGGCAAAACTAAAAAAACAATAAAGAATATGATGCAGAAATCGAACCGATATCGATATTGACCTCGAGTCAGCTAAAATGTTTTTAACAAATGCAGGTCGTAAGCCACGTTTATTACAAATAACGGTAGACACTCCGGACAATGCTCTACACCAATAGAGCTTTATGCACCTTTTAACTAAGTGCAACTGCAATCAGGAATTCTCGCAGATGAATTCAATGCAGTATTAAGTCCAAACACAACAAAGAGAAAAGCTTGGTTTATTGAATTGGTTTCCATTTCGGCACCACTAGAATTCCCAACGAGTTCTAGCAGTGCCCTGCAAGTTAGTCAGCGATGAATGCTGATGATCGAAGTTGGCTACTTCGTGAAACAATTGTACATTCAAGCCCGCTCTTGTTCTTGTTGTGTTTGGCAAAAATAAAAAACAATAAAAAATATCGACTAAATAATATCGAATAGATAAGCTATGATGCAGAAATCGAACCGATATTGATATTGACCTCGAGTCAGTTAAAATGCTTTTAACAAATGCAGGTTGTAAGCCACGTTTATTACAAATAACGGTAGACACTCCGGACAATGCTCTACACCAATAGGGCTTTTATGCACCTTTTAACTAAGTGCAACTGCAATCAGTAATTCTCGCAGATGAATTCAATGCAGTATTAAGTCCAAACACAACAAAGAGACAAGCTTGGTTTATTGAATTGGTTTCCATTTCGGCACCACTAGAATTCCCAACGAGTTCTAGCAGTGCGGAGATGAAACTGTCTTCGATCACCAAGTTAGTCAGCGATGAATGCTGATGATCGAAGTTGGCTACTTCGTGAAACAATTGTACATTCAAGCCCGCTCTTGTTCTTGTTGTGTTTGGCAAAAATAAAAAACAATAAAAAATATCGACTAAATAATATCGAATAGATAAGCTATGATGCAGAAATCGAACCGATATTGATATTGACCTCGAGTCAGTTAAAATGCTTTTAACAAATGCAGGTTGTAAGCCACGTTTATTACAAATAACGGTAGACACTCCGGACAATGCTCTACACCAATAGAGCTTTATGCACCTTTAACTAAGTGCAACTGCAATCAGGAATTCTCGCAGATGAATTCAATGCAGTATTAAGTCCAAACACAACAAAGAGAAAAGCTTGGTTTATTGAATTGGTTTCCATTTCGGCACCACTAGAATTCCCAACGAGTTCTAGCAGTGCCTCAAGTTAGTCAGCGATGAATGCTGATGATCGAAGTTGGCTACTTCGTGAAACAATTGTACATTCAAGCCCGCTCTTGTTCTTGTTGTGTTTGGCAAAAATAAAAAACAATAAAAAATATCGACTAAATAATATCGAATAGATAAGCTATGATGCAGAAATCGAACCGATATTGATATTGACCTCGAGTCAGTTAAAATGCTTTTAACAAATGCAGGTTGTAAGCCACGTTTATTACAAATAACGGTAGACACTCCGGACAATGCTCTACACCAATAGGGCTTTTATGCACCTTTTAACTAAGTGCAACTGCAATCAGTAATTCTCGCAGATGAATTCAATGCAGTATTAAGTCCAAACACAACAAAGAGACAAGCTTGGTTTATTGAATTGGTTTCCATTTCGGCACCACTAGAATTCCCAACGAGTTCTAGCAGTGCGGAGCTGAAACTGTCTTCGATCACCAAGTTAGTCAGCGATGAATGCTGATGATCGAAGTTGGCTATTTCGTGAAACAATTGTACATTCAAGCCCGCTCTTGTTCTTGTTGTGTTTGGCAAAACTAAAAACAATAAAAAAATATCGACTAAATAATATCGACTAGATAAGCTATGATGCAGAAATCGAACCGATATTGATATTGACCTCGAGTCAGTTAAAATGCTTTTAACAAATGCAGGTTGTAAGCCACGTTTATTAC
This sequence comes from Zaprionus ornatus, assembly GCA_018904035.1. NCBI lineage: Eukaryota > Metazoa > Arthropoda > Insecta > Diptera > Drosophilidae > Zaprionus > Zaprionus ornatus. Next base: position 148,305 of record JAEIFZ010000305.1, on the reverse strand, counting down.
CAATAACGGTAGACACTCCGGACAATGCTCTACACCAATAGAGCTTTATGCACCTTTTAACTAAGTGCAACTGCAATCAGGAATTCTCGCAGATGAATTCAATGCAGTATTAAGTCCAAACACAACAAAGAGACAAGCTTGGTTTATTGAATTGGTTTCCATTTCGGCACCACTAGAATTCCCAACGAGTTCTAGCAGTGCGGAGCTGAAACTGTCTTCGATCACCAAGTTAGTCAGCGATGAATGCTGATGATCGAAGTTGGCTATTTCGTGAAACAATTGTACATTCAAGCCCGCTCTTGTTCTTGTTGTGTTTGGCAAAACTAAAAAACAATAAAAAATATCGACTATATAATTTCGACTAGATAAGCTATGTATAAATGTTTTTAATTTGTCATATTTAGCATTTTTCTCTATATTATGTAGGGTTGTTTTTCTAATACTATCTCTGTCAACTGCATCTTCTTCTATTAATGGCATCATGCCCATAGGTCTAGGTCTCTTTCCCTATTAATAATTCTAATGGACTAATTTTTGTTACTTGATGAGCCGTGCAATTCATGGCCAACTGGATTTCCTTTAAAGCTTCTTGCCAAGATCGCTTACTGGTCTCTACCGCTGTCAGCATTGCCTTCATGGTACTCATGACGCTCTCCACTTGGCCATTAGCGCGGCCATTATATGCAGATCTATTTTTTGCGATGAGCAGAATTGCTTAAAATCATTGCTACTAAAGCTACGGCCCTGGTCTGCAATTATGCGAGTTGGCACCCTAAAAAGACATATAGTGGACTTAAATGCATCAATGCAACTGTTTGTGTCCAGGTTTAGTGCATGGTGCAAATGAACATATTTAGTGAAGGCATCTATTTGCACTATCACGTATTCTTTAATGTCATTCTTCCCACTTAACTTTCCACTAATGTCGACGTGCACTGTGTGCCATGGAATGCTCACCTTCGGTATGGAATGCAATTCTATTTGAGATTTACCCGATGTTGATTTTGACAGTTTGCATGTGATACAATTTTCGACAAATTTTCGTACGTATTTATACATATGCTGGAACCAATACTGCGTATACACTTTATCTAAAGTTTTTTCCCACCCCGAACGCAATTCATACGTCTTTGCCAATTTATACTGGAATTCATCACTGCAATTTGGCCACCAAATCAGAAATTTCAACATCTCGATGCTGTTCCGCAATTAACCAATTGTCTGTGATGTCCGCCAGCTCTATGCGCATTTCTGTTACTTTCGTTGCAATAGGGGATTTTTCGGTCACTATGGGGTTACGCGAGAGGAAGTCTACATGCGCCATGCTATTTCCCTTTCTGTACTCTACCTCAAAATCAAAAGATTGTAGATACGCCCACCAACGATGGACCCTTGGCGTCAAATCTACTTTATGACGACTGGCTTTCAAGGCGTTACAATCAGTATATACCACAAATGATTGGCCATGTAAATAATGGCGAAAATGCTTCACTGCATTAAACACAGACAGCGTTTCACGTTCGTAAGAGTGGTATCGCGATTCTGCCCCTGTAGTGCATTTGCTATAGTACTCTATAACTCGTGGTTTACCGTCTACTTTATGCATCAATATGGCGCCATACCCATCTGCACTAGCATCTGTATGGAGTTCAATTGGGTACTGAGGGTCATAAATAATCACCTGCTCGTGCTTGTCACACCATTTAAACGTATTATTCTTTGACGTTAGTAAATACAAGGGCTTCATTTTTCCGAAAATTTGGGAATAAACTGTCGAAAATAAGATGACAAGCCAATGAACTGTCTCAGTTGTGTAACTGTCTGTGGTGGCGGTAATGCAGCCAATGCTTGTATCTTTTTCGGATTTGGCCTTATTTCACCATTTTCAATTTGATACCCTAAATATTCAACCTTCGATTTTAAGAAGGTACACTTGTTTATGTTAAAGGAAAACCCTGCCTTGGATAACCTCTGCAACACCTCTTTAAGTCTGATGAACGCCTCCTCTTTTGTGCTAGCTACAATCAGAACGTCATCTATGTAAACAACTGCATATGAGAGTGCTACATCCCCTAAGGCTTGAATGATTGCTCTTTGAAACAAGATGAGGCGTTCTTGAGACCAAAGGGCATAGCTAGGAATTCATATTGGCCTTCTGTAGTGACAAATGCTGTTCGTTCAATAGAATTAGATTTTATTGGGATTTGATAAAATCCGCTAGCCATGTCCAAACTAGACAAATACAAGCTGCCACGCAACCTGTCAATCTGATCTGATATTAGTGGCAATGGATACTTATCTGAGATTGTATTCGCATTTAACTCTCGATAGTCAATACACAATCGATCACTACCACCCTTTTTTTTTACCAACAACATTGGGCTGGCGAATGGTGAACAACTCGGACGTATGACATTGGATTCTAGTAGTTCCTGTATTTTGCTTCTCACCAGCAACTTTTCCTCAGTACTCTGTCTATACGGACGTCTCACAACCGTTTTATTTATATCAGTCAAACGGATTTCTAGTTCACCCGTAGTAACTCTCCTAATTGGTATACCCTTTATAAATGTTGGAGCATATGACTTCAGCAATTCTGCAAGTTCGGCTTTATCGGACTGACTCAGATCTACGTCATTATTTATGGTATCCATGAAATCCAACTCAACAATGCTGGACAGTGTATTGACATTATTTGTTGGCATCAATTGACACTCCAAAACCCTGACCTAGAATTTCACGGCCTATCAGCACATCATACTTTAGATATTTATCCATGACTACATGGAAAAGGATTTCAATGGAAAATTCACAAATTTTTACAGTGGACAGAATTTGCATTGTGCATGTCACTGAGCCATCACCAATGACGCTTAACAATACAGTATTGTTGAGTCTTTTTCCTTTAAACTTATCAACTAATTTTTCTTTCAATAACGAGCACTCCGCTCCTGAATCAAAAAAGTATGGAATATATTCACCAAGTTGATACAGAACTCCTCTTGGTTCAACGACCGAACATAGATTCACTCGCTTCTCATACGTGTTTCCGTTGCTTGTAGACGAAGTATCCGTAGTGCAAGTTGTTGCAATATGGCCCAGCTGGCCACACTTGTAGCAGGTCACGGTGGACAAGTCTCTCTTCGATGTGGAGTTGCTGCGAGTAGAATTATTCTTCGAAGCACTTGATTCTGCTGAAATCCTGCTGCGGCATTCCACGATCCTGTGTCCAGATTTCCCACAAAAGTGACACTTCACGTGTGATGGACATCTCTTCTTTCGTTCTGGCCCAGAGATATAATCTGATGTTTTCCCATCGCTTCTTTTGTCATATGCATAGGCACGTAATTGTTGTTCCATTTCACTGCGTGTACTGATATTCGTTGTAAACAACAAACGTTGCAGCCTGTTGTCCAACTGCGCAGTATGTGCCAGCACAACGGACACCGCAATTTCCTCATTGCTCATTTGCTTCCACTTCGATAGCAACGCCGTAACTTGCCTGCTAGCATACACCGTTAAGTACTCGCTTGGTCTGGGCCCGCCGCTGAACATATTTAGCACAATTCCTGCCGGAGTCTCTACGCCTTCATAACGTTGAACGAACAAGTCTCGGAATTCTGGCCACTTCATTCCGCTGTAGAAAATTTGAGACAACCACTGAGAGGCTCCTCCTTCCAATGAATTGCTTAGCGCCATGACCAGAGCGCTACCTTCCGACACACTTTCTGCCATAATTATGTCAACGGTTTTACACCACGAAGCTGCATCTGCATTTGCCATGTCTGGATTAAATCTCGGCAGCGTTACTTTATTACTGGGTACCGCTGCCATCTTGGAAGTCTGCATACAGTTCATTAAATCCAGAAAATTCTTGTTTGCGCCTCAAATAAAGCACGCCACTGATCACTCGTAAAGTAAAGGGGATCTTGGCTGATCTCCTTCCTTTATTTTTATATTATTTTTACAAGTCTGAGAGCACAGCAAGTCGCCTGCAAGATGTTAAGTCGTCACTCTCCTTTTACTGGACTCTACTCAACTGACCGTTCCGCCGCGTGGCGTCGTTCCTTTTCTCCTCGTTCCTCTACCAAGTATTTCATCACGTTCATTCAGCAAAGTATTTCATCATATTCATTCTTTTTGCATGTACACTCTCACATACTAGAACATCTGCAGGCGCCATGCTCATTCGAATTGCCATTCAAATGATGCTCTTGTTATATAACAGAATTCATTCCTCCAACATACCATGTACTACTTTTCAGTTAAATTCAAACTCTACATTATTCTGTTACGAGGCTGCGACATATATATAGTGCACATCATTCATTTGTAAATGCAAATGCAACATCATCGACTGTTTTCAACATAAATTTAAAGATTTTTAACAGCATCATAACCTGCATCTTCGAAGGGCCCAACGAACGCGCAAGGGAGGAATGTGTGTGAGTAACTGAAAGTAAAACATTATTATTTTATACAAAACAGTAAATTTTTGAAACACCGTCTCAGATGTTGCACTAGTGCATATAATTTGGCATACCTAAATTGAGGTTGCAATGAATTTATATATATTTAGCAAAGTTAAATTTTGAAAAGTTAAACCTGTTGTTGGTCAAGATGTGTAATGTACAGCCCTTCCAATTGTATCAAAAAAACAAAGAAAAAAAAACAAAAAAAAACGATTTTTGTTGAATAAACGGTTAACTCCGAAAAACGATGAATTTGAATTTGAATTTTCGAAAAATATCTAACACAATCCGAAAACGGTTACTATCTCGATAATTCGGAGTCATTATCAATGCAACTCTAATCACGGCGAAGCTCCAATTAGAGCTTTGACTTGCAGGGTAGCTTTGCACTGTTCGAGAGAATAAGTATTCTCTCATAGAGTTCTTTTCTCTTTTGGCATTGTCAACGATCAGACGTGGAGTCTGCGAAAAAGTTTTCCTTACCTTCAAAAAAAACGTGAACTTTTGTAAATCAAGAAAAAAAGTTAAAATTTGAAAAGTGCTGTGTAATATTTTTTTATATAAAAGGCAAATCTGTGAGTATAAAAAAAAATTGATCAGTTTTATCTGATTAAATCTAACACAGATTTTATGTTTTATAAAGAGCGTGCACATTGCAACGGCCAGCGGAGCACCCCGGCTGTTAGAGTACACGTCTCTGCGGATTGGGCTCCCCAGTGCCTTAGATCGGGGCTCTGCGCAGAAAATGAACTGCACACTCGCCAGATCTGCACACCTATCTTTTGGGAAACGGGAAGAACCTTGGCGAGCAGCGAACGCATAACCTCGCTGACTCGCCCTGCCATTCTGGGAGAAAAATATAACCTCTACATCTATATATCTACAAACTATATAAAGATCAGTGCAACTACAAAACAACTATAATTAAAAAATTTAAACAAAATGCAACATACATAAATAGTGATGCACAAACTTACATATTATTATACACATACATCTACACAGTTGGACATTATCAATTAATCAACATTTAACAAGATTAAAAAATAATGCAGCAAGAAAAAAAAAAACAGAAGTAGCATTAACATGAGCAAATGAGAAAAAATGAGAAACAGAGAATTAGTTAAATTGGCCTTTAATTTAAATTTTCATACTTTGGATTTTCATTTCTATTCATTTTTTTAATTTTCTTATTTTTGCATTGCTAATTTTTTTAGACGACTGGCAATCCATATTAGTTACTATTTTCGTGAGAGGCAAGGCATTTTATTAGGTTATATACCTTAAATGGGTATATATCATATGTATATGTGCACACGTGTAAATTTTTTCAGGTTATTAAATTAAAATAATTAAATCCCAACAACAATTCCTCTGGGCCCATAGGATGGATTTGGGTAAGTGAATTTATTATTTTCTTCTTATTTACACTCGCTTATGTGAACATATACCCACAAATACATACATATATTATTCCCTATAAATTGCACAAGCCATATATAAATGAAATGAAAGAATTGAGAGCAGATTATAAGTGAAAGACAAAAAAAATAAAAGTTAAATTCAACAAAAGTTTAGTGCAATTAAATAAGTGAAACAGAAATAAAAGATAGAAATAACCGAAATAACAGAAATTTAAATAGAAATGAAGAAAAATTATAAACCTTAATTACGAAAGAAAACAAATTGGTATAAAATAAATTAAACTAATGTTAGCAACCGAAACAGGAAATTAAATTAAAATATTGAATGGTTTAAAAATAAAGAAACAAACGAGAGCAACAGTCGAGCGGCACTCGACAGTGGGATACCCTTGGACGTATGTTGCCATGAAAAGTATTTAAATGTATAATACTAATCACAAGCTACAAATTAATCATAACACTGCAATGCGCTGCCACCTTGCTTCAATTTCGATACGTTGCCAATAATTTATCGCCGCAATTTCCTAGAACGCGAAAGACTACAAAAATCGGTGGGAGCAGTATATATCGGAATTACTTTATAAATTTTGAATTGGCCAATATCGATAACTTGCAATATATCGAGTAATCAAAATTAATATTTATTTAATTGCATTTTATGGTTTTGTATTTTTTATTGACCCTAAAATATGAATTATTAAATAATAATCATAGCTGCACGTACGCATATTATGAATATTATGAATATGGACACATGCATGCAACTGCTTGCATACATTCATATTCATCTATACGCCACCTATTGGTTGAGTGTTAGCATATATTTATGCACATGTATTTTCGGTAATTGACATGTGCATTGAAAAGAATCGCATCGTTTGTCCTTTTTTTCATGACAAGTAATTTAGTTCTGACGTCATCGACAACTTCTTTGCTGGTCGAAGGGTCGAAATGGTTTATCTAATAACTTCAGTGTTTATTGTCCGATCGGATTGCAATTTGGAGGATAAGTTCATATAGTATTTATCTATATATATGCTAAATAATATGCAGAACGTTAAGAAATGAGTATTTCGAATGTAAATAGCAATGTGAACCAAAACTGGCGATTTGCGAGGGCGGTAGACGTGTTATTCCAAATTGAAAATAAACTTCATCTGCGTATGGTATACAGGAATCTTCATGCTAAATTTGGTGTCCGTAGCTTTTGTAATAGCTGAGATCGACGCGTTCATCCAGACAGACAGACAGACGGACAGACAGACGGACATGGCTCAATCGACTCGGCTATTGATCCTGAGCAAGAATATATATACTTTATGGGGTCTCCGACGCCTCCTTCTGCCTGTTACATACATTTGCACAAAGTTAGTATACCCTTTTTTGACCATTTTCAATGGTCCAAGGGTATAAAAATATTGCATAATAAATAAATCAGAATCAATCAAATCAAATTGGGGGAAAACTATTTTTAATTGAAATTTAATTTAACATGAGAAGTATTTTTTAGGAGAAGAGACGTACAGAGTCCCTGTGTAGCGGAAGTTTTAAAACCCTTCACTTCTTCTAATATTCTTTGTTTCCTAGCTGGTTCCAAATGGCCCGCCCTTATAAAATCTTCAGCAGTAGAGAAAAATTGCTCAGTAGCAATTGAGTTAAGTTTCGTTACATTAAATAAATCAACCTCATTATTATTACTAAACAGATGAATTGCATCATCGGGCACTGCCGATGGTTCGCATATTCTAGATTGGAAAAGGACAATATCATCGGCTGTCATACAACCCGATGCCATATTATTTAAGGCAGAAGCGAAAAGCTGATCGTCACGTTGACGCATTATCTCTGTGAGATCAAAATACAAAAAAAGGTCCCAGAGATACGTACCAAATATTTCATGGTAAGGGTCAGTGGTATTTGGATCGAAAATCCAACTACCTCCTACGGGCTGTAACTGTCTAAGGTCACCGAATACGATGATAGAAACACCACCAAAAGGAGAAGTATTTTTAAAAATTTGCTTCAAACGAGAATCTAAATAAGAAAACATTAGAGAGCTAACCATTGATATTTCATCAATAATAATTAATTTAAGATCGATTAACCTTGAATGAAGGCTATTAACTAAATCATGGCCTAAGGCCCTTAGAGGTGCTGAGCGAGATTGATTAACAGGAAGTGAAAACATGGAATGCAGTGTCGAACCACTAATTCCGAATGCTGCTTTTCCTGTTGGTGCACATAAGAGGATTTTAACAGATGTCGGATCAGCTCCTGGTATACTGTTATACATTACGGATAATGACTGAAAAATTGCTGATATAAGTCGACTCTTTCCGACTCCGGCGCCGCCTCCAACAAATTCATAAAAGACTATATTGATTTTGGCATTATGCAAAGCATGCGTAAAATATAGCTTCTGCTTTAAATTAAGAGATCTAACTATATTAGCTAAGCTTTCCTGAGAAACTAAGGCTGGAAGCTTGATAAAACGGACATTACTATCTTCATCATTCATATCAATATTTCCATCCACATTTAAAACATTTAGATGTGGATCTATTTCAGGCAATCCTAAAACTGTGAAGCCATCATCTACTACTTCCTGTTCTCCTACTTGATTATTCTCATTTCCTGCTTCCTCTGTTAAGTGGCTCAGAGCATTTTCTAGTTCCCTATCATCTAGTAAATTATATCTTCTGCGATTGTTCTCTACTAACTCCGAATTTTCCGTACAGAACAATTCACAGTCATGTGTGACTAAATCCAAATGCTCATCTCGCCATGGGGCGTAAAGCATTTTTAGCTCTCTGAAATAGTCACTTGTTTCTGTATTGACATTAAATCTCCTATACCTAATTATGCACGCAGTGGTCCTCTTTCTGATGAAGCCACTATTATCGCGAAGAGCGTAAACTATTGATTCAGAAGCCCTAGGCACATCATCGTCAAAGTCATCTGCATTTTCTTGGCGAGCTCCTCGTTCTGATTTGCAGTAGCTATAAAAAGCGGATATCTCAGTGCCAAATATAAATTTGTTACCTAAATGTTGTAACTTTTGCTTAATAGTTACATTGTTATTGTCTTTAATCTCATTGATTGCCTCACGCATCAACATTGAGATACCTCTCTGAGACTTGTTAATATAATTAACGACGTAGCTGCAGCAAGCATAGGGGTCTAAAATAAACTGAATATCCATATTTGCTCGCTGCAACAAAAGGAGGTGCTTGTTATAAGCGTTAAGCTTGATTGCTGCAAAAGATCGCTTCAAAAAAACTTTTGGTTTCTTTATACTTGATCTTACAGCATTAATGTAGCCCTCATAACTAAGGTTAAGTTGATCGTGGGACAAAAAGTTGTTAAAATCGTTAAAATTTTCTACGCTTTCACGATCAAATGGGAAGTCGAGCAGACTTTGAATTTTTTCGAAATTCCTACGATGCTCGGCCAAATTTGGAGCATTTTCTTCTAAAGGGAGAAGAATTTCTGTTTGAGGCATGGGAGGGTATGGGATACCAAATCTACAAATTTGTTTTGACCTAATTTCTCGCCTGCAAGAGTGCCCGTGACTATGGAGTTGATACTCCAAATATGGAGCAACGTCCGGGCAACTAGAATCAGAAGTAATAAACTGATCAATAAAGGACTTCACAGGCATAAATGTGGACTCATTCTTTAGGTCGAGCTTTGGGGCGTCTTTCAGCCAGAACATGCCATGTATATGTGGAGAGCCTCTTTATAAACACTGCCAATAAAACTTGATGACCTAGTGACAACCAAAGACACCGCCTTCCTTTTTCATCAGTTTTAAAACCTGTCTATATCGAAAATCGAAATATCTGGCACAGGTCACTGGGTCTGCTCTAATGAGAGGAGCTTTCTCATTAAACCCCAAATTTAACGCTTCTTCTTCGGATACTTCTAGCTTGTCTACATTTTTACATAGCAAGACTAAAAGCTCCGGCCACCTAGTTTCCGCTGCGGAAAATGTTATAAAAAAAGTTGGAAGCCCTACCTGCCTAATCATAGCCATCACTTTCTTTTTCTCGTCCTCCCAATGAGCAGGAGACGTGCGAATACCTTTTAAAAGCCTATAGCCATCATCATGAAGTATTAACCTATTTAAAGTTTCATCATTACGCACATCAGCAGCCGAAATGCCTTGAGTGGCAGAGTGCTTACGTAAGCAAATTGATGTGCTATTCCTAATGCTAATCATTTCTAACTTTTTGAAGTTATGAAATAATTTATCAGTTCTACAACCTCTTCTATCAAAATTCCTAAGCTCTGATCTAACTATAGTTGTAAAACTTTCCTGACATTTCCTTTTAATGCCTGCAAATATTGTGGGAAAAGCCAGCTCCTCTGAATCACAATCGGTTATCATGTCAAGAGGTCGCTGACCCTCTCCTGGTGCTATAGCAATTCGAGGAATATCTATGTTTTCAACAGGGACATTTTCCATGAAGGTTTCTTGACCTCCTGGATTCAACTCTACCTCTTCTTCTACTACTCTATGCTCATTAGGTTGTGCTGCCTTTTCTAACATTTGACACACAATGTCCCTGTCGTCTGCTGACGCAACAAATGGTACAGTCTCAGCTGAGTAAGAAGACAACCACTGCTCATTGATAGTAACCTGGTGCTTCTTATAAAGTTCTGTGTTCACCAAATACCGAATTGCATCAACTATCTTTGAGGGCCTTATGGTTTCAGCCATGAAATCATGGTTATACTCCATCCTACGCTTAAGATGAATCTGAACTACTTCTGCTTCATTAAATGCCCTGGGAAGGGAAGTTACAACATTTGCAACTGGAATTGGCACATTGATCACTGCTCCTTTAATGGCACTTTGACGTCCATATCCAAGAGACTTTATGATCATAAAAGGAAGACGGGGAGAAATCAGCCTTTCTTCTAGAGGCGTCAAGCCTTTCAGGCATTCCGGAAGCTCCGGAAAATTTAGGCCATTTGTAATAGAAGCCTTTGGTTTTTTCCCTGACTTAATACTGCGGCTGCAGGCTTTGCAAAAGCTAAACCTATTATTATGGGATGGAAACATAGAGGAAAGATACAAAATATCAACACTATCTGCCTCACTACACTTTTCCTCTATGACCTCACGCGAAATTTTGTCCACTTGATGTGGAAACCACAAACCTTTGCAACATATGCAAACCTGATCGGGTCCCTGCTTGACTGTCTTATTAAAATTGGCTATTAGGCAATCTAAACTAGTTTTAACCTGCGATATCCTATCATCTGGAAGGGTATTCGCACGGTCCACTCTATTGCGGGACGCGTTTCTCCTATTCTCTGCTATCCTATTGGTGCAAATACTCCTATATAGACTCACTCTTTGCGACATATTCCTATGGGCTTCAAAGGCCTCACGTTGAGCTCGAATTCGAGCACTGCGGCGTGCACTAGTATTGCGTGCCTGCTCAACAATCCTACGAATAGGATTGTTTCTAACCTGAGACCTTTGACTTCTATCTATTGCCCTTTCTAAAATTCGCGTCTCCTGATTTTGTCGCTGAATCGCCCTTCTAACAGCATCTCGTCCGCTTTCGTTGGACCTGAATTGTGGACATTGCCTGCGCCTCGATCGACGCAAAGTATTGGCAAGTTGTTCGGCATTTCTAGTTGAATGATCAGTTCGTCGAAAACGGCGAACACGGCGACGAACTGCATCCTGCTCTCTATCCTGAGATCGAAACTCAGCATCTTGCCTGCGACTCGAACGACGCGAAGTGTTGGCAAGTTGTTCGTCTGTTTTAATTGCAGAATCACTGCGACGTACACGGCGACGAACTGCATCCTGCTCTCTTTCCTGAGATCGAAACTCAGCATCTTGCCTGCGACTCGAACGACGCGAAGTGTTGGCAAGTTGTTCGTCTGTTTTAATTGCAGAATCACTGCGACGTACACGGCGACGAACTGCATCCTGCTCTCTTTCCTGAGATCGAAACTCAGCATCTTGCCTGCGACTCGAACGACGCGAAGTGTTGGCAAGTTGTTCGTCTGTTTTAATTGCAGAATCACTGCGACGTACACGGCGACGAACTGCATCCTGCTCTCTTTCCTGAGATCGAAGGTCAGCATCTCGCCTGCGCCTCGAACGACGCGAAGTGTCAGCAAGTTGTTCTTGTAATCTGATTGGCGAAGAAGCCCGAAGAGTAGTGTGACGAATTGTGTCCGGTAATTGCTCAACGGCCCTAAATGTTCTATTACTTCTGCGGACTCGATGCTGTTGACTATCTCTAACCCTTTCAGCTTCCCTAAATTCGAAATTTTGCCTACGTTCTCTATGTGCCTCTAGATTATTTACGCGTTCCTGCTCAGAAAAGTCTATATCTGACCTATTCAAACGATTTCTTTTTCGCTGTGTTTGACTCCTATTGCAAGCTGACTTTCTCTTAAGTCTAGGCATCTTCTAATATATAAGTTTTAAAATAATATATAGGTATGTTAAAAATAAAATTCTTATAAATTAATTTAATTTGAATATATATTTATCAAAAATTAATATATAGTTATATATATAAAATAAAGTTAGTATATTTATTTATATATATAAATATATTCATATATTTAAATAGATATATATATATTATAATTATATTCATATATTTAAATAAATATATGTATATTATTTAAAATAATTATATTATAAATGAAAATAAATATCTAATGAAAGAACAAATAATAATAAAATTTAATAAGGAAAATAAAAATAAACAAAATGTGGAAAAAAGAATAAATATAAATCAAAAAAATAATAAATTAAACCTGCAAGAAATTCCAGCGAAAATTCCAATTTGAATCGCGGAAACGAACCGATACCGATGTTCACGTACAATCACACACACTTCAGAAGAGTCTATACACATATATGTATGCATGCACAAAAATACGTTACGCTGTGTACCGCACTTTTCTAAAATTGCGCGCCACGTTCCGGGCAGGGCGCAATCATTCACACGCATAAAAAATGTTCCGTTAACGCATAACAATCACACGAGGATTTACTTATTATATACTCGACTTATATTAATTTGCATTAAATGTTAAATGTATCACGAACACGCGAATTAATTATATATTATTTTATATTTAATATCGAAAATACAAATGATAATCGACAATCGACGACGACACCGAACACGCCAATCGCAAACTACAAATTAACATAACACTGAAGCGCGCTGCCACCTTGCAACAATTTTGATACGTTGCCAATAATTTATCGCCGCAATTAAAAAGTGCGCGAAACCTTAAATTTATAATAATGATCTATAGAATCTAATATACATACAAAATATACATATATTAAAAAAACAAAGTAGAAGAAATGTTAGTACATTTTTTTCAAACATAGTTTCAATAGACGTGGGGATATAATATAATTTACACATATTAATATAATTTATATGCAAAACATATGAAATATATATCGATATGTTTAATATATATTAAAAGCTATCGATATGATAGCTCATAATATATCGTGAAATCTAAATTAATATTTATTTAATAAAAAGTCAATATATAAATTATTAAATAATAATAATAATATGTCTATATTAAAAATCTAGTAAATACCTGCATTCATGCATGCCGATCAACCTCGCTATTGGTTGTATATAATTTTACATATGTATGTGTGAACACAAATTAAGTATGTATAAGTGTTTGCATTTATGCACATGTATTTTGTAATGTTTGTAAAAAAAAAGGGGAGAAAGTCCGCGCTTTCCTTCTCATTTTTTTTCCTTTTCTTTCATGCACAAGTAATTAAGTTCTGACGTCATCGACAACTTCTTTGCTTTCTTCATATTCATATATACGCCACCTATTGGTTGAGTGTTAGCATATATTTATGCACATGTATTTTCGGTAATTGACATGTGCATGGAAAAGAAGAGTCGAGAAACAGCTCGCGCTTCGCGCTCGCATCGTTGTCCTTTTCTTTCATGCAGAAGGAATTTAGTTCTGACGTCATCGACAAGTTCTTTGCTGGTCGAAGTGTCGAAATGGTTTATCTAATAACTTCAGTGTTTATTGTCTGATCGGATTGCAATTTGGAGGATAAGTTCATATATTATTTATCTATATATATGCTAAAGCAGAACGTTAAGAAATGAGTTCTTCGAATGTAAATAGCAATGTAAACCAAAATTGGCGGTTTGCGGGGGCGGTAGGCGTGTTATTCCAAATTGAAAATAAACTTGATCTGCGTATGGTATACAGGAATCTTCATGCTAAATTTGGTGTCCGTAGCTTTTGTAATAGCTGAGATCGGCGCGTTCATCCGGCAGACAGACAGACGGACAGACGGACAGAGCCCACACGGACATGGCTCAATCGACTCGGCTATTGATCCTGAGCAAGAATATATATACTTTATGGGGTCTCCGACGCCTCCTTCTGCCTGTTACATACATTTGCACAAAGTTAGTATACCCTTTTTTGACCATTTTCAATGGTCCAAGGGTATAAAAATGTGTCATGATTCTTATGATTCTTTTGATAATACTCTGAACTTTTTCCCTGCTTATTTTCAATATTCTGAGAAGCCTTTTTGCCGCAATTATCAGGATTACAACTATGATTTAAATTGCCTATATTGTCTAAATATTTAGTCAGAGCATTAACGTCACTTCCGTTTTGCTAAATATTGTCTAAATATTCAGTCAGAGCATCAACGTCACTTCCTTTTTGCTGAATTCCGAAAAGCAGAACAGATGGTATTTCTCCAGTAATGGAGTGAACTGAACTATTAATGGCGTATTCAGCTTTGTTCAATAATTTACTCCAATCTGAATGTTGCACTGGCTCTGTGATTTTAGATAAAATGGCCTTAAGTGTTCTATTTACACGTTCAACATTCGCTTGAGATGTTGCTGTCGCAACTCTGACATGTTTAATATTATTTTCTAAAAGAAATTCACTAAATTCTGAGGATGTGAAGCAGGATAATTTATCACTGATGATTCTACGAGGTTGGCTATAGTTTTCAAAGTACTTTGACAAGCACATACTGTAGTATGCACACATATCGGTTAACCACTGTACCTATATGTATTCATAATATACAAGCACATTGTAACACTCTGTTGCAATGTGTACATAAAATCCAGCCCAAGTGTATGCGTAATACCCCACCTTGAGGGCTAACATACTATACAATTGCATGGTCAGCAGTACTCACGCTGGCCAAGCGCTGATCGCTTATATGTGTGCCTATAGCACTCGCTCGGCGACAGTACATATACATATATACATATATATAAGATACGCATATAAGCGTCGCTGCGCTGCTCCCTACCGCCTTAGCGCCTCGACTTAGGCTAAGAAACCTTTGTATGTAGATCATAAGATTATTCACGAATTAACTTCGAATGGAGCGGGACCTTCCCTGCTCCTCAAATTGAATTAATAAAGAACAGTACAAACATAAATAATCTTTCTCATTGTCACCAACGCGGGGCGTAACTACATGGCGACCGTGACAGGACGCGTATAAGAAGTGACATGCGAAGGACATTAAACGCAACGGCGGCAGCACAACAACCAAGACGGCGGCAAGGCGGAGAAACAACGATCTGAGTGAGTAGAGTGTGTGTGTGATGGGTAAAAACAGAGGCGGAGTTCGAAATAAAGCAAAAAAGAGAATAGCGCACCTAAAGTGGCTATTACTCGTATATACGAATACTCCACCGCCCGAATGGTCGAAAGCTCAAAAACTACAAGCCGAGCTAGACCACTATGTCAAATATCTTAAGGAAACAATCCCCACCACACCCGCTCACTCAGTGAACCAAATAAAATCGTTAACAATTAATAACAAAATTTAACCTTCCCAGCCAAAAAAGCCTGCCGGAATTTAAGAAAATCTGCCCGAACGACTGCGAGGGACCATTGTTCACACCACATTGTGAACATACGAGCAGGCATTGCAGGCCTGGCACACAACCACAATAAGAAGACATCATCATCAACGTGGTGAGCAGCCCGCTCGCTACGTCATCGAGGGAGTGTCAGCGTGCCAACACCGGCGACGCCCAGCTGACACAGGATAACGTGGTGTGCAGCCCGCCCACTACGTCAACGCGGGAATAGTATTCGCACTGTGGTGCGCTATACGCACACTACAGCAACGGTGGATCAATGATTTTCATTAGCGACAACAACAACTGACAAGAGAGAACCGACAGCGCTTCAAAGAGCGCAATTTTTTTTTAATAGCACTGTGTGCAAAATTTTTTCGATTGCACTGCGATGCATATTTTTTTTAATAATTATAAAAACCAATTGTAACATTGAGCGGAATCTTTTCGGCTCGATGAGAAGTCCGGCCTGTAAAGCCAAACGAAAATTTAGGTAGGAAACCTGTAAATTCATACGGATGAATTAATTTTAAATTTCTCACCGCCGCAAGGCGTCTCAACAACAATATATTTATTTTATTTATTTTATTTTATTTATTTAGTTTATAGTCGAACTATGATCAGTCGACTTTTTTAAAAGTAAAGAAACGATTAAAATTAGATTTAAATTATTTAAGTTGAATTTAAAACTAGAGGTAATTTTAAATTAAGGGTAAACCTTAAATGTAAAAAAAAGAAAAAATTAAAAATTGTGCAAATGTGCAAACTGGGATAAAGAAAAGCCGATCCAACATTTGTTGCAGAGGATTGGGGAAAACCCAGAAAAACCCAATCAGATCAGGAGAGTTAGTGTTAGTAACCAAATGCAAATAAAATTATGAGTAGAGTGTTAAAGCATGCAGTATGTTGAAAGTACTACTATGAATACAAAGAAGACAATTATGTATTTGACTAAATTCTAGATAAGTGGGCGAGGAGTTGTAATTTTAAGCTAGATATCAAGTTGTTATTGTTAGCTACAATTAGAAGTATAGTTTATTATAGTCCGAACATAAAACCCTGAATGGCTCATGCAGGGCATAGTTCGAGCTACAATTGGGAAGTTTTAGAGAGAAGGTAATTACGGGTGATTCTACCAGGGACAGAAAAGTGTAGTCTACTAAGTAAGTCGCTACTATCTATGTCACCTTGGATAAGGTTGTTAATAAATATAACACCAAGCATGGTTCTACGATTAGCTAGAGAAGGCAGATTAAGTAACAAAAGTCTACTAGGATAGGAAGGAAGTCTTGAATTTACATCCCAGTTAAGGCCTCGCAAGGCAAACATTAAGAAGTTTTCTGTACGGATTCAATGCGGTCTCTATGAACTGTGTACTGAGGGTTCCAGACACATGATCCGTACCCGAGAATTGGACGAACAAGCGAAGTGAAGAGAGTCTTAGTTAAGTAAGGATCGTCAAACTCCTTGGACCATCTCTTAATAAAGCCGAGTACACCCATAGCTTTATTAACCATTGATGATATATGTTCAGAAGACTTGAGTTTTCGGTCCAAACGGACACCTAGATCATCAACCAGGGAAATTCTTTCCAAGGTACAACCACAAAGAGAGTATGATACGTACTTTGGGCAGGCACGTGAGAATATCATCAGCTTGCATTTTGAGCTGTTCAGATTAAGGAGATTTGCACGACACCAAGAAAAGAAACAATCTAGGTCAGATTGAAGGCGAGAATGACAGGAGTCGTCTCTAAATTGAAAACAGAGCTTGACATCATCCGCGTACATGAGAGTACGTGAGTTAAGTATGACCGTTGGGAGGTCATTGATGAAAAGTGTAAAAAGCAGGGGACCTAAGAAGTGGCTTCCCTGAGGAACACCTGATGTGGCATGAACGGGATAGGAACGAGTATTTTTAAAGAGGACTCGTTGGGTTCTGTCACTCAAATAGCTCACAATCCAACTAAGAAGTTTTTGTGAGAAACCGAGAAGATTTAGTTTATGTGCAAGAAGGGAATGGTTGACTGAGTCAAATGCCTTACTGAAATCAGTATAAATGACATCAGTTTGAAGATTTTCCTGAAATCCTTTTACCACAAAGGATGTCAGCTCAAGAAATTTGTCGTGGTAGAACGACGCTTCACAAATCCGTGTTGAAAAGGGGATATAACGGATCTACTAAAATGCTGCAAGTGAGGAGTAATAACATTCTCGAAGAATTTCGGTATAGCCGACAATTTAGAGATACCTCTATAATTGCTTGCATCAGACTTTCTTCCCTTTTTATGTAAAGGGATGATAAAGGATTCCTTCCATATGGATGGAAACGAGGCAGTTACTAAGGACAGCGAAAATAGTTTGAGCAATGGCTTACATAAGGAGTTGGCACAGTAACGAAGTACACAGGCGGGGATACCATCGGGACCTGGTGAGAAGACTGGTTTAACCAATCGAAGATCCCTAATAAGTGAACTTTCATTCAGTAAAGGTGTGAAGATGCCATTCGAGCTTGGTACGCTATATGGATAGGAGTGAATGTTTGGTGTAGAGGAAGAATAAGTTGTTTGAAAAAACTTGGCAAACATATCGGCAATGGCCTGATCTGTGTTCGCCTCAGCGTTATCGAACATAAGTTTAGAAGGAAAGCCCGCTGACCTACGCTTCATGTTAACAAAACTATAAAACTGTTTAGAATTCTGAAAGAACTGAATCCTACATCTGGTCAAATAGTTTTTATATCACTTCGCGTTAAGCACGGTAAAATTTTCCCGAGCAGTTAGGTAGCGGGAAAAGACAAGCGGTGAGTTTTTCAGCTTGTATTTCTTAAATAAGCTACTCTTTAAGTTTTTTAAGCGAGACAACTCTTTTGTAAACCAAGGAGGCCTACTTGAGCTTGTCGGATAGAAAAACGGAACACAGATATCAAAAGCAGAGTTAAGGGTTTTATAAAATATATTGATAGCCACTGACATATCAGTTCATAGATAAAAGTCAGACCAATCACAATATGAAATTAAATAATTTAAGTATTCAAAGTCTGCTTTCTTAAAGCAGCCCATTTAAACGGCTTTAAATTTTTTTAAACAAAAAAAAAAAAAAAAAATAGAAATTCATTTAAAAAGTGGGAAAAAAAGTTTATAGGGAGGGAAAGAGGTTGTGCCCCGTCTAAAATCACCCTGGAAGGATCTGGGAAGAAAACATGAATCAAGCGATCTGTTTAAAGTGTTTTTGACATGATTAACCTGCGACAAAGACATGTCAAACAAACCGTCAAACAGATCATGTTGCCGGGAGGGCAGAAGGGAGTTTCCCTCCGCAATGGATGTCCAATTACATTCCGGGATATTAAAGTCACCCAGGACTATGAAATGATCTCGGTCTGATAACAGATTAAAAATAGTCTTAATTGCAGACAAATGTTGCGAGTAGACTGATAATTCCGATGACGGCGGAATATAGGAGCAGGTTATATACAAGAAAAAACCGGGAAAGTGTAGTTTTACACAGATTAATTCGATGTCGAATTGAAACTCCGGCTGTAAGAGGTCCGTCGGTCAGGTCGATCAAGCCTGTAAGTTGTATACCTATCTGGAAAGACTTCAGAGCTTAGAATCTCTGGTTTTAACCAGGTTTCGGTAAAGGCAATAATTTGGGAAGTAAAGGCAAGACTATGAAGATAAAGACTAGAGATTTTACTACAGTGCCTCTAACATTTTGATAGGAAAGAATTAAGGAAGAAAGAATATTTGAATAATAAGTTGGCCAACTACGGAACATTCTGAATTATTCGCAGTACGAATGCGTCCGGAACATTTATGAAGCTTTGGATGTTTAATTTGATCGTTTGCCGATTGGCTGCCGATGCAGCTAATTGCGGCTCCAGAATCGAGCAACCCTTCATAATTCTTGTCACAGATTTCTATTTTGGTGTATAATCTGTTATCACTATCGCTGAGAAAAATTGCAGATAGTAGCTTTCGGCGACTATTTCTTAAATTTTCCAAAAAGGCGCGCAAGCGAGAAGTTGAACGTCTACTTTTGGTGGCCATTCACAACTGCACACATCACCAAAGATACGTTGCTTAGCTGCTGCATATTGTGCTGCACGAATATGATATGGCTGGAAAATATTTGGTTTTGTTGTTGGGTCAGATCTGGCGAGTTGTGTATTGCACCCGGACTCTAAACTGAGATCTGTTTGTGTGCTACAATCTGACCTTAAAATTTTGGATGCGACAGGTAGGTTTAGGCTGACGAATCCGCCAGTCGGTTTTCCGACGGATTACACGTGCATTTCTATCGTCGCTCTGACGTAGCTCGTCGGATATGTCGTAGGATCTTTCCTCACCCGCTCTCTACGGCCTCTTGTGGATAGAAAAAAAGAATAAGTGCATTGTCTGTAAGCTATATGATGGGCCAAATAAAAATAAGGTGAATTGTTGCTGAATTGCGCGTTACGTCTGTTAATAGACTGCAAGGGTGGCTGAGCTGATGTTTGCCCCCTCGTCTGTACCCTCCCGACCTTGGTAACACGATTGATTAGTTTGACGGTTACCCCTTAACAACAGCTTATTTACATTGGTTTAAATTTCATAGTATGTTTGATACGTTATAACTTCATTTAGACGGACCATAATCCATAAACTATCTGATCATCTGTGTTGTGAACTCTATAGTTGATTGAGTGGTGTGATTTTCGCTAAATTGTTGGCCGATTGGGACCCTAGTTGCAGCTAGGGGTTCGTTGGCCAAATAATAAAGCCTTCACTCGATCAGAAAGCCACATTGAATTAAATTTATAGTCCCGTGCCTATTACGTGGATTAACAAGATTTATAATTAATGCATAAAAAAAATTTAAAAGAAAGAACAAAGGTCTGAGAGCTCATGAGTGTATGATGCTGCTATGTCAGTATATCTAATGGAAATGAGGTTACACTGATGGTATAGTAACCCGCCTCTGTACCCACCCTCCATGATTTACCTTCGGCACTTATGGTAAATCCCTAGTTTAATGTTACCCTTTCATCATACCTTTCGCCTTTTCACATAAGGAAAACTATATTTATTTACCAAAACATTATAATAATTTTATTCATTTAATAGCAAGATAAAAGATTGTATATAAGGCCATGTTGTCTCGTTGATACGAGTAACAAAATGAGAATTTAATTTTAGTCAACCTAATTTCATTTAGTTCTTCTATCATTATTTAATTACGTTAACTCCAGTTTCTTTCTTCCATTTTTTTGTTTCTTTATTTTTAAACCATTCAATATTTTAATTTAATTTCCTGTTTCGGTTGCTAACATTAGTTTAATTTATTTTATACCAATTTGTTTTCTTTCGTAATTAAGGTTTATAATTTTTCTTCATTTCTATTTAAATTTCTGTTATTTCGTTTATTTCTATCTTTTATTTCTGTTTCACTAATTTAATTGCACTAAACTTTTGTTGAATTTAACTTTTATTTTTTTTGTCTTTCACTTATAATCTGCTCGCAATTCTTTCATTTCATTTATATATGGCTTGTGCAATTTATAGGGAATAATATATGTATGTATTTGTGGGTATATGTTCACAGAAGCGAGTGTAAATAAGAAGAAAATAATAAATTCACTTACCCAAATCCATCCTATGGGCCCAGAGGAATTGTTGTTGGGATTTAATTATTTTAATTTAATTAACTGAAAAAATTTACACGTGTGCACATATACATATTATATATACCCATTTAAGGTATATAACCTAATAAAATGCCTTGCCTCTCACGAAAATAGTAACTAATATGGATTGCCAGTCGTCTAAAAAAATTAGCAATGCAAAAATAAGAAAATTAAAAAAATGAATAGAAATGAAAATCCAAAGTATGAAAATTTAAATTAAAGGCCAATTTAACTAATTCTCTGTTTCTCATTTTTTCTCATTTGCTCATGTTAATGCTACTTCTGTTTTTTTGTTTTCTTGCTGCATTATTTTTTAATCTTGTTAAATGTTAATTAATTGATAATGTCCAACTGTGTAGATGTATGTGTATAATAATATGTAAGTTTGTGCATCACTATTTATGTATGTTGCATTTTGTTTAAATTTTTTAATTATAGTTGTTTTGTAGTTGCACTGATCTTTATATAGTTTGTAGATATATAGATGTAGAGGTTATATTTTTCTCCCAGAATGGCAGGACGAGTCAGCGAGGTTATGCGTTCGCTGCTCGCCAAGGTTCTTCCCGTTTCCCAAAAGATAGGTGTGCAGATCTGGCGAGTGTGCAGTTCATTTTCTGCGCAGAGCCCCGATCTAAGGCACTGGGGAGCCCAATCCGCAGAGACGTGTACTCTAACAGCCGGGGTGCTCCGCTGGCCGTTGCAATGTGCACGCTCTTTATAAAACATAAAATCTGTGTTAGATTTAATCAGATAAAACTGATCAATTTTTTTTTTATACTCACAGATTTGCCTTTTATATAAAAAATATTACACAGCACTTTTCAAATTTTAACTTTTTTTTCTTGATTTACAAAAGTTCACGTTTTTTTTGAAGGTAAGGAAAACTTTTTCGCAGACTCCACGTCTGATCGTTGACAATGCCAAAAGAGAAAAGAACTCTATGAGAGAATACTTATTCTCTCGAACAGTGCAAAAGCTACCCTGCAAGTCAAAGCTCTAATTGGAGCTTCGCCGTGATTAGAGTTGCATTGATAATGACTCGAATTATCGAGATAGTAACCGTTTTCGGATTGTGTTAGATATTTTTCGAAAATTCAAATTCAAATTCATCGTTTTTCGTAGTTAACCGTTTATTCAACAAAAATCGTTTTTTTTTGTTTTTTTTTTCTTTGTTTTTTTGATACAATTGGAAGGACTGTACATTACACCCTAAGCCATTTGTGAGTCGTTCAAGCCGGGAAATGGCTTGAAAGAAGAAGCCCTGATTTTTCTCTAAAATGTAACAGTTTATCATTGTTTGATATCTTTGGCATGATATGTACCAAGTTCTCGTCCCTGTAGGTCTTCTAAGACTTAATAAGAACTCCCAAGCTTCGCTTTCACGCGTGACTTTAACCATTGTGGATTTAACTTAGCATTTATTTGTTTAGAAAAATTACTGTGCGTGAAATTACGACGAAATACTTCCTGACCGACCTTGAATGATATTTCTCTTGTTCTGAGATTGTATTGCCTTTCAAAAGCCTGCATAAACTTTCACAGTGAACGGACGTGTTTTTTTATTTTTATTTATTTTTTTTTTTTTTTTGTGCGCTTCGATTTGATTTTTTGATGTGAATTCAAAACAACCGGTGTTTTGTTTAAATATCTAAATTTAAATTTCTCTTTTGCTAGCCCGTTCACGACGCGTGTGCATGCCTTATATTGTAGATTAGTCAAACTAAACTTTGCTAATTTTACATTTGTCGTGCGTTGGTTCTGCTTGTCCAGTGTTTTGTTTTGGTCTTCTTATTTTCGGTAAGCGACGTTGTTGTAGTTAGTTCACCGCTATAGCTCTCTCTTTATCTCTCCTAATTCTTTGAGTGCGCCTAAGCAGCTCTCACGCTTTGCCGCTGTCTTTGCTGCACTGTTGTTGCTCTATCTTTCTGCTCTCTGTGCTCACTGCTCTTTACGCGCGCAAATTCTTTCTCTCGCGCACATACCTCTTCTTGTTTTTGTTCGTTTTTTTTTTGGCATTGCTCGTTGTACAGTAGGTGCCCACTATAATGGACGGGGTAATCTGTTTCAAAAAATCCTGCCTTAAGCAGGTGACTGCCGCCCAGGCAAGCATTTCGTGCTGGCTATGTACCAACGTAGTACACGCGAAGTGTCCCGGCTTTTCTGGCCCGACGGCTGACGCCGTAGCCAAGCGCACTGGTTTGCGTTATTACTGTGATGTGTGTAGGGAGGTGGAGAACGACATGTGTTCGTTTAAGCGTCAAACGAAGACTGGATTTAAGGAACTGCTTGGAAGTTTTCGTAAACTTTCCGACCAGTTCTCGGCGCTGGATTCTTCTTTCAATAACCTTAAGTTATTGAATGAATCCCCAAAGCGTAAGAAATCCACACGGATAGAGAAGTCTTCTGTTAGCGCCACCCAGCTCCCTCTAACTGACCAGCCAGGTACGCCAGTGACACAGCCGCTGATGCCGTTCACCAATCCTCCGATGGTAACGAGATCTGCGGTTCTTCTAGAGAATGTCATTGGGGGTGTGCAATCAGTGACGCCTAAACCATCCGATATGTCTGCTGTGGTCTCGTTGCCTGTGTCACAGTTATTAGATTTTCATAGGGCGTGTTCAAGTTCTGGATTAAGTGTTTGGGAGAAATTTAACACAAATTGCCGAAAATATGTGGCTAAACCAATGAATTAGCTCTGAGACATTTTGGGGTGGTGGTAATGCATTTAAAGCTTGAATTTTTCGTGAATTTAGCCTGACTTCTCCGTTGCTTAATTCAAATCCGAGATACTCTATTTTTGTGGTGAGAAAGGAACACTTAGTGACATTAAATGAAAATCCAGCCTTACTTAATGTCTCCAATACTGTCTGCAATCTAACTAGCGCATCTTCTTTGCTTTATGCTATTATGAGAATATCATCAATATACACAATTGCATAAGTGTAAGCTAAAGCTCCTAAGGCCTTCATTATAGCCCGCTGGAACACAGATGGTGCGTTCTTCAAACCAAACGGCATTGTCTGGCGTTACAAATGCAGTTCGTTCGATTGAGTCCTCATGGACTGGAATTTGGTAAAAGCCGCTTGCCATATCTATGCATGAAAAATATTTAGCACCCCGAAGTCTAGCAATTTGGTCTGAGATGAGGGGCCATGGGTACTTGTCAGCCACTGTGTTTTCGTTAAGCATGCGATAGTCCACACACAGTCGATCGGTTCAATTTTGTTTTTTTTAACTAGCATCATGGGACTAGTGAAAGGTGAAAAGCTTGGCCGAATAATCTTAGCTTTTAGTAGTTCGTCAACTTTACCCCGCACTTTGTTTTTCTCTTCTTCACTAAGCCTGTATGGCCGCCGTTGTACGGCCTTTTCTAATCTATTAATCTAATTTCCAACTGCCCTGTGGTGACCCTAGTCTTCCATCACTAAACCAATCTGAATAATATTTTAAAATTTTTTCAAGGCTGCCTTATCAAGATCATCAAGTTTTCGATTTAATTCTATGACATCATCATAATTGGTAATTACTAACGATTCTACTACTATTTTGGTTGTGTAAATTTGAAATTTGTCAGTTACGCCAAAGTCTGGCCTAAAACTTCACGACGAATTAATACGTCATATTTCAAATACTTGTCCATAATAACATGTAAAAAATCTCAAAATAACATTGATCAATATTTATATTACATAATAGCTGTTGAGTGCTGCATATTGAATCAATTTAAATTTTCAATTTAAAAATGTTATATAAACTCTTTTACCACTAAATTTATCGGCGACGTTTCCCTTAACCAAGGAACATTCAGCGCCAGAGTCGAAGCAAAATGGAACGGACTCACCGGTTGAACTACTTATTGTTCCTGATGGTGGAGCTACAGTACAGATGTCAAAACTGCCTCGTGATCGTCCTTTTGGACAAGCGGATGAGAAGATCCCAGGCTCGTCCCATTTGAAACATTTTACTGTTGACCGGTCTTTGATCCTTGCGTTGAACTTCCATTGTGGCTTTTTCCTTGAATTTGTGTCCTCTGCCAGGCACGACATTCGGCATATTTATGTCCAAACTTTCCCCAATAATTGCATTTCACTTGAGAGAGATACTTAGACTTTTTCGCTCCGGGCCTGTTGTTGGTGCGTCGTCATCAAGGTTCCGTTTTTTTAAAAGTGTGCGCTTGTAGTTGTTGTTGCATGTCATTTCGAGTTTTAATATTGTTTATAAAAATCCAGCGCGACAATTTGTCATCAATTTGTGCCATGTACATAGGCCAGAACTAGTGAAACCGCAATTTCCTCCAGATCAATAGATTTAAATTTTGACATAAGTAAGGTGACGATTCGGCTCCCATATTCGGTTTAACTTTCCATAGACTTTGGTCGCCCGTTCAAAATTTTCATCAGTGTGGCAGCAGACGTTTCGATGCCAACAAAGAGTTGAACGAAGAGTTCTTTATATTGTGGCCATGTGATGCCAGTAAAGCATATTTGGGACAGCCATCGTGATGCACTTCCCTCTAGCGCCATACTTAAAGTTATCATCAGGCTACCTTCGGCCATTTTATCAGCAAAAATGAGATCCACTGTTGTACACCAAGCTGAGGCATCTGCACTAGTCCCCTCAGGATAAAATTTTGTCAGAGTTATATGTTTTCCCTTTTCATCAGTTGCCGATGCCTAAGGTGTCTGCATATTTTTGATGATCTCCAAGAGGTTGTTGTTTTGCACTTGTAAAGCTGAAAAGTATGCATCGGTGATATTTGTAGGCAAAGCAGATCCCACTTCTGATGTCGCAGAGTTGTTATTTTCTTGTGGCTGGTCTGCCATATCGACACCCAAACTTTTCGAGTGAAGCGAATTCCAACCGGCTTGTGCAATCGTCTACATGCAACTGCTGGCATTTTCTACTCACGCATCTATCTATGCTTTATCCACGCTAGCTGGACTACACTCGGCGACAGCGCGACAACGCCGTCGCCTCACTCATATCGGTATTTTGCCGCCAGTCATATTCTACGTTGTAGTCAAATTCTAAGAATGATTTCACAATATACCAAACCCATTGCGCAGCAGCCTCTTGCAAGCGCAGTGGTCAAACTACATATATAAATAATGTTACAGACACGTACAGCGGTCAGAATATATTCATAATGCGACATGTGCATATTCATGATATGCGTACGTACACATATAATTATTTTTTAATAATCCATAGTTTAAAGTCAGTAGACGATATAAAACCATAAAATGCAATTAAATAAATATTAACCTAACTTAACTTTGATAACTCGATATGATGCTAGCTATCGATATTGGCCCATTTAAGATTTAGTCTGTCTCGCGGTAGTAAATTGCGTCGATAAATTATGGGCGACGTATTGAAATTGATGCAAGGTGGCAGCGGACTGCAGTGTTATGATTAATTTGTAGCTTGCGATTAGTATTATACAATTAGATACTTTTTATGGCAACATACGTCCAAGAGTATCCCACTGTCGCGTGCCGCTAGCGCAAGACTGCAAAAAGCGGTGTGAGCAGTATACATCGGTATTTCTTTATAAATTTTGAATTGGCTTATATCGATAACTTGCAATATATCGAGTAATCAGAGTGTGCAATCAGTGACGCCTAAACCATCCGATATGTCTGCTGTGGTCTCGTTGCCTGTGCCACAGTTATTAGATTTTCATAGGGCGTGTTCAAGTTCTGGATTACCAGAAGAGAACCTCTGCTCTGGTATTATACCGGAGGCGCCAAAAAAGCTTGTAGGTGTTCCACAAAAGAAACAAATTTTTGTTTCCAGGCTTGCCCCTGAACTCACAGCAAACGATGTAACTGCTTATATTCAAGCAAAAATTCAAGCCTTGGATATAAAAGTGGAAAAATTTAAGTTTTCTTATGAGAGGGACATATCGTCCTTCAAAATAAGTGTCCCCAACGAACTCTTTGGCATCATATGTTCCGCACAATTTTGGCCGGAACACGTAATTTTTAAAGAGTTCGAAGCAAAGAAGAAAAAAAATCGCCCACCGATTAAACTTCCTTTGCCTTCTTTAGCATCTGCCAAGAAAAATCCGAGCAAAAAAAACTAACAAGCTTCTTAACTCTTTCATATCAAAATGTTAGAGGTCTTTGTACTAAACTTTCAACTTTATATTTAAACAGTCTCTCTTTTTCTTCTCAAATTGTTGTGTTTACTGAGACTTGGTTAAAGCCGGAGATCCTTAACTCTGAAGTCTTTCCAAATAAGTACACAACCTACAGGTGTGATCGACCTGACCGTCGTGGTGGTGGAGTTCTTATTGCAGTTGATTCCACCATCAATTCGGAACTTTTACAACCGGAGATTCAATCTGCTATTGAATTACTTTGTGTAAAATTACACTTCCCCGGCTTCTTTCATTATATAACCTGTTCTTATATTCCGCCGTCATCGGAGTTATCAGTCTATTTGCAACATTTGTCGGCAATAAAGACTATATTTAATCTGTTATCAGACAGAGATCACTTTTCAGTCCTTGGGGACTTTAATATTTCTAATTGTAATTGGACAACAAGTGTTGACTCAAATACTCTGTTGCCTTCACGGCAACATGACCTTTTCGACGGTCTGTTTGATATGTCATTGTCACAGGTCAATCATATCTTAAACTGTAGTAACAGATCGTTAGATTTATGCTTTGTCTCCGATCCATCTAGAGTGAGTCTAAACAGGACACAACCACTTTCTCTTCCTGAAGACCCTTACCATCCCACTCTTGAAGTTACTTTTGAGTTTGTCGCGTGTATGGATAAACATGAAAAACTGTGTAATCGTGTACGCTGCTTTAGAAAAGCAGATTTTAACTTATTAAATTCGTTAATTTCCAATTTTGATTGGTCGGAACTATATTTGTCTACAGATATTTCAGTAGCGACCAATATTTTTTATAACACAATTAATTCATTTTTTAATATTTGTGTTCCGTGCTTTTATCCAACTTCCTCGAGTAAGCCGCCATGGTTCACAAGAGAGTTGTCACGGTTAAAAAATTTAAAGTCGAGTCTATTTAAAAAGTATAAAAACAATAATTTGCATTCAGCCTTTTCTCGCTACTTAAGCGCGCGGTCAGATTTTACAGTCTTAAACGCGAAATGTTATAAGAACTATTTAACTCGTTGCAAATTTCAGTTTACTCAGAACCCCAAACAGTTTTATAGTTTTGTTAACACGAAGCGCAAGTCTCCCGCATTTCCAACGAAATTAACGTTTGAAAATGCTTGTGCAGATACCGACCAAACCATGGCCGATTTGTTTGCAAAGTTTTTTCAAAACGACATATTCACCTTCTACACATCACACTCACTTTTATCCATACAACATTCCAAGTTCGAATGGTATTTTCACTCCTTTCTAAACGAAAGCTCACTTGTCAAGGATCTTTATTTAGTTAAGCCAGTTTTCTCACCAGGCCCTGACGGTGTTCCCGCTTGTATACTTCGGTTCTGTGCCAACTCCTTAAGTAAGCCATTGCTCAAACTATTTTCGCTGTCGTTAGAAACTTCACTCTTTCCTTCTATTTGGAAAGAATCTTTTATTATTCCCCTTCATAAAAAGGGCAGCAAGTCTGATGCAAGCAATTATAGAGGTATCTCTAAATTGTCGGCTATACCTAAATTTTTCGAGAATGTTATAACTCCTCAATTGCAACATTCCTGTAGGTCCGTTATTTCTCCTTTTCAACACGGATTTATAAAGCGTCGTTCAACTACGACAAATTTACTTGAGATGACATCCTTTGTGGTAAAAGGATTTCAGGAAAATCTTCAAACTGATGTTATTTATACTGATTTCAGTAAAGCTTTTGACTCAGTGAATCACTCCCTTCTGGCACATAAGCTTGACCTTCTAGGTTTTTCACCAAAAATACTTAGCTGGATTGTTAGCTATCTGACTGACAGAACTCAAAGAGTCCTCTTTAAAACCACCCTTTCAAACCCACTTCATGCCACATCTGGGGTTCCTCAAGGGAGTCACCTCGGTCCCCTACTTTTACGCTTTTCATCAATGACCTTCCTTTGGTCATACGTAACTCCCGTACTCTCATGTATGCGGATGATGTAAAGCTTTGTTACCAATTTAAAGACGACCACTGTCACTCACTCTTACAAGCCGACCTAAATAGTTTTTATTCTTGGTGTTGTGTCAATTTTTTAAACCTGAACAGCTCTAAATGCAAGCTGATGACATTCTCTCGAGCCAGTCCAAAGTATGCTTCTTATACTCTTTGTGGTTGTGCCTTGGAAAGAATCACCCTAGTTGATGATCTGGGGGTTCTTTTGGACCGAAAACTTAAGTTTTCCAATCATATTTCTAATATGGTCAATAAAGCCATGGGTGTCTTAGGCTTTATTAAGAGATGGTCTAAGGAATTTGACGATCCTTATCTTACAAAGACCCTCTACATCTCACTTGTTCGTCCCATTCTCGAATACGGGTCATGCGTATGGTGTCCCCAGTACACTATTCATAAGGAACGCATTGAATCTGTACAGAAGAACTTTTTACTTTTTGCCTTACGTGGCCTTAACTGGGATGAAAATTTAAGACTGCCTTCCTATACTAATAGACTTCTATTATTAAACCTGCCTTCCCTAACCAATCGCAGAACCATGTTAGGTGTCTTATTTATTAACAACCTTATGCAAGGTGACATTGACAGTGAGACCCTGGTAAGGCAGCTAAACTTCTCTGTCCCTTGCAGAACTACACGTAATTACCTTCCACTAACTCTTCCTTATTGTAGATCGAACTATGCACTGCACGATCCGTTCAGGGTATTATGTTCGGACTACAATAAACTTCAACACGTCATAGCTAGCACTAACTCTATCGCTGCTATGAAGTCTTTAATTCTTGTCTATCTAGCACGTAATTAATATTAGTATTAATTAGTAATAGTATCCTCCTAATAGTATTCCTCGTCATTCTATCTTCTTTTTTTAATTTTCATTCTTCACTTGCATGTCGCGTGTATCCTCTATTCGACTTTTTATTCCGTATCGCGTTAATTTTCTTTCTTTCGCGTTTCTACTCGCATTTTTACCGCGTTTCCGTGTCGTCCGTTATGCGACGGTGCCTCTCGGTCGGTCAGGCGGGAGGTGGACTTCGTCTGGGTTCCGCGCGCAACAAGCATCGGCTTGGTGTCGTTTGGACCACTTGCTAATACATTCATTGTATTCAACGTCCAACAAATTTTGATCGTAGGCTCTAGCAATGTTTGCCTTAATTTCTTTTCGGATCAAATTTAGCTGATCTGTTCTGGCCAATATATTTTCAGATTCGCCTAACAGCTGAAAATTCTTTAAAAGATCGTAATGTTTACCATGAGTTGCCATATCGAACCCTACAATGCAAAATACGGAGAACAACCAATGCTCTGATGGTGAGCGTTTCGCAATGCACAACTTACTGCGTGAATGTGCAGATCCCATTCGGTGTGATTTTCCGAAAGAAAGGCTCTAATGCCTGCAATTAAGGATCTATTAACCCTTTCTGAGGCATTTGATTGGGGAGAATATAAAGCCGTATAAATATGCTTCACTCCCAATGAAGTCAACCACGCATTGAAATCAGACGATTTAAATTGAACTCCATTGTCACTTATAATGCAGCGCGGTCCTCCATATATTAAAAATATATGATCTTGCAAAAATTCTTTTATAGGGGCCGTATTAAATTTCTTCAATGCACACAGCCAATGAAATTTTGAAAGGTGATCAACCACTATGAGCAAACCAATATATCCTCGTTTGCTCCTCGGATAGGGACCTAAAAAATCTACATATAAGCGTTCAAATGGCCTGTCAGATATGGCTGGCTTACCCATAGGAGGCTTTAAGGATTGATTTGGTGCCTTAGTGGATTTACACACATCACAAGCGCGAACATACGCGCGCACCTGTGACACCATACCTGGCCAATAAAAGTTACGCCGTATAAGCTCCAAAGTCTTAGCCATGCCGCCATGGGCGGTCACTACCGACTCGTGAGCCCGACGAATGACACTTTCTGTTAATCCTTTGGGTGTCCATAAATCCTAAATCTGTGCCGTCTTCATGTTTAGTTCGGATATATAAATATTTACCTAATACTTTTATATCTGGATATTTTCCTTCCGAAGTTTCTGATTCATTTCTCATTCGGACATAATCTGCCGCATCAAAACATGCAGAGTCGAGATCAATTTCTGGCTCAATCAGCTCAATGGCTGACACCTCCTCTACGTGCATTCTTGAAAGGGCGTCTGGCACTATATTTTCGCTACCTCTCCTATGGCTTATAGAGAACTTATTGCCCTGCAAACGCATAGACCATCTAGCCAACCTACCTTTAAGATTCGGCTGTCGCATAAGCCATAGTAAACTAGCATGGTCTGTTATGAGCTCAAATTCTTGGAGCTCCAGATAACACCTAAACTTTTCAATTGCCAACACAGCCGCCAAGCACTCACGTTCGGTAACGCTATAATTGCGTTGTGCCGTGTTTAATTTTTGGACATAAATGCCACTGGGCGTTCAACATTGTCATGTGAAAGCTGCACTAATACAGCACCCACCCCACAATCGCTTGCGTCGCAATGTACGAAGAATTTCTTAGAGAAATCCGGGTTTTGAAGGACCGGTGCCGATGTGATTACATTCTTTAAATTTTGGAAAGCACTCTCCGCTGCGTCTGTCCATAAAAATTTCTTTTTAGTTGATAGGAAGACTAGTTCAGAGAAGTTACTGATGAATCTCCGATACCATCCAACCAGGCCTAAAAAGCTTCTCACTTGTTTGATCGTTTTAGGGGATGGCCATGTTTTTATAGCCTTAACTTTGTTAGGGTCGGTCGCGATACCACCATTTCCTATAATGTGTCCCAGATATTCAACTTCTGTAACGCAAAAACGACTTTTAGCCACATTCAAAGTCAAATTAGCCCTACGAAATTGTTCTGCTAACCTGATAAGAATGGACATGTGTGTGTCAAAGTCTTCTGATACTACACACACATCGTCAAGGTAACCAAAAACACATGTTTTCAAGTCTGCGGGGATCAATTCATCGACTAACCGGCACATGGTCTGTGGAGCATTACAGAGACCAAACGGCATCACTGTAAATTGCTATAGTGGCCGCCCTGGCACTGTAAAAGGGGTGAGGGGTATTCGCCAGAATGCATCCTTCAGATCCAATTTGGTTAAGATATTGGCTTTGGGAAGCCGAGAAAAGATGCCATCTATATTTGGCAGCGGGTACGCATCTTCTTTAGTGCACTCCTTAATGCGTCGTGCATCTAAACAAAGGCGTACCTTGCCTGGCTTAATAACGAGCCTTATCGGAGAGCTCCAAGGACTCTTCGATGGCTCAATGACGCCTTCCGACAACATTCTGTCCACCTCTACGTAGATAAGTTTCTCTACAGCGGGAGAAACGGGATAAAAACGCTGTTTTATTGGCTTAGCGTCACCGACGTCAATATCATGGCTTAAAAGGGATGTTTTCCAAATCCCTGTTCTTTATAGTTAGGAAATAAATTAATTACGCTCTCTAATCGCTTTTCTCGAGATGAAGAAAGTGGAAATTTTTTAAGACTAGTATCTGTACTATCTACCATTGGATTAGAAGAATCAATGCTAGATATTATACCTGGTGCTAACTAAAAAATTCTCCAAAAATCTATCCCTAAGATGACACGCTTGTTTATTGATGGAACAACATACAAATCCAGACGTTTTGTTAGCCCATTATAAGCTACATCCGTGCTAATAAAACCAGTTATTTGGTGGCTGCTTCCATCAGCCGTGATGATATTTTTTTTAAACTTGGACAGGATGACCAATCTTGGGCAGCCAAGTCTGCTCCCAAACAACTTATTTTGGCTCCTGTATCTAATAAGCCAATTTCTATTAGACCTAAAAAGGTAATAGAAGCATAAAGACGACCATCTGTCTGGGTGTCTACAACCGAAGATACAAGCAGTTTACGCGTGCATTTAATCCTATGCCAGAAATTTCGCATACGAAGAGTGTTCCGTTTTGTAACACGATCAAGGGTAGTTACTTCTGAAAATATTTTTGCTCTGATTTGGTTATAATGAGCTAATCTCTCATGATATGGTTTTAATTGACGTAGTAAAAGAATGTCCGAGTGTGGATGTGGAAATGCCTGTTTTAAAAGTGCAGGCATCTGCCGTGGGCAATCTGATTCTTCAGATTGATATTCATTTGCGGATTCTAGTTTTGGGCCATTCGCCTGTTGTCGACGAATGAGCCCTTCTTGGAGTTTTCCGCTCTCTTAATGCATGTTGGGCATTGAGGTTTATAGAAATCTTTTGCTCCGCAACCATAGCAAAAGATTCTTCATTCAGCGAGGCACATATCCCATGCGTGTCCTGGCTGATCACAGTTCCAGCAGACCATAGGTCGTTTGGTAAGTTGCAAAGCCTCTACAGATACAGACTCCGTCTCTGAGGCCGACTGCAAGGACTCTTCAGTCTCCACAGCAGCAACTGCTCTTTTAATCACCCTCGGTGGAATATTGACCTTGCTGGATTGCTTGAAATCCGCATCTCCTAGCAGGTTTTCACGTTTCTGGACCAGTTGTCGCAGATGAGCAACAGAATGAATGGAGATGTATAGTAATACTTGTCTTAGCTCTGAGAATTAAATTTCTTTGTAGCTGCTGAACAAGTCTGTACTCATCTAAAGGAATAGTTAATCGAGAAACGATTGACATAATGTCCTCATAAAACGAGTCAAAGGGCTCTCCCTCTTTCTGCTTTCGTGCACGAATTTCTTCCATAAGGACATCGTCATCTTTATGATACTGATACTGATTTTTTAGTGCTGCACAAAAATCTTCCCATACTACCGCAGGGTTCTCTTTACGGTATCTCCAATACCATTCTCTTGCTTTACTTGTCAAGAGAACATGTAAGTTTTTGCATACAGTAGCAAAATCTATGGTCAACGCTTTTTATTGCAAGTTATCGATATAAGCCAATTCAAAATTTATAAAGAAATACCGATGTATACTGCTCACACCGCTTTTTGCAGTCTTGCGCTAGCGGCACGCGACAGTGGGATACTCTTGGACGTATGTTGCCATAAAAAGTATCTAATTGTATAATACTAATCGCAAGCTACAAATTAATCATAACACTGCAGTCCGCTGCCACCTTGCATCAATTTCAATACGTCGCCCATAATTTATCGACGCAATTTACTACCGCGAGACAGACTAAATCTTAAATGGGCCAATATCGATAGCTAGCATCATATCGAGTTATCAAAGTTAAGTTAGGTTAATATTTATTTAATTGCATTTTATGGTTTTATATCGTCTACTGACTTTAAACTATGGATTATTAAAAAATAATTATATGTGTACGTACGCATATCATGAATATGCACATGTCGCATTATGAATATATTCTGACCGCTGTACGTGTCTGTCACATTATGAACATATGTAGTTTGACCACTGTGCTTGCCAGAGCTAGCTGTGCAATGAGTTTGGGATATTGTGAAATGATTCTTAGAATTTGACTACAGCGAAGAATATGACTGGCGCCTAGGTACCGTATGAGTGAGGCGACGGCGTTGTCGCGCTGTCGCCGAGTGTAGTCCAGCTAGCGTGGATAAAGCATAGATAGATGCGTGAGTAGAAAATGCCAGCAGTTGCATGCAGACGATTGCACACGCCGTTTGGAATTCCCTTCACTCGAAAAGTTTGTGTGTCAACATGGCAGAACATCCACAAGAAAATAATAACTCTGCGACATCAGAAGTGGGATCTGCTTTGCCTACAAATACCACCGATGCGTACTTGGCAGCTTTACAAGTGCAAAACAACAACCTCTTGGAGATCATCAAAAAATATGCAGACACCTTAGGCATCGGCAACTGATGAAAAGGGAAAACATATAACTCTGACAAAATTTTATCCTGAGGGGACTAGTGCAGATGCCTCAGCTTGGTGTACAACAGTGGATCTCATTTTTGCTGATAAAATGCCCGAAGGTAGCAGCCTGATGATAACTTTAAGTAAGGCGCTAGAGGGAAGTGCATCACAATGGCTGTCCCAAATATGCTTTGCTGGCATCACTTGGCCACAATTTAAAGAACTGTTCGTTCAACGCTTTGTTGGCATCGAAACGTCTGCTGCCACACTGATGAAAATTTTGAACGGGCGACCAAAGTCTGGAGAAAGTTAGACCGAATATGGGAGCCGAATCGTCACCATACTTATGTCAAAATTTAAATCTATTGATCTGGAGGAAATTGCGGTTTCACTAGCTCTGACCCACATGACACAAATTGATGACAAATTGTCGCGCTGGGTTTTACAAACATTATTAAAACTCGAAATGACATGCAACAACATCTACAAGCGCACGCTTTTAAAAAACGGAACCTTGATGACTACGTATCTACAACAGGCACGGAGTGTAAAAAGTCTAAGTATCTCTCTCAAGTGAAATGCAACTATTGTGGAAAGTCTGTACATAAATATGCGGAATGTCGTGCTCGACAGAGGACACAAACTCAAGGAAAAAGCCACAACGGAAGGTCAACGCAAGAATCACAAGACCGTTCAACAGTAAAATGTTTCAAATGGGACGAGCCTGGGATCTTCTCATCCGCTTGTCCAAAAGGACGATCACGAGGCAGTTTTGACATCTGTACTGTAGCTCCACCATCAGGAACAATAAGTAGTTCAACCGGTGAGTCCGTTCCATTTTGCTTCGACTCTGGCGCTGAATGTTCCTTGGTTAAGGGAAACGTCGCCGATAAATTTAGTGGTAAAAGAGTTTATATAACATTTTTAAATTGAAAATTTAAATTGATTCAATATGCAGCACTCAACAGCTATTATGTAATATAAATATTGATCAATGTTATTTTGAGATTTTTTTACATGTTATTATGGACAAGTATTTGAAATATGACGTATTAATTCGTCGTGAAGTTTTAGGCCAGACTTTGGCGTAACTGACAAATTTCAAATTTACACAACCAAAATAGTAGTAGAATCGTTAGTAATTACCAATTATGATGATGTCATAGAATTAAATCGAAAACTTGATGATCTTGATAAGGCAGCCTTGAAAAAAATTTTAAAATATTATTCAGATTGGTTTAGTGATGGAAGACTAGGGTCACCACAGGGCAGTTGGAAATTAGATTAATAGATTAGAAAAGGCCGTACAACGGCGGCCATACAGGCTTAGTGAAGAAGAGAAAACAAAGTGCGGGGTAAAGTTGACGAACTACTAAAAGCTAAGATTATTCGGCCAAGCTTTTCACCTTTCACTAGTCCCATGATGCTAGTTAAAAAAAACAAAATTGAACCGATCGACTGTGTGTGGACTATCGCATGCTTAACGAAAACACAGTGGCTGACAAGTACCCATGGCCCCTCATCTCAGACCAAATTGCTAGACTTCGGGGTGCTAAATATTTTGCATGCATAGATATGGCAAGCGGCTTTTACCAAATTCCAGTCCATGAGGACTTAATCGAACGAACTGCATTTGTAACGCCAGAGGGTCAATACTAGTTCTTGACAATCCCGTTTGGTTTAAAGAACGCACCATCTGTGTTCCAGCGAGCTATAATGAAGGCCTTAGGAGCTTTAGCTTACACTTATGCAATTATGTATATTGATGATTTTCTCATAATAGCAGAAAGCAAAGAAGATGCGCTAGTTTGATTTCAGACAGTATTGGAGACATTAAGTAACGCTGGATTTTCATTTAATGTCACAAAATTTTCCTTTCTCACCACAAAAATAGAGTATCTCGGATTTCAATTAAGCAACGGAGAAGTCAGGCCAAATTCACGAAAAATTCAAGCTTTAAAAGCATTACCACCTCCCCAAAGTGTCTCAGAGCTAAGACAATTCATTGGTTTAGCCACATATTTTCGGCAATTTGTGTTAAACTTCTCCCAAACACTTAATCCAGAACTTGAACACGCCCTATGAAAATCTAATAACTGTGACACAGGCAACGAGACCACAGCAGACATATCGGATGGTTTAGGCGTCACTGATTGCACACCCCCAATGACATTCTCTAGAAGAACCGCAGATCTCGTTACCATCGGAGGATTGGTGAACGGCATCAGCGGCTGTGTCACTGGCGTACCTGGCTGGTCAGTTAGAGGGAGCTGGGTGGCGCTAACAGAAGACTTCTCTATCCGTGTGGATTTCTTACGCTTTGGGGATTCATTCAATAACTTAAGGTTATTGAAAGAAGAATCCAGCGCCGAGAACTGGTCGGAAAGTTTACGAAAACTTCCAAGCAGTTCCTTAAATCCAGTCTTCGTTTGACGCTTAAACGAACACATGTCGTTCTCCACCTCCCTACACACATCACAGTAATAACGCAAACCAGTGCGCTTGGCTACGGCGTCAGCCGTCGGGCCAGAAAAGCCGGGACACTTCGCGTGTACTACGTTGGTACATAGCCAGCACGAAATGCTTGCCTGGGCGGCAGTCACCTGCTTAAGGCAGGATTTTTTGAAACAGATTACCCCGTCCATTATAGTGGGCACCTACTGTACAACGAGCAATGCCAAAAAAAAACGAACAAAAACAAGAAGAGGTATGTGCGCGAGAGAAAGAATTTGCGCGCGTAAAGAGCAGTGAGCACAGAGAGCAGAAAGATAGAGCAACAACAGTGCAGCAAAGACAGCGGCAAAGCGTGAGAGCTGCTTAGGCGCACTCAAAGAATTAGGAGAGATAAAGAGAGAGCTATAGCGGTGAACTAACTACAACAACGTCGCTTACCGAAAATAAGAAGACCAAAACAAAACACTGGACAAGCAGAACCAACGCACGACAAATGTAAAATTAGCAAAGTTTAGTTTGACTAATCTACAATATAAGGCATGCACACGCGTCGTGAACGGGCTAGCAAAAGAGAAATTTAAATTTAGATATTTAAACAAAACACCGGTTGTTTTGAATTCACATCAAAAAATCAAATCGAAGCGCACAAAAAAAAAAAAAAAATAAATAAAAATAAAAAACACGTCCGTTCACTGTGAAAGTTTATGCAGGCTTTTTGAAAGGCAATACAATCTCAGAACAAGAGAAATATCATTCAAGGTCGGTCAGGAAGTATTTCGTCGTAATTTCACGCACAGTAATTTTTCTAAACAAATAAATGCTAAGTTAAATCCACAATGGTTAAAGTCACGCGTGAAAGCGAAGCTTGGGAGTTCTTATTAAGTCTTAGAAGACCTACAGGGACGAGAACTTGGTACATATCATGCCAAAGATATCAAACAATGATAAACTGTTACATTTTAGAGAAAAATCAGGGCTTCTTCTTTCAAGCCATTTCCCGGCTTGAACGACTCACAAATGGCTTAGGGTGTAATGTACAGTCCTTCCAATTGTATCAAAAAAACAAAGAAAAAAAAAACAAAAAAAAACGATTTTTGTTGAATAAACGGTTAACTACGAAAAACGATGAATTTGAATTTGAATTTTCGAAAAATATCTAACACAATCCGAAAACGGTTACTATCTCGATAATTCGGAGTCATTATCAATGCAACTCTAATCACGGCGAAGCTCCAATTAGAGCTTTGACTTGCAGGGTAGCTTTGCACTGTTCGAGAGAATAAGTATTCTCTCATAGAGTTCTTTTCTCTTTTGGCATTGTCAACGATCAGACGTGGAGTCTGCGAAAAAGTTTTCCTTACCTTCAAAAAAAACGTGAACTTTTGTAAATCAAGAAAAAAAAGTTAAAATTTGAAAAGTGCTGTGTAATATTTTTTTATATAAAAGGCAAATCTGTGAGTATAAAAAAAAAATTGATCAGTTTTATCTGATTAAATCTAACACAGATTTTATGTTTTATAAAGAGCGTGCACATTGCAACGGCCAGCGGAGCACCCCGGCTGTTAGAGTACACGTCTCTGCGGATTGGGCTCCCCAGTGCCTTAGATCGGGGCTCTGCGCAGAAAATGAACTGCACACTCGCCAGATCTGCACACCTATCTTTTGGGAAACGGGAAGAACCTTGGCGAGCAGCGAACGCATAACCTCGCTGACTCGTCCTGCCATTCTGGGAGAAAAATATAACCTCTACATCTATATATCTACAAACTATATAAAGATCAGTGCAACTACAAAACAACTATAATTAAAAAATTTAAACAAAATGCAACATACATAAATAGTGATGCACAAACTTACATATTATTATACACATACATCTACACAGTTGGACATTATCAATTAATTAACATTTAACAAGATTAAAAAATAATGCAGCAAGAAAACAAAAAAAACAGAAGTAGCATTAACATGCGCAAATGAGAAAAAATGAGAAACAGAGAATTAGTTAAATTGGCCTTTAATTTAAATTTTCATACTTTGGATTTTCATTTCTATTCATTTTTTAATTTTCTTATTTTTGCATTGCTAATTTTTTTTAGACGACTGGCAATCCATATTAGTTACTATTTTCGTGAGAGGCAAGGCATTTTATTAGGTTATATACCTTAAATGGGTATATATAATATGTATATGTGCACACGTGTAAATTTTTTCAGTTAATTAAATTAAAATAATTAAATCCCAACAACAATTCCTCTGGGCCCATAGGATGGATTTGGGTAAGTGAATTTATTATTTTCTTCTTATTTACACTCGCTTATGTGAACATATACCAACAAATACATACATATATTATTCCCTATAAATTGCACAAGCCATATATAAATGAAATGAAAGAATTGAGAGCTGATTATAAGTGATAGACAAAAAAATAAAAGTTAAATTCAACAAAAGCTTAGTGCAATTAAATTAGTGAAACAGAAATAAAAGATAGAAATAAACGAAATTACAGAAATTTAAATAGAAATGAAGAAAAATTATAAACCTGAATTACGAAAGAAAACAAATTGGTACCAAATAAATTAAACTAAAGTTAGCAACCGAAACAGTAAATTAAATTAAAATATTGAATGGTTTAAAAATAAAGAAACAAAAAAATGGAAGAAAGAAACTGGAGTTAACGTAATTAAATAATGATAGAAGAACTAAATGAAATTAGGTTGACTAAAATTAAATTCTCATTTTGTTACTCGTATCAACGAGACAACATGGCCTTATATACAATCTTTTATCTTGCTATTAAATGAATAAAATTATTATAATGTTTTGGTAAATAAATATAGTTTTCCTTATGTGAAAAGGCGAAAGGTATGATGAAAGGGTAACATTAAACTAGGGATTTACCATAAGTGCCGAAGGTAAATCATGGAGGGTGGGTACAGAGGCGGGTTACTATACCATCAGTGTAACCTCATTTCCATTAGATATACTGACATAGCAGCATCATACACTCATGAGCTCTCAGACCTTTGTTCTTTCTTTTAAATTTTTTTTATCCATTAATTATAAATCTTGTTAATCCACGTAATAGGCACGGGACTATAAATTTAATTCAATGTGGCTTTCTGATCGAGTGAAGGCTTTATTATTTGGCCAACGAACCCCCCCGATGCCGATTGTAAGCTAGCTGCAACTAGGGTCCCAATCGGCCAACAATTTAGCGAAAATCACACCACTCAATCAACTATAGAGTTCACAACACAGATGATCAGATAGTTTGTGGATTATGGTCCGTCTAAATGAAGTTATAATGTATCAAACATACTATGAAATTTAAACCAATGTAATTAAACATTTGTTAAGGGGTAACCGTCAAACTAATCAATCGTGTTACCAAGGTCGGGAGGGTACAGACGAGGGGGCAAACATCAGCTCAGCCACCCTTGCAGTCTATTAACAGACGTAACGCGCAATTCAGCAACAATTCACCTTATTTTTATTTGGCCCATCATATAGCTTACAGACAATGCACTTATTCTTTCTTTCTATCCACAAGAGGCCGTAGAGAGCGGGTGAGGAAAAGATCCTACGACATATCCGACGAGCTACGTCAGAGCGACGATAGAAATGCACGTGTAATCCGTCGGAAAACCGACTGGCGGATTCGTCAGCCTAAACCTACCTGTCGCATCCAAAATTTTAAGGTCAGATTGTAGCACACAAACAGATCTCAGTTTAGAGTCCGGGTGCAATACACAACTCGCCAGATCTGACCCAACAACAAAACCAAATATTTTCCAGCCATATCATATTCGTGCAGCACAATATGCAGCAGCTAAGCAACGTATCTTTGGTGATGTGTGCAGTTGTGAATGGCCACCAAAAAGTAGACGTTCAACTTCTCGCTTGCGCGCCTTTTGGAAAAATTTAAGAAATAGTCGCCGAAAGCTACTATCTGCAATTTTTCTCAGCGATAGTGATAACAGATTATACACCAAAATAGAAATCTGTGACAAGAATTATGAAGGGTTGCTCGATTCTGGAGCCGCAATTAGCTGCATCGGCAGCCAATCGGCAAACGATCAAATTAAACATCCAAAGCTTCATAAATGTTCCGGACGCATTCGTACTGCGAATAATTCAGAATGTTCCGTAGTTGGCCAACTTATTATTCAAATATTCTTTCTTCCTTAATTCTTTCCTATCAAAATGTTAGAGGCCTCTGTAGTAAAATCTCTAGTCTTTATCTTCATAGTCTTGCCTTTTCTTCCCAAATTATTGCCTTTACCGAAACTTGGTTAAAACCAGAGATTCTAAGCTCTGAAGTCTTTCCAGATAGGTATACAACATACAGGCTTGATCGACCTGACCGACGGGGTGGTGG
This sequence comes from Zaprionus ornatus, assembly GCA_018904035.1. Lineage (NCBI taxonomy): Eukaryota > Metazoa > Arthropoda > Insecta > Diptera > Drosophilidae > Zaprionus > Zaprionus ornatus. The sequence continues at coordinate 106,080 of JAEIFZ010000305.1, read as the reverse complement.
AGTACTGATTGCAGTAGACTCCTCCATTATGTCGGACCTCTTACAGCCGGAGTTTCAATTCGACATTGAATTAATCTGTGTAAAACTACACTTTCCCGGTTTTTTCTTGTACATAACCTGCTCCTATATTCTGCCGTCATCGGAATTATCAGTCTACTTGCAACATTTGTCGGCAATTAAGACTATTTATAATCTGTTATCAGACCGAGATCATTTCATAGTCCTGGGTGACTTTAATATCCCGGAATGTAATTGGACATCTATTGCGGAGGGAAACTCCCTTCTGCCCTCCAGGCAACATGATCTGTTTGACGGTTTGTTTGACATGTCTTTGTCGCAGGTTAATCATGTCAAAAACACTTTAAACAGCTGCTTTAAGAAAGCTGACTTTGAATACTTAAGTTATTTAATTTCATATTGTGATTGGTCTGACTTTTATCTATGAACTGATATGTCAGTGGCTATTAATATATTTTATAAAACCCTTAACTCTGCTTTTGATATCTGTGTTCCGTTTTTCTATCCGACAAGCTCAAGTAGGCCTCCTTGGTTTACAAAAGAGTTGTCTCGCTTAAAAAACTTAAAGAGTAGCTTATTTAAGAAATACAAGCTGAAAAACTCACCGCTTTTCTTTTCCCGCTACCTAACTGCTCGGGCAAATTTTACCGTGCTTAGCGCGAAGTGTTATAAAAACTATTTGACAAGATGTAGGATTCAGTTCTTTCAGAATCCTAAACAGTTTTATAGTTTTGTTAACATGAAGCGTAGGTCAGCGGGCTTTCCTTCTAAACTTATGTTCGATAACGCTGAGGCGAACACAGATCAGGCCATTGCCGATATGTTTGCCAAGTTTTTTCAAACAACTTATTCTTCCTCTACGCCAAACATTCACTCCTATCCATATAGCGTACCAAGCTCGAATGGCATCTTCACACCTTTACTGAATGAAAGTTCACTTATTAGGGATCTTCGATTGGTTAAACCAGTCTTCTCACCAGGTCCCGATGGTATCCCCGCCTGTGTACTTCGATACTGTGCCAACTCCTTATGTAAGCCATTGCTCAAACTATTTTCGCTGTCCTTAGTAACTGCCTCGTTTCCATCCATATGGAAGGAATCCTTTATCATCCCTTTACATAAAAAGGGCAACAAGTCTGATGCAAGCAATTATAGAAGTATCTCTAAATTGTCGGCTATACCGAAATTCTTCGAGTGTTATTACTTCTCACTTGCAGCATTTTAGTAGATCCGTTATAATCCCTTTTCAACACGGATTTGTGAAGCGTCGTTCTACCACGACAAATTTTCTTGAGCTGACATCCTTTGTGGTAAAAGGATTTCAGGAAAATCTTCAAACTGATGTCATTTATACTGATTTCAGTAAGGCATTTGACTCAGTCAACCATTCCCTTCTTGCACATAAACTAAATCTTCTCGGTTTCTCACCAAAACTTCTTAGTTGGATTGTGAGCTAGTTGGGTGACAGAACCCAACGAGTCCTCTTTAAAAATACTCGTTCCTATTCTGTTCATGCCACATCTGGTGTTCCTCAGGGAAGCCACTTAGGTCCCCTGCATTTTACACTTTTCATCAATGACCTCCCAACGGTCATACTTAACTCACGTACTCTCATGTACGCGGATGATGTCAAGCTCTGTTTTCAATTTAGAGACGACTCCTGTCATTCTCGGCTTCAATCTGACCTAGATTGTTTCTTTTCTTGGTGTCGTGTAAATCTCCTTAATCTGAACAGCTCAAAATGCAAGCTGATGACATCATCACGTGCCTGCCCAAAGTACGAATCATACTCTCTTTGTGGTTGTACCTTGGAAAGAATTTCCCTGGTTGATGATCTAGGTGTCCGTTTCGACCGAAAACTCAAGTCTTCCGAACATATATCATCAATGGTTAATAAAGCTATGGGTGTACTCGGCTTTATTAAGAGATGGTCCAAGGAGTTTGACGATCCTTACCTAACTAAGACTCTCTTCACTTCGCTTGTTCGTCCAATTCTCGAGTACGTATCATGTGTCTGGAACCCTCAGTACACAGTTCATAGAGACCGCATTGAATCCGTACAGAAAATTTTCTTAATGTTTGCCTTGCGAGGACTTAACTGGGATGTAAATTCAAGACTTCCTTCCTATCCTAGTAGACTTTTGTTACTTAATCTGCCTTCTCTAGCCAATCGTAGAACCATGCTTGGTGTTATATTTATTAACAACCTTATCCAAGGTGACATAGATAGTAGCGACTTACTTAGTAGACTACACTTTTCTGTCCCTGGTAGAATCACCCGTAATTACCTTCCTCTAAAACTTCCCAATTGTAGCTCGAACTATGCCCTGCATGAGCCATTCAGGGTATTATGTTCGGACTATAATAAACTTTACTTCATTGTAGCTAACAATAACAACTTGGTATCTAGTTTAAAATTACAACTCCTCGCCCACTTATCTAGAATTTAGTTAAATACATAATTATCGTCTTTCTATTCATAGTAGTACTTTCAACACACTGCATGCTTTAACACTCTACTCATAATTATACCCTAGGACCATTGAAAATGGTCAAAAAAGGGTATACTAACTTTGTGCAAATGTATGTAACAGGCAGAAGGAGGCGTCGGAGACCCCATAAAGTATATATATTCTTGCTCAGGATTAATAGCCGAGTCGATTGAGCCATGTCCGTCTGTCTGTCCGTCTGTCCGTCTGTCTGTCTGTCTGGATGAACGCGCCGATCTCAGCTATTACAAAAGCTACGGACACCAAATTTAGCATGAAGATTCCTGTATACCATACGCAGATCAAGTTTATTTTCAATTTGGAATAACACGCCTACCGCCCCCGCAAACCTCCAATTTTGGTTTACATTGCTATTTACATTCGAATAACTCATTTCTTAACGTTCTGCTTTAGCATATATATAGATAAATAATATATGAACTTATCCTCCAAATTGCAATCCGATCAGACAATAAACACTGAAGTTATTAGATAAACCATTTCGACACTTCGACCAGCAAAGAACTTGTCGATGACGTCAGAACTAAATTCCTTATGCATGAAAGAAAAGGACAACGATGCGAGCGCGAAGCGCGAGCTGTTTCTCGACTCTTCTTTCCCATGCACATGTCAATTACCGAAAACACATGTGCATAAATATATGCTAACACTCAACCAATAGGTGGCGTATATATGAATATGAAGAAAGCAAAGAAGTTGTCGATGACGTCAGAACTAAATTACTTGTGCATGAAAGAAAAGGATAAACGATGCGAGCGCGAAGCGCGAGCTGTTTCTCGACTCTTCTTTTTCATGCACATGTCAATTACCCAAAATACATGTGCATAAATGCAAACACTTATACATACTTAATTTGTGTTCACACATACATATGTAAAATTATATACAACCAATAGCGTGGTTGATCGGCATGCATGAATGCAGGTATTTACTAGATTTCTAATATAGACATATTATTATTATTATTTAATAATTTATATATTGACTTTTTATTAAATAAATATTAATTTAGATTTCACGATATATTATGAGCTATCATATCGATAGCTTTTAATATATATTAAACATATCGATATATATTTCATATGTTTTGCATATAAATTATATTAATATGTGTAAATTATATTATATCCCCACGTCTATTGAAACTATGTTTGAAAAAAATGTACTAACATTTCTTCTACTTTGTTTTTTTAATATATGTATATTTTGTATGTATATTAGATTCTATGGATCATTATTATAAATTTAAGGTTTCGCGCACTTTTTAATTGCGGCGATAAATTATTGGCAACGTATCAAAATTGTTGCAAGGTGGCAGCGCGCTTCAGTGTTATGTTAATTTGTAGTTTGCGATTGGCGTGTTCGGTGTCGTCGTCGATTGTCGATTATCATTTGTATTTTCGATATTAAATATAAAATAATATATAATTAATTCGCGTGTTCGTGATACATTTAACATTTAATGCAAATTAATATAAGTCGAGTATATAATAAGTAAATCCTCGTGTGTGATTGTTATGCGTTAACGGAACATTTTTTATGCGTGTGAATGATTGCGCCCTGCCCGGAACGTGGCGCGCAATTTTAGAAAAGTGCGGTACACAGCGTAACGTATTTTTGTGCATGCATACATATATGTGTATAGACTCTTCTGAAGTGTGTGTGATTGTACGTGAACATCGGTATCGGTTCGTTTCCGCGATTCAAATTGGAATTTTCGCTGGAATTTCTTGCAGGTTTAATTTATTATTTCTTTGATTTATATTTATTCTTTTTCCACATTTTGTTTATTTTTATTTTCCTTATTAAAATTTATTATTATTTGTTCTTTCATTAGATATTTATTTTCATTTATAATATAATTATTTTAAATAATATACATATATTTATTTAAATATATGAATATAATTATAATATATATATATCTATTTAAATATATGAATATATTTATATATATAAATAAATATACTAACTTTATTTTATATATATAACTATATATTAATTTTTGATAAATATATATTCAAATTAAATTAATTTATAAGAATTTTATTTTTAACATACCTATATATTATTTTAAAACTTATATATTAGAAGATGCCTAGACTTAAGAGAAAGTCAGCTTGCAATAGGAGTCAAACACAGCGAAAAAGAAATCGTTTGAATAGGTCAGATATAGACTTTTCTGAGCAGGAACGCGTAAATAATCTAGAGGCACATAGAGAACGTAGGCAAAATTTCGAATTTAGGGAAGCTGAAAGGGTTAGAGATAGTCAACAGCATCGAGTCCGCAGAAGTAATAGAACATTTAGGGCCGTTGAGCAATTACCGGACACAATTCGTCACACTACTCTTCGGGCTTCTTCGCCAATCAGATTACAAGAACAACTTGCTGACACTTCGCGTCGTTCGAGGCGCAGGCGAGATGCTGACCTTCGATCTCAGGAAAGAGAGCAGGATGCAGTTCGTCGCCGTGTACGTCGCAGTGATTCTGCAATTAAAACAGACGAACAACTTGCCAACACTTCGCGTCGTTCGAGTCGCAGGTAAGATGCTGAGTTTCGATCTCAGGAAAGAGAGCAGGATGCAGTTCGTCGCCGTGTACGTCGCAGTGATTCTGCAATTAAAACAGACGAACAACTTGCCAACACTTCGCGTCGTTCGAGTCGCAGGCAAGATGCAGAGTTTCGATCTCAGGAAAGAGAGCAGGATGCAGTTCGTCGCCGTGTACGTCGCAGTGATTCTGCAATTAAAACAGACGAACAACTTGCCAACACTTCGCGTCGTTCGAGTCGCAGGCAAGATGCTGAGTTTCGATCTCAGGAAAGAGAGCAGGATGCAGTTCGTCGCCGTGTTCGACGAACTGATCATTCAACTAGAAATGCCGAACAACTTGCCAATACTTTGCGTCGATCGAGGCGCAGGCAATGTCCACAATTCAGGTCCAGCGAAAGCGGACGAGATGCTGTTAGAAGGGCGATTCAGCGACAAAATCAGGAGACGCGAATTTTAGAAAGGGCAATAGATAGAAGTCAAAGGTCTCAGGTTAGAAACAATCCTATTCGTAGGATTGTTGAGCAGGCACGCAATACTAGTGCACGCCGCAGTGCTCGAATTCGAGCTCAACGTGAGGCCTTTGAAGCCCATAGGAATATGTCGCAAAGAGTGAGTCTATATAGGAGTATTTGCACCAATAGGATAGCAGAGAATAGGAGAAACGCGTCCCGCAATAGAGTGGACCGTGCGAATACCCTTCCAGATGATAGGATATCGCAGGTTAAAACTAGTTTAGATTGCCTAATAGCCAATTTTAATAAGACAGTCAAGCAGGGACCCGATCAGGTTTGCATATGTTGCAAAGGTTTGTGGTTTCCACATCAAGTGGACAAAATTTCGCGTGAGGTCATAGAGGAAAAGTGTAGTGAGGCAGATAGTGTTGATATTTTGTATCTTTCCTCTATGTTTCCATCCCATAATAATAGGTTTAGCTTTTGCAAAACCTGCAGCCGCAGTATTAAGTCAGGGAAAAAACCAAAGGCTTCTATTACAAATGGCCTAAATTTTCCGGAGCTTCCGGAATGCCTGAAAGGCTTGACGCCTCTAGAAGAAAGGCTGATTTCTCCCCGTCTTCCTTTTATGATCATAAAGTCTCTTGGATATGGACGTCAAAGTGCCATTAAAGGAGCAGTGATCAATGTTCCAATTCCAGTTGCAAATGTTGTAACTTCCCTTCCCAAGGCATTTAATGAAGCCGAAGTAGTTCAGATTCATCTTAAGCGTAGGATGGAGTATAACCATGATTTCATGGCTGAAACCATAAGGCCCTCAAAGATAGTTGATGCAATTCGGTATTTAGTGAACACAGAACTTTATAAGAAGCACCAGGTTACTATCAATGAGCAGTGGTTGTCTTCTTACTCAGCTGAGACTGTACCATTTGTTGCGTCAGCAGACGACAGGGACATTGTGTGTCAAATGTTAGAAAAGCCAGCACAACCTAATGAGCATAGAGTAGCAGAAGAAGAGGTAGAGTTGAATCCAGGAGGTCAAGAAACCTTCATGGAAAATGTCCCTGTTGAAAACATAGATATTCCTCGAATTGCTATAGCACCAGGAGAGGGTCAGCGACCTCTTGACATGATAACCGATTGTGATTCAGAGGAGCTGGCTTTTCCCAAAATATTTGCAGGCATTAAAAGGAAATGTCAGGAAAGTTTTACAACTATAGTTAGATCAGAGCTTAGGAATTTTGATAGAAGAGGTTGTAGAACTGATAAATTATTTCATAACTTCAAAAAATTAGAAATGATTAGCATTAGGAATAGCACATCAATTTGCTTACGTAAGCACTCTGCCACTCAAGGCATTTCGGCTGCTGATGTGCGTAATGATGAAACTTTAAATAGGTTAATACTTCATGATGATGGCTATAGGCTTTTAAAGGTATTCGCACGTCTCCTGCTCATTGGGAGGACGAGAAAAAGAAAGTGATGGCTATGATTAGGCAGGTAGGGCTTCCAACTTTTTTTATAACATTTTCCGCAGCGGAAACTAGGTGGCCGGAGCTTTTAGTCTTGCTATGTAAAAATGTAGACAAGCTAGAAGTATCCGAAGAAGAAGCGTTAAATTTGGGGTTTAATGAGAAAGCTCCTCTCATTAGAGCAGACCCAGTGACCTGTGCCAGATATTTCGATTTTCGATATAGACAGGTTTTAAAACTGATGAAAAAGGAAGGCGGTGTCTTTGGTTGTCACTAGGTCATCAAGTTTTATTGGCAAAGAGGCTCTCCACATATACATGGCATGTTCTGGCTGAAAGACGCCCCAAAGCTCGACCTAAAGAATGAGTCCACATTTATGCCTGTGAAGTCCTTTATTGATCAGTTTATTACTTCTGATTCTAGTTGCCCGGACGTTGCTCCATATTTGGAGTATCAACTCCATAGTCACGGGCACTCTTGCAGGCGAGAAATTAGGTCAAAACAAATTTGTAGATTTGGTATCCCATACCCTCCCATGCCTCAAACAGAAATTCTTCTCCCTTTAGAAGAAAATGCTCCAAATTTGGCCGAGCATCGTAGGAATTTCGAAAAAATTCAAAGTCTGCTCGACTTCCCATTTGATCGTGAAAGCGTAGAAAATTTTAACGATTTTAACAACTTTTTGTCCCACGATCAACTTAACCTTAGTTATGAGGGCTACATTAATGCTGTAAGATCAAGTATAAAGAAACCAAAAGTTTTTTTGAAGCGATCTTTTGCAGCAATCAAGCTTAACGCTTATAACAAGCACCTCCTTTTGTTGCAGCGAGCAAATATGGATATTCAGTTTATTTTAGACCCCTATGCTTGCTGCAGCTACGTCGTTAATTATATTAACAAGTCTCAGAGAGGTATCTCAATGTTGATGCGTGAGGCAATCAATGAGATTAAAGACAATAACAATGTAACTATTAAGCAAAAGTTACAACATTTAGGTAACAAATTTATATTTGGCACTGAGATATCCGCTTTTTATAGCTACTGCAAATCAGAACGAGGAGCTCGCCAAGAAAATGCAGATGACTTTGACGATGATGTGCCTAGGGCTTCTGAATCAATAGTTTACGCTCTTCGCGATAATAGTGGCTTCATCAGAAAGAGGACCACTGCGTGCATAATTAGGTATAGGAGATTTAATGTCAATACAGAAACAAGTGACTATTTCAGAGAGCTAAAAATGCTTTACGCCCCATGGCGAGATGAGCATTTGGATTTAGTCACACATGACTGTGAATTGTTCTGTACGGAAAATTCGGAGTTAGTAGAGAACAATCGCAGAAGATATAATTTACTAGATGATAGGGAACTAGAAAATGCTCTGAGCCACTTAAAAGAGGAAGCAGAAAATGAGAATAATCAAGTAGGAGAACAGGAAGTGGTAGATGATGGCTTCACAGTTTTAGGATTGCCTGAAATAGATCCACATCTAAATGTTTTAAATGTGGATGGAAATATTGATATGAATGATGAAGATAGTAATGTCCGTTTTATCAAGCTTCCAGCCTTAGTTTCTCAGGAAAGCTTAGCTAATATAGTTAGATCTCTTAATTTAAAGCAGAAGCTATATTTTACACATGCTTTGCATAATGCCAAAATCAATACAGTCTTTTATGAATTTGTTGGAGGCGGCGCCGGAGTCGGAAAGAGTCGACTTATATCAGCAATTTTTCAGTCATTATCCGTAATGTATAACAGTATACCAGGAGCTGATCCGACATCTGTTAAAATCCTCTTATGTGCACTAACAGGAAAAGCAGCATTCGGAATTAGTGGTTCGACACTGCATTCCATGTTTTCACTTCCTGTTAATCAATCTCGCTCAGCACCTCTAAGGGCCTTAAGCCATGATTTAGTTAATAGCCTTCATTCAAGGTTAATCGATCTTAAATTAATTATTATTGATGAAATATCAATGGTTAGCTCTCTAATGTTTTCTTATTTAGATTCTCGTTTGAAGCAAATTTTCAAAAATACTTCTCCTTTTGGTGGTGTTTCTATCATCGTATTCGGTGATCTTAGACAGTTACAGCCCGTAGGAGGTAGTTTGATTTTCGATCCAAATACCACTGACCCTTACCATGAAATATTTGGTACGTATCTCTGGGACCTTTTTTTGTATTTTGAGCTCACAGAGATAATGCGTCAACGTGACGATCAGCTTTTCGCTTCTGCCTTAAATAATATGGCATCGGGTTGTATGACAGCCGATGATATTGTCCTTTTCCAATCTAGAATATGCGAACCATCGGCAGTGCCCGATGATGCAATTCATCTGTTTAGTAATAATAATGAGATTGATTTATTTAATGTAACAATTTTTCTCTACTGCTGAACATTTTATTAAGGCGGGCCATTTGGAACCAGCTAGGAAACAAAGAATATTAGAAGAAGTGAAGGGTTTTAAAACTTCCGCTACACAGGGACTCTGTACGTCTCTTCTCCTAAAAAATACTGCCAAGTACATGATGACGGTCAATGTAGACACAGGGGATGGATTAGTAAACGGGGCATCAGGTGTGTTGATGCAAATAGATTTCAATACATCCAACACTCCCAACATTTTATGGATGAAATTTACAGAGGAAACTGTAGGAGAATCTGCGCGTTCGAAGTGTACACATCGTACAGATCCTTCATGGACTCCTATTCAGAAAATTGTTCGCAGTTTTCAATATTCAAATAACGCACAAATTAACATTGACCGTAGGCAGTTTCCAATTGTGCCTGCTGAAGGCATCACAATTCATAAGAGTCAGGGAGCTACGTATGGCAAAGTGGTAGTCCATGCTAATTCCAGAATGCAGCGCGCTGCATTATACGTAGCTTGCAGTAGAGCAACTACTGCTTTAGGATTATTCATTATTGGGAATTTTGTTCCTCCTAAGTCTCCCCAAAATAATGATAAAGTGAAAGCCCAATTGAAGAAATTGCGGACTGAAAAACTACTGTGTACTCATTACGATTATTTAATTAACAGTTCTGCCCTTAACATTTTCTTCCATAATACTCAGAGCTTGAATTCCCATCTTGAAGATATTCGATCGGACAAGCTGATGCTTCAGTCATCAATATTATGTTTCGTGGAAACTTCCATAAGCAATGAAACTGTAGAAATACCTGGGTTCACTATTGTGGTTCAACTTGAATCAATTAGGCCTTTAACAGGCATCATAATTTATGTAAAGAACGAGCTAGTAGATAGAGTTTCGCATACCTTTAGCAGTAGAAAAACTTTTGGCTCAGTAGTTTTTGAGTTCGGCATATTTAGGCTTGATGCCATAAGTTTTCTTATATTATATAAAAGTCCAGACTTTCCTCTGTCCACATTTAAAATAGAATTTGAGGAGATAATTCATCAATTTTCTCGTTTAGGTGATTTAGGGGATAGCTTGCTAGTTTTAGGAGATTTTAATTTGTGCCTCAAAACCTTTAACAGGTGTAAGAGTATTTATAATTTTTTGATTAGCAAAGGATTAAGGAGTTTGCTAGATTTGAAAACGTCCACTACCAATATGGATACACATATTGATTGGGCGTTTTCAAATATACTAGATAATGAAAAGATTAGTGCTAGGACTTTTGAGGTTTTGCATAGCCATCACAATGGGATATCTGTTAGTATTCAGGCATGAGTTTGTAATGTTTGGAATAGGTTAGAAATTAAGAAATCTAAATGACAGGATATATGTAAATATGTATGTAGGCATATTTTAATAATTTAAATTTAATTATCTAATAGTTAAGTATAACCATTGAATGGAAAATTGGTTTGATAATTATTATTATTTTTTTTATTTTTATACCCTTGGACCTTGTTATCGATATTAACCAATTTAAAATTTATAAAGAAATACCGATATCTACTGCTCACACCGCTTTAGGGAATTGCGGCGATAAATTATTGGCAAAATATCGAAATTGAAGCAAGGTGGCAGCGCACTCCAGTATTATTATTAATTTATAGTTTGCAATTAGTATTATACAATTAAATACTTTTTATGGCAACATACGTCCAAGGGTATCCTACTGTCGTGTGCAACTCGACTGTTGCTCTTGTTTTATTTGCATTTGGTTACTAACACTAACTCTCCTGATCTGATTGGGTTTTTCTGGGTTTTCCCTAATCCTCTGCAACAAATGTTGGATCGGGTTTTCTTTATCCCAGTTTGCACGTTTGCACATTTGCTCAATTTTCAAATAATTTTTTTTTTCTTTTCTTTACATTTAAGGTTTTACCCTTAATTTAAAATTACCTTTAGTTTAAAATTTCAACTTAAATAATTTAAATCTAATTTCAATTGTTTCTTTACTTTTAAAAAGTCGACTGATCATAGTTCGACTATAAACTAAACTAAATAAATAAATAAAAAATTATCTACATTATTTACCGAAACCAAAAAGTTCCAGTAGAATTCTTTATAATACTTAGGCATAGGTTTCTGGAAAGATTTTGGTTTGTTGGATAAAATTACCGATATAACGCCAACAATATCTGAACTTGACGTAGGTCGAGAAGACGATTTACCAGACACTTCAAAAAGACATGAACTCTCAATATCTCAGCAAAATAAACTGAATATAGTCATCAGCAAACTACCATCTTATGAAAAAGAAGGTTTAGGGAGAACGCATTTGATAGAGCATAGCATCGACATAGGCGACGCTTAGCCTATCAAACAGCGTCATTGGCCAGTATCGCCCGCGAAAGAAAAAGAAATGTTTTCAGAAATTGAAAATATGCTTGCGCTTGACGTAATAGAAGAAAGTAAAAGTCCTTGGAGCAGCAATTGCGTTCTAGTCAAGAAAGAAGAGAAAATGCGCTTATGTTTAGACTCGAGAGAAGTAAATAAAGTGACACTGAAAGACGCTTATCCCTTACCCCATGTGGACGGCATCCTCAGTAGGCTACCTTCAGCACGTTTCATTACGGGACTAGACATGAAACACGCCTTCTGGCAAATTCCACTGGAGCAAAAATCTCGTCCGTATACTGCATTCACTGTGCCAAATCGACCGCTAACCAGTACAAGGTCATGCCTTTCGGTTTGTGTAACGCGGCGCAAACTCTTTGCAGATTGATGGATCAATTCATTCCTGCCCATCTACGAACCAGAGTATTTGCATATTTAGATGACCTTCTAGTTCTTTCAGACGATTTTGATTCACATATGAAGTTGTTAGAAGAAATCGCATCGTACCTTCGCCAGGCTAATTTAACGATTAACATAGCCAAATCCAAGTTTTGCATGTTAGAGATCAAATACTTAGGATTTATTATAGGATACGGCCAATTAAAGGCAGATCCTCAAAAAGTAAGCGCTATTTAAGAATTCCCAACGACTTCCATCAGGCAACTTAGAAGATTTTTAGGACTCTCAGGGTGGTAAAGGCGTGTCGTTGAGAATTACGCAACGATCACTTGCCCACTTACGGATCTTTTAAAGAAGAACAAAATATTTGATTGGAATCAGGACGCGGAAAGCGCTTTTAACTTGTTAAAATCAAAACTAACAAGTGCACCCTTGCTAATGACACCTGATTTTTCGAAGCCTTTCGTTCTGCTTTGCGACGCGAGTTTACATGGTCTTGGTTGTGTGCTTGCCCAAAAGAACGAAGACGGCATAGAATTGCCAATCGCATAAATGCCGAGAAATTAACGAAAGCTCAACGAAATTACACGGTAACCGAACTCGAATGTTTAGCGGTCATAAAGGGTATTAACAAATTCAGAGCTTATATAGAAGGCCAAGAATTCATGGTAGTTACAGATCATGCATCCTTAAAATGGCTTATGAAGCAAAAGGATTTGTCAGGACGTCTTGCCAGGTGGTCAATTAGATTGCAGGGTTTTTCTTTCATAATAACACATAAAAGGGGATCGCATAACATTGTAGCTGACGCATTGTCACGGCGTGACGAAGTTGATGTCAGTGAACTTTCCGACATCGGACCAATTATTGATTTGACTTCAAAAGAATTCCGTTCAGATGAATACCTCGATTTAATTAAGCGGATTAAAGAAAACCAATCAAGACTACCAGATTTGAGAATAGTAGATGATTTCGTCTATAAAAGGACCGAGCATCCCACTGGCGATGCAATTCAAGAGTCAGAATCTTGGAAATTGTGGGTGCCTGTCAAATTAAGAAAAACAGTCCTGCATCGCGCACACTATCCCCCTGACTCATCTCATGTTGGCATGGGAAAGTTAGCCGAAAAATTGAAACGATATTTCTATTGGCCCGGAATGATAGTCCAGATTCGTAGTTATGTTGCAAAATGTTCTGTGTCAACTAAAAGCCCAAACACCGTTCTCGGACCACCAATGGGCAAACCCATGAGTTCAGATAGGCCATTCCAAAAACTATACATGGATCTCCTAGGTCCCTACCCTAGATCTAAACATGGTAATATCGGACTTTTGATCATCGTAGATCATAACACGAAGTTCCATTTTCTCCACCCATTAAAGAAATTTACGCCTCATCGTATTTGTGATTATCTGGAGAACCATGTATTTTATACATTCGGCGTGCCCGAAACAATCTTAACCGATAATGGGCCACAATTCCGATCGGGGCATTTTAATGCATTCTTAACACGTTTTGGCGTATCGCATAGATGCACAGCTATTTACTCTCCCCAAGCAAACGCGAGCGAGCGATTAAATAGATCCGTTTTAGCCGCCATACGTGCATATATAGGCACAGACCATACGAATTGGGATCAGAATTTAAATGAAATCAGCGGCTCGTTGAGATCAAATTTGCATCGAAGCACAGGTTTTTCCCCATATTTCTTATGTTTCGGCCAAAATATGGTTATGAATGGACAAGATTATGATCTACTGAGAAAATTGAATTTGCTGTCAGAAGACACCAATATTAGTACTACTGATAAGTTACTCTTAGCTCGAAGTAAAGCCAAAGAAAACATAGGTGATGTTCATGATGTTAATGCCAGGAGATATAACTTACGCAGTAGAACTGTTCATCTGAAAATAGGTGATATTGTTCATGCTCGTAGTTTTCCGCAAAGTAACGCCGGAAAGAAGTTTAGCAGCAAATTGGCGCCAGTATTTAACAAAGCCACAGTAATCAGAAAGATAAGTCCTATTTATTATGAATTAGCTAACGCACAGGATAAGTCAATAGGAATATACCATTTGAAAGACATACAAACCTGATTCTTTTCGTATACTGACCTTTTTCAGTTAACACCTTCTCGAGATGAGACTCTCGCTGAAATTAACTGCGCTGTAGGGGTCAGTTAACAAATCCAATAGGAAACTGTCCACGCACTGATAATCGAATTAAATATCGCATGTGATAAGATTATTGTATAAGAGATAAAAGCTCAGTCACCTGCAATTCGTCTCATTTGCTCTTCTCATTTTGCCCTGTCACTCTAATAGAAGATGAGGTTTAACATGTTCTATCTCTTACCTACACACTACAATCGAGGCGACGAAACTGAAGGGAAAAGATGAGATAAGCATTTACAGTTAGTTATTCCATGAAGAGGTAATGCAAATTGGAAGAGAACTCCGCTACGTTAGCGAAAAATATTGAAGCACATGTTCACTTTGATTTGAACGGCCTCAGCTCGCAGATTCATTACTGCATTCTGAATTGCAATTACAAGTGGATACAATTAACCTTAAAACCTGCAAAGGTTAACACGCACTAGTTTATATTTTATTTTCTGCAAAGTATATTTAAAACTCCGCGTAAATAAAAGCATTGGATTATTGGGTGCAAGTGGTAAATCCGTGAAAAGATGATATTAATTTTATCATATCTGAAATGTGTGTGTCTAACAAAGCGTTATTCCAGGCAGACCAGCATAAATTACATTGTTGCCGGCCGGTCTGCGACTAGTACTATCGCGCATCAGCAGCATAGACGTAACGCCGCTGCGCGAAAATCAGCAACCGGTCGGCCAATTAGTATTTAGCCGTCCCCATAACCTAAATTATGGGAAGCGCACATTTGTGTATGCTGCAGGGAAGCTTCCTCCTTTTCGTGAAGGGCATCAACAGCCCGGGTTGCGACCTCAAGGTGCATTTTCAACACCGAGAAGCATACTGGCTGCAGTTCTCGGAAGCTCCGCAGAACTTTGACACTGGACATACATAAGAAGATGCAAAATGTTTGTCTTTCACTCTAGCGCTTAGTAGATCTGTACGAATTCATCAGCGCAATCATTTGGATCACGCAAGTTATTGAGTACTTAAAGAAAAACTTTCTTCATTTTTTTATATATCACATATTAAAGTCAATTTTTCTCTACACAATTAGATTAAGACACTTATATATATATATATATAGTGCACATCATTCATTTGTAAATGCAAATGCAAAATCATCGACTGTTTTCAACATAAATTTAAAGATTTTTAACAGCATCATTACCTGCATCTTCGAAGGGCCCAACGAACGCGCAAGGGAGGAATGTGTGTGAGTAAATGAAAGTAAAACATTATTATTTTATACAAAACAGTAAATTTTTGAAACACCGTCTCAGATGTTGCACTAGTGCATATAATTTGGCATACCTAAATTAGTTAATTAAAAAGAAAACACGTATTGCCCATTCTTGTTGCCATTATTGAATACCATGTATACTGTATTTGTCATTCAACATATATACAATATATATATATATAGCCTGTCAGTAGTTAAAGTTTGAGGTTACAATGTTCAATTTTGAAAAGTTAAACCTGTTGTTGATCAAGATGATCAGATAGTTTGTGGATTATGGTCCGTCTAAATGAAGTTATAATGTATCAAACATACTATGAAATTTAAACCAATGTAAATAAACATTTGTTAAGGGGTAACCGTCAAACTAATCAATCGTGTTACCAAGGTCGGGAGGGTACAGACGAGCGGGCAAACATCTCTCAGCCACCCTTGCAGTCTATTAACAGACGTTACGCGCAATTCAGCAACAATTCACCTTATTTTTATTTGGCCCATCATATAGCTTACAGACAGTGCACTTATTCTTTCTTTCTATCCACAAGAGGCCGTATAGAGCGGGTTAGGAAAAGATCCCACGACATATCCGACGAGCTACGTCAGAGCGACGCTAGAAGTGCACGCCCTCCTACTTTTTCTATGCGCTAGGCATTGATCTCCACGATCAGCGCTCAGTGAGGCCGTAGTATGTTTCTATCTGAATACTACAGGTCATAGATAATATTTTAGATGACCTAGATGGTTCCGTTTGTTTAGTCTATCTAGACGATATAATAATTTTTTCACCTATCTTCAAGACCACCTATAACACTTGAAAGCCATTTTTCAAAGGCGTAGAAAAGCAAATCTAAAAATACAATTGACTAAATTCGAGTTTCTTAGAAAAGAAATATAATTTCTTTTTCATATAGTCACAGGAGGGGGTAAAACCAAACCCTAATAAGATCATGGCGATTAAAAAATTACCCTTTCCAAAAAATAAAATAGAAATTAAATCATTTCTAGGATTGTTGGGATACTACAGGAAATTCATTAGAGACTTAACTAAAATTACTAAGCCTTTAACCAAGGAGTTAAAAGCGAAAAACAAAACCATCGTTATTGATGAATATTTTATTAAAACGATTGATTTCTGTAAGACATTACTTTCTAACGAACCAATCCTCCAATACCCGGACTTAACAAAACCGTTCATACCTATGACCGGTGCAAGTAATTTTAAATTGAGAGCTGTACTTTCACGGGGAACCTTACAGAATTACAGACCAGTTCGTTTTGTCAGCCGAACCTTGTCGAACACTGAAGTCAATTATTCAACCATCGAAAAAGAAATGTTAAACATCATATGGGCAGTTTGGAAAAAAATTTTCTACCGTAATGGGTCACAAGCCCTTGACTTGGCTTATGAATTTTGCGCAGCCCAATTCCAAAATTATTCGCTGTAGACTCCAGCTCCTGGAATACGACTTTAAGGTTGTATACAAAAAGGGGTCACAGAATCTTATTGCTGATGCTCTCAGTCGAACAGTTGTTATCCTCAATCATAACGAAATACTTTCTAGCCTGCACTACAAATGCCCTGAATCTGAAAAACCACTCAATGACTTCAATATCAAATTAGTTATCAAAATAAACCCGGACACGGTTTGTACCACGAAAACGCCGTTCAAACGTAAACTTAGAAGAGAATATTAAAAACCATCATTCCAACTTGATGACATCACGAATATTACATATTAACCAAACAAAATTTGCGCCGTATTTGCCCCTGACAATATTTTTAGAATCATTAATAGAGTTTTTGGAAATATATTTCTCAAATAACAAGGCTTTCAAATTAATAAGATCCTTATCGTTCCTCCCCGAACTCACAGATAACTCCGAAATCACAAATTTTATAGTTGACTACTGTAGTAGGCTAGAGGGTATGTATATAGTATACATACACATTGTATATAAGTGTGGCATATCAACATTGTATATAAACATTATGCTTAAGTCATTGTTTCGCTCTCTACCAACATGCGTAGAGGCAGATCGCAAACGAAGAGAGATTCAGTCAAATGCTAACGCTGAAAACGTCGAGTACAAATAAACGAAGAGAGAGAGACTAATTTGTGCGTTTGCGTTTTACTAAGGAGGGGGATACATATTAAACCTCTACAATATCAGAAAAGGGCCGATCACGAGCAAAAAAAAAAAAAAAACCAAAAAGACAAGCAATTAAAAATAAATATAAACAGTGCATCGACGGCGCAATTAAAAGGGTAGTTGAGCGAGTTAAAGGAACCAACCACGGGAACAAAGAGAGAATTGATTTTGCGTTTGAATAAATTAGCAAACGATAAGTGAAAACCAATGTAATTTTTATACCCTTGGACCATTGAAAATGGTCAAAAAAGGGTATACTAACTTTGTGCAAATGTATGTAACAGGCAGAAGGAGGCGTCGGAGACCCCATAAAGTATATATATTCTTGCTCAGGATCAATAGCCGAGTCGATTGAGCCATGTCCGTCTGTCTGTCCGTCTGTCCGTCTGTCTGTCTGTCTGGATGAACGCGCCGATCTCAGCTATTACAAAAGCTACGGACACCAAATTTAGCATGAAGATTCCTGTATACCATACGCAGATCAAGTTTATTTTCAATTTGGAATAACACGCCTACCGCCCCCGCAAACCGCCAATTTTGGTTTACATTGCTATTTACATTCGAAGAACTCATTTCTTAACGTTCTGCTTTAGCATATATATATAGATAAATAATATATGAACTTATCCTCCAAATTGCAATCCGATCAGACAATAAACACTGAAGTTATTAGATAAACCATTTCGACACTTCGACCAGCAAAGAACTTGTCGATGACGTCAGAACTAAATTCCTTATGCATGAAAGAAAAGGACAACGATGCGAGCGCGAAGCGCGAGCTGTTTCTCGACTCTTCTTTCCCATGCACATGTCAATTACCGAAAACACATGTGCATAAATATATGCTAACACTCAACCAATAGGTGGCGTATATATGAATATGAAGAAAGCAAAGAAGTTGTCGATGACGTCAGAACTAAATTACTTGTGCATGAAAGAAAAGGATAAACGATGCGAGCGCGAAGCGCGAGCTGTTTCTCGACTCTTCTTTTCATGCACATGTCAATTACCCAAAATACATGTGCATAAATGCAAACACTTATACACACTTAATTTGTGTTCACACATACATATGTAAAATTATATACAACCAATAGCGTGGTTGATCGGCATGCGTGAATGCAGGTATTTACTAGATTTCTAATATAGACATATTATTATTATTATTTAATAATTTATATATTGACTTTTTATTAAATAAATATTAATTTAGATTTCACGATATATTATGAGCTATCATATCGATAGCTTTTAATATATATTAAACATATCGATATATATTTCATATGTTTTGCATATAAATTATATTAATATGTGTAAATTATATTATATCCCCACGTCTATTGAAACTATGTTTGAAAAAAATGTACTAACATTTCTTCTACTTTGTTTTTTTAATATATGTATATTTTGTATGTATATTAGATTCTATGGATCATTATTATAAATTTAAGGTTTCGCGCACTTTTTAATTGCGGCGATAAATTATTGGCAACGTATCAAAATTGTTGCAAGGTGGCAGCGCGCTTCAGTGTTATATTAATTTGTAGTTTGCGATTGGCGTGTTCGGTGTCGTCGTCGATTGTCGATTATCATTTGTATTTTCGATATTAAATATAAAATAATATATAATTAATTCGCGTGTTCGTTATACATTTAACATTTAATGCAAATTAATATAAGTCGAGTATATAATAAGTAAATCCTCGTGTGTGATTGTTATGCGTTAACGGAACATTTTTTATGCGTGTGAATGATTGCGCCCTGCCCGGAACGTGGCGCGCAATTTTAGAAAAGTGCGGTACACAGCGTAACGTATTTTTGTGCATGCATACATATATGTGTATAGACTCTTCTGAAGTGTGTGTGATTGTACGTGAACATCGGTATCGGTTTGTTTCCGCGATTCAAATTGGAATTTTCGCTGGAATTTCTTGCAGGTTTAATTTATTATTTCTTTGATTTATATTTATTATTTTTTCCACATTTTGTTTATTTTTATTTTCCTTATTAAATTTTATTATTATTTGTTCTTTCATTAGATATTTATTTTCATTTATAATATAATTATTTTAAATAATATACATATATTTATTTAAATATATGAATATAATTATAATATATATATATCTATTTAAATATATGAATATATTTATATATATAAATAAATATACTAACTTTATTTTATATATATAACTATATATTAATTTTTTATAAATATATATTCAAATTAAATTAATTTATAAGAATTTTATTTTTAACATACCTATACATTATTTTAAAACTTATATATTAGAAGATGCCTAGACTTAAGAGAAAGTCAGCTTGCAATAGGAGTCAAACACAGCGAAAAAGAAATCGTTTGAATAGGTCAGATATAGACTTTTCTGAGCAGGAACGCGTAAATAATCTAGAGGCACATAGAGAACGTAGGCAAAATTTCGAATTTAGGGAAGCTGAAAGGGTTAGAGATAGTCAACAGCATCGAGTCCGCAGAAGTAATAGAACATTTAGGGCCGTTGAGCAATTACCGGACACAATTCGTCACACTACTCTTCGGGCTTCTTCGCCGATCAGATTACAAGAACAACTTGCTGACACTTCGCGTCGTTCGAGGCGCAGGCGAGATGCTGACCTTCGATCTCAGGAAAGAGAGCAGGATGCAGTTCGTCGCCGTGTACGTCGCAGTGATTCTGCAATTAAAACAGACGAACAACTTGCCAACACTTCGCGTCGTTCGAGTCGCAGGCAAGATGCTGAGTTTCGATCTCAGGAAAGAGAGCAGGATGCAGTTCGTCGCCGTGTACGTCGCAGTGATTCTGCAATTAAAACAGACGAACAACTTGCCAATACTTTGCGTCGTTCGAGTCGCAGGCAAGATGCTGAGTTTCGATCTCAGGAAAGAGAGCAGGATGCAGTTCGTCGCCGTGTTCGACGAACTGATCATTCAACTAGAAATGCCGAACAACTTGCCAATACTTTGCGTCGATCGAGGCGCAGGCAATGTCCACAATTCAGGTCCAACGAAAGCGGACGAGATGCTGTTAGAAGGGCGATTCAGCGACAAAATCAGGAGACGCGAATTTTAGAAAGGGCAATAGATAGAAGTCAAAGGTCTCAGGTTAGAAACAATCCTATTCGTAGGATTGTTGAGCAGGCACGCAATACTAGTGCACGCCGCAGTGCTCGAATTCGAGCTCAACGTGAGGCCTTTGAAGCTCATAGGAATATGTCGCAAAGAGTGAGTCTATATAGGAGTATTTGCACCAATAGGATAGCAGAGAATAGGAGAAACGCGTCCCGCAATAGAGTGGACCGTGCGAATACCCTTCCAGATGATAGGATATCGCAGGTTAAAACTAGTTTAGATTGCCTAATAGCCAATTTTAATAAGACAGTCAAGCAGGGACCCGATCAGGTTTGCATATGTTGCAAAGGTTTGTGGTTTCCACATCAAGTGGACAAAATTTCGCGTGAGGTCATAGAGGAAAAGTGTAGTGAGGCAGATAGTGTTGATATTTTGTATCTTTCCTCTATGTTTCCATCCCATAATAATAGGTTTAGCTTTTGCAAAACCTGCAGCCGCAGTATTAAGTCAGGGAAAAAACCAAAGGCTTCTATTACAAATGGCCTAAATTTTCCGGAGCTTCCGGAATGCCTGAAAGGCTTGACGCCTCTAGAAGAAAGGCTGATTTCTCCCCGTCTTCCTTTTATGATCATAAAGTCTCTTGGATATGGACGTCAAAGTGCCATTAAAGGAGCAGTGATCAATGTTCCAATTCCAGTTGCAAATGTTGTAACTTCCCTTCCCAAGGCATTTAATGAAGCCGAAGTAGTTCAGATTCATCTTAAGCGTAGGATGGAGTATAACCATGATTTCATGGCTGAAACCATAAGGCCCTCAAAGATAGTTGATGCAATTCGGTATTTAGTGAACACAGAACTTTATAAGAAGCACCAGGTTACTATCAATGAGCAGTGGTTGTCTTCTTACTCAGCTGAGACTGTACCATTTGTTGCGTCAGCAGACGACAGGGACATTGTGTGTCAAATGTTAGAAAAGCCAGCACAACCTAATGAGCATAGAGTAGCAGAAGAAGAGGTAGAGTTGAATCCAGGAGGTCAAGAAACCTTCATGGAAAATGTCCCTGTTGAAAACATAGATATTCCTCGAATTGCTATAGCACCAGGAGAGGGTCAGCGACCTCTTGACATGATAACCGATTGTGATTCAGAGGAGCTGGCTTTTCCCAAAATATTTGCAGGCATTAAAAGGAAATGTCAGGAAAGTTTTACAACTATAGTTAGATCAGAGCTTAGGAATTTTGATAGAAGAGGTTGTAGAACTGATAAATTATTTCATAACTTCAAAAAATTAGAAATGATTAGCATTAGGAATAGCACATCAATTTGCTTACGTAAGCACTCTGCCACTCAGTTTCAGGCATTTCGGCTGCTGATGTGCGTAATGATGAAACTTTAAATAGGTTAATACTTCATGATGATGGCTATAGGCTTTTAAAAGGTATTCGCACGTCTCCTGCTCATTGGGAGGACGAGAAAAAGAAAGTGATGGCTATGATTAGGCAGGTAGGGCTTCCAACTTTTTTTATAACATTTTCCGCAGCGGAAACTAGGTGGCCGGAGCTTTTAGTCTTACTATGTAAAAATGTAGACAAGCTAGAAGTATCCGAAGAAGAAGCGTTAAATTTGGGGTTTAATGAGAAAGCGCGTCTCATTAGAGCAGACCCAGTGACCTGTGCCAGATATTTCGATTTTCGATATAGACAGGTTTTAAAACTGATGAAAAAGGAAGGCGGTGTCTTTGGTTGTCATCAGGTCATCAAGTTTTATTGGCGAAAGACGCCCCAAAGCTCGACCTAAAGAATGAGTCCACATTTATGCCTGTGAAGTCCTTTATTGATCAGTTTATTACTGATGATTCTATTTGCCCGGACGTTGCTCCATATTTGTAGTATCAACTCCATAGTCATGGGCACTCTTGCAGGCGAGAAATTAGGTCAAAACAAATTTGTAGATTTGGTATCCCATACCCTCCCATGCCTCAAACAGAAATTCTTCTCCCTTTAGAAGAAAATGCTCCAAATTTGGCCGAGCATCGTAGGAATTTCGAAAAAATTCAAAGTCTGCTCGACTTCCCATTTGATCGTGAAAGCATAGAAAATTTTAACGATTTTAACAACTTTTTGTCCCACGATCAACTTAACCTTAGTTATGAGGGCTACATTAATGCTGTAAGATCAAGTATAAAAAAACCAAAAGTTTTTTTGAAGCGATCTTTTGCAGCAATCAAGCTTAACGCTTATAACAAGCACCTCCTTTTGTTGCAGCGAGCAAATATGGATATTCAGTTTATTTTAGACCCCTATGCTTGCTGCAGCTACGTCGTTAATTATATTAACAAGTCTCAGAGAGGTATCTCAATGTTGATGCGTGAGGCAATCAATGAGATTAAAGACAATAACAATGTAACTATTAAGCAAAAGTTACAACATTTAGGTAACAAATTTATATTTGGCACTGAGATATCCGCTTTTTATAGCTACTGCAAATCAGAACGAGGAGCTCGCCAAGAAAATGCAGATGACTTTGACGATGATGTGCCTCGGGCTTCTGAATCAATAGTTTACGCTCTTCGCGATAATAGTGGCTTCATCAGAAAGAGGACCACTGCGTGCATAATTAGGTATAGGAGATTTAATGTCAATACAGAAACAAGTGACTATTTCAGAGAGCTAAAAATGCTTTACGCCCCATGGCGAGATGAGCATTTGGATTTAGTCACACATGACTGTGAATTGTTCTGTAGGGAAAATTCGGAGTTAGTAGAGAACAATCGCAGAAAATATAATTAACTAGATGATAGGGAACTAGAAGATGCTCTGAGCCACTTAACAGAGGAAGCAGAAAATGAGAATAATCAAGTAGGAGAACAGGAAGTGGTAGATGATGGCTTCACAGTTTTAGGATTGCCTGAAATAGATCCACATCTAAATGTTTTAAATGTGGATGGAAATATTGATATGAATGATGAAGATAGTAATGTCCGTTTTATCAAGCTTCCAGCCTTAGTTCCTCAGGAAAGCTTAGCTAATATAGTTAGATCTCTTAATTTAAAGCAGAAGCTATATTTTACACATGCTTTGCATAATGCCAAAATCAATACAGTCCTTTATGAATTTGTTGGAGGCGGCGCCGGAGTCGGAAAGAGTCGACTTATATCAGCAATTTTTCAGTCATTATCCGTAATGTATAACAGTATACCAGGAGCTGATCCGACATCTGTTAAAATCCTCTTATGTGCACCAACAGGAAAAGCAGCATTCGGAATTAGTGGTTCGACACTGCATTCCATGTTTTCACCTCCTGTTAATCAATCTCGCTCAGCACCTCTAAGGGCCTTAAGCCATGATTTAGTTAATAGCCTTCATTCAAGGTTAATCGATCTTAAATTAATTATTATTGATGAAATATCAATGGTTAGCTCTCTAATGTTTTCTTATTTAGATTCTCGTTTGAAGCAAATTTTCAAAAATACTTCTCCTTTTGGTGGTGTTTCTATCATCGTATTCGGTGATCTTAGACAGTTACAGCCCGTAGGAGGTAGTTGGATTTTCGATCCAAATACCACTGACCCTTACCATGAAATATTTGGTACGTATCTCTGGGACCTTTTTTTGTATTTTGAGCTCACAGAGATAATGCGTCAACGTGACGATCAGCTTTTCGCTTCTGCCTTAAATAATATGGCATCGGGTTGTATGACAGCCGATGATATTGTCCTTTTCCAATCTAGAATATGCGAACCATCGGCAGTGCCCGATGATGCAATTCATCTGTTTAGTAATAATAATGAGGTTGATTTATTTAATGTAACAATTTTTCTCTACTGCTGAAGATTTTATTAAGGCGGGCCATTTGGAACCAGCTAGGAAACAAAGAATATTAGAAGAAGTGAAGGGTTTTAAAACTTCCGCTACACAGGGACTCTGTACGTCTCTTCTCCTAAAAAATACTGCCAAGTACATGATGACGGTCAATGTAGACACAGGGGATGGATTAGTAAACGGGGCATCAGGTGTGTTGATGCAAATAGATTTCAATACATCCAACACTCCCAACATTTTATGGATGAAATTTACAGAGGAAACTGTAGGAGAATCTGCGCGTTCGAAGTGTACACATCGTACAGATCCTTCATGGACTCCTATTCAGAAAATTGTTCGCAGTTTTCAATATTCAAATAACGCACAAATTAACATTGACCGTAGGCAGTTTCCAATTGTGCCTGCTGAAGGCATCACAATTCATAAGAGTCAGGGAGCTACGTATGGCAAAGTGGTAGTCCATGCTAATTCCAGAATGCAGCGTGCTGCATTATACGTAGCTTGCAGTAGAGCAACTACTGCTTTAGGATTATTCATTATTGGGAATTTTGTTCCTCCTAAGTCTCCCCAAAATAATGATAAAGTGAAAGCCCAATTGAAGAAATTGCGGACTGAAAAACTACTGTGTACTCATTACGATTATTTAATTAACAGTTCTGCCCTTAACATTTTCTTCCATAATACTCAGAGCTTGAATTCCCATCTTGAAGATATTCGATCGGACAAGCTGATGCTTCAGTCATCAATATTATGTTTCGTGGAAACTTCCATAAGCAATGAAACTGTAGAAATACCTGGGTTCACTATTGTGGTTCAACTTGAATCAATTAGGCCTTTAACAGGCATCATAATTTATGTAAAGAACGAGCTAGTAGATAGAGTTTCCCATACCTTTAGCAGTAGAAAAACTTTTGGCTCAGTAGTTTTTGAGTTCGGCATATTTAGGTTTGATGCCATAAGTTTTCTTATATTATATAAAAGTCCAGACTTTCCTCTGTCCACATTTAAAATAGAATTTGAGGAGATAATTCATCAATTTTCTCGTTTAGGTGATTTAGGGGATAGCTTGCTAGTTTTAGGAGATTTTAATTTGTGCCTCAAAACCTTTAACAGGTGTAAGAGTATTTATAATTTTTTGATTAGCAAAGGATTAAGGAGTTTGTTAGATTTGAAAACGTCCACTACCAATATGGATACACATATTGATTGGGCGTTTTCAAATATACTAGATAATGAAAAGATTAGTGCTAGGACTTTTGAGGTTTTGCATAGCCATCACAATGGGATATCTGTTAGTATTCAGGCATGAGTTTGTAATGTTTGGAATAGGTTAGAAATTAAGAAATCTAAATGACAGGATATATGTAAATATGTATGTAGGCATATTTTAATAATTTAAATTTAATTATCTAATAGTTAAGTATAACCATTGAATGGAAAATTGGTTTGATAATTATTATTATTTTTTATTTTTATACCCTTGGACCTTGTTATCGATATTAACCAATTTAAAATTTATAAAGAAATACCGATATCTACTGCTCACACCGCTTTAGGGAATTGCGGCGATAAATTATTGGCAAAATATCGAAATTGAAGCAAGGTGGCAGCGCACTCCAGTATTATTATTAATTTATAGCTTGCAATTAGTATTATACAATTAAATACTTTTTATGGCAACATACGTCCAAGGGTATCCTACTGTCGTGTGCAACTCGACTGTTGCTCTTGTTTTTTTTTTTTTTTTTTACTTTGCTTTTATTTATTGGATCTTCTTGTATAAGAACTAACAATAAGTTTAAAAATCTTAACTATAACATGTTTTTTCTGAACAGTTGAATTATTTTTCCAACTGTTCTATGATTAGACGGCCCTAAAAATTTCTTCGCTGGGTTGGTAGGTCCCTTCGCCGGAGACGGGAGCGACTGCTGAGCTGGGTTAGACCTCTCGCTAGGTGGTTGGGGTGCGAGAAAAGCTTGCTATGGTATTTTTCTTTAAGTTTCGTAATTGCCCTGATAACAGGTGGGATATTTAAGTCACTTTGGATGTTTTCATTCCGAACGTACCACGGTGCCCCAGTGATGGTTCTCAGAATCTTTGATTGAGCTCGCTGTATGATGTCAATATTGCTGTTGCTGGCATTGCCCCATAACTGTGAGCCATAGGTCTAGATAGGTTTCAATACAGAATTGTAGAGTAAGACCTTGTGATCTAGGCTGAGCGGAGAACCAGAGTTGATGAGCCAGTGTAAGTTGTTGGCTTTGAGTTTAAGTTGAGTTTTTTTTGGCTTCAATGTGCCTGCGCCATGTGAGTCTTCTGTCAAGGTGTACTCCTAGGTACGCTACCTCGTCTGCTTTCGGGAGTGGTATGTTGTTCAACAAGAGTGGTGGGCAATCTTGTCTGTTTAGCGTAAACGTCACGTGTTTGCATTTTTGCTCGTTTACTTTTATTCGCCAGTCAGAGAGCAACTTCTCAATGTCGATGAGGTGCAATGCCAGCTGTGCTGCCGCCTGACTTGGGGACCTTGAACGGCTAAGGATAGCTGTATCGTCGGCAAATGTGGATACCGTTAAGCGACTATTTGTAGGGATGTCGGCTGTATAGATGAGGTATAAGGTAGGCCCAAGAACGCTGCCTTGGGGGACACCAGCCTCAATTTTATGATCAGTGGAAGTGGCAGTGTTGCACCGCACTGCAAACTTTCTGCCATAGAGGTAAGACTTTAGAAGTTTGTGTGTGCTTTCGGGTAGGGCTGTTTTAACTTAAACATTAGGCCGTCAAGCCAGACTCTGTCGAATGCTTGGGATACGTCTAGGAATACTGCTGTACAGTATTCGCGATTTTCAAATGCAGTTCTTATTTCCGTTGTTATACGATTCACCTGTTCAATGGTTCCGTGGCTTTCGCGAAATCCAAATTGATGGTCTGGGATTATGTTTTTCTCAGATGTAGATTAAGTCGGATCAGCAGGCATTTTTCGAATAGTTTCGAAATACATGAGAGTAGGCTTATTGGTCTGTAAGATGAAGGGACTGTGTGGTCCTTACCAGGCTTTGGAATCATTATGATAGTCGATCTCTTCCATCGTTGTGGAAAATATCCAAGTTTGGTGATGGCATTAAAGAGCTGGGTTATGTAGCGAACTGCAGAGTGTGGCAGCTCGATGATCATTTCCGGTGTTATAAGGTCGCAGCCGGGGTATTTTTTCGGGCTGAGATTGTCTTTGATTATTTTAGTTACTTCTTTTGGACGAAACACAATTGGCGTGTGCTGCTGGTGGCAGTTTACGGGTGAGGACGGTAGCGCGAATGTGTTAGTAGCCTGGTTTGGCGTGAATACATTTTGTAGGTGAGCGGCAAATGCGGTGGCTCTGTCTGTATCACTACGGGCCCAGCCGCCTGAGGAATTCCTTATCGGCAAAACGGTTTCAGTCGGTGGGTGTAGAGTTGAGTGGGCTCTCCACAGTGACTTATGTTTTGTGCCTGTTGGTGTGAGTTGCTCGATGTATCGGCGCTGATCGTCTTCCTCCTGTTGTTTCAGAGCATTGGCCAGTTTCCGTGTGGCTACTTTTAGCTTTTGTTTTGCAGTCGGTGATCTGGAAGATTGCCATTCTCTGCGTAAGCGTCGTTTTACATGGACAAGTTGTTCTATTTGTACATTGGTCTTATTCGAATTAATTGTAATGTTGGTGGTTTTGGGTGTTGCAGTAAGAGCTGCTGCAGTAAGGATGGATTGCAATGTACACGTGCAGCTCTCTATATCAGATTCAGTATTGAGTTTTGGGTTTAGCTCAATGTGTGAACTTATATATTTTTTATACCTGAGCCAGTTTGTTTTATGTGAAGTTAATATGTATGGTGGTTTCACGTTTTCTGCGTACCGGCGGAGGTGAATTAGTACAGGCGAGTGATCAGATGACAGATCTGGCAGACATTCAGCTTTAACCAAACTGCGGGGAATATTTTTCGTAGCTGCGAAATCGATCAGGTCAGGCAGCTTATTGAGGTCTGATGGCCAGTATGTAGGGCTCCCAGGAGAAATATGGTCAAGTTTATTATTGGCTTTTATTATAGTCTTATAAAGCTGTTTTCCTTTTGGATTCACAAGTCGCGATCCCCAGTGAGTATGTTCGGCGTTGTAGTCGCCTGCTGCAATGAAGTGTGGCCCTAGTGCTTGGAAGAAGTCCAGGAATTGATCTTCCAATACTGTGAAACGGGGGGGGAAGTATACGGCCGCTAGTGTGAGGTAAGTGTTGTCCTCCGACTGTATGTTGATAGATGTAGCCTGAAGATGATTTTCAGCAAACTCTTTGTAGAAGTGGTGCTTCATTCGGTTCCTTATGAGTATGGCGGTCCCACCGTGTGCTTTTCCGTCGGGATGATTTGTACCATAGAAGTGGTAGTCTCTTATTTGAAAATTGTATTTGTTTGTGAGATGAGTTTCCGAAAGAAGCATAACGTCGATATGCTTCTCATGTAGGAATTGAGCTAGCTCAAGTTTGCGCTGTGAAACGCCATTGGCGTTCCACGTAGCTATGCGTAAGGAAGCCATTATTTATTTGATTGTTGGGATACAAGCATTTGTATCAAAAGGTTTTGGTTACGCATCATGTCTTGAACTGTGGTACGCATAAATGTCATAAACTCCATGAAGCTCTGTTGTAAGGCTTGCATCATAGCTTCAGTTTTTGTTTCTTGTTGCTCAGGTGGCGTATAGTTTTGGTGTGTTTCCAATTTTGTGTGCACTTCAAGTGGGTGTTGGGAATTTTTGTTTGGAGGCATCATACCTGATTTTAGAACGTTAGAAAATGTTGTCTTGTTATTGCTGGTTGGCCAGGGAGCGGAACTTGCTGCTTTTCAGAAAAAGACTTCAGGATTTGTTTCTGATGGTATCTGCGAAGATAATCCTTGGTGTGCCCGCGCCGTATTCATTCTTTTGTGAAGACGGCTTTTTAGCTCTTTGTATATTTGACAGCCTCTGTAGTTTGCTGTGTGATTACCCCCACAGTTATTGCACTTTTTCTCGCTTGCCTTTTCTTTATCAGTTGGACAGTGAGTGAAGTCGTGGAGATCTCCACAGACTACGCACACCGGGCGGAGTGTGCAATACGACCTCGTGTGGCCGTATTCTTGGCAGTTTGTACATTGAACAGGAGCGTTACGTTTATGCGGCTCTTCTACTGTGATCCTACGGTGCAGAAGGAGCTGGAGTTTGTAAATTGGGTGAACCTCGTTTTTTTTAAGATGCTTGTTTTCTGGTATAAGCTCAATCTTGAAGAGTGGTTGCGGCTGCCTGTTTCTGTTTTTGATGTTGAACACGCTTTTGGCGCAAAATCCCTTTCCTTTAGCGCCTCAGTTATCTCTTCGGGCGTAACATCAGACTCAATGCCCTTGAGTACTACTTGTAGGCCCTGGCTGCTTTTAAGATGGTAGGTGTAGAAGCCTGTTTTTTGTGCGGTAAGATAGTTTGTGACTTTTCTGTAGTTGTCCTCCGTTTTCGTTTGAAGTTTGATTTCGTTGATAGTACCTCTTACGAGAGGAATTATATGAAAGCTATCTTTTCCAATAAGGCCAATCAAAGTATTTACCAGACCGCTTGTGCTCTTCTCGCGGATGTACAATATATTGGAGGAGGCTTTGTTTTCTTCGGTTCGATATCAACGGATCCCAACGGCACGTCCTCAGCGGTATCTGCCAGCAAAGCGAATCTGTTGGTGTTTGCGGGGTTTGAAATTAATATTAAAAATTGATGAAGAAAGATAGCAACGAAATCGGCGATGAGAATAGCACCGTGCACAACAACAAAAGTAACGGCGAACATAGCGGCCGAAGCGGCGTGCTCATTAACAAGAACAACAGTAGCATCGTCAGCGGTGCAGATGGCGCTCGCAACAACAATGGCGGCAACGGGAATAGCGACGAAAACGAAATTTGCAAAAGCGAAGACGGCGACGAGGATGATGACAAAGACGGCGGCGAGGATGGCAACAAAGACGGAGGCGAGCAGAACAACCAAGAAGGCAACAGAGAGGTGCGAGGCATAGCAGTTGACAATAGAAAGGACGAAGCTCGAGGAAATAATGAAATTAGTAGCGCTAGCAACAAAGTTGCCAAAGCTAGCAACAAAAAGTGCGGCGAGGGAAAACGAAAAACAGTGGGACAAGCTGAGCAAAATATTGATTTATTTATGCGCATGGCAACCGATGAAGTAAACGACTTTTCGGGAGGTACATGTGCGCGCAAATGAATTTCACAAATGAAGAATATAGCCAGCATTTATGGAGTAAATGAACCGTTTATGAAAATGTTGATTGTCAGAAGCTTTTTGGGATTATGTTCATATTTTAGAAGATTCATTAAGGGTTTTTCAACGATTGCAGAACCCTGACATGTTTTGAGACACTTGAGAAAAAGTTGGTGGAAACTCCAGTGTAGGGTAATATTATTATAAGGATGAAATAGAGTTACATACAGATGCAAGTGCACAAGGTTTTGGTGCAGTGTTATTGCAAAGGAATGAGGATATAAAGTGGCACCTTATATTTTATTATTCGAATGCCACAACAAAGGATGAGGCCAAATATCATAGTTTTGCATTAAGAAGATTTAGAATCTACAATATACAGGGAAAGAGATTTAAAATTGTTACGGACTGCCACGCATTAACGTTAATGTTAAATAGAGTAGAGTAATTAAACCCTCGGATTGCGAGGTGCGCATTAAAACTATTAGAGTACGATTTTGAGGTAGTTCATAAAGCAGCATATGCAGCATGTGGATGCATTAAGCAGAAATACGAACATATTAGTAATAAAAACTAATAGATAATTTAGTTGTTTGTCAAGCTAAAGATGAAAAGTTGAAAGATATTAGGAAAAAGTTAGAGAAAACGGAAGATAAAATTTTTGAAATAAGAAATGGTGTACTTTATAGGAGGGAAAATTATGGAAGATTGTTGTTTTGTGTACAAGAAGAAATGGAAGAGAAAATTTAATAAAAATATCACAATGAATTAGGTCACTTAGGGAGATATAAGGTTATAGATTCTATAATTAAGACTTATTGGTTTTCGAATATGAAAGAAAAAGTTGTTAGGCATATAGGAAATTGTTTGAAATGTGTGGCATTTTCACCAAAATCGAGAAAAGAAGAAGGAATGCTGCATAGCATGCCAAAGGGGTGCCGTACGGCACGGACCGGTAGATAACGGTAGGGAAAAGAAACATCTCTTTGTAATAATAGACGGATTCACTAAATATGTAAGGTTATATGCAACAAAGACATCGAACACAAAAGAAGTGATTCTAGCATTAAAGGATTATTTTAGATCATATATGCAGGCCGAAATTTATAGTGTCAGATATGAGGACCTATTTTACATCCGAAGATTTTGCAAAATTATGAG
Source organism: Zaprionus ornatus (assembly GCA_018904035.1). NCBI lineage: Eukaryota > Metazoa > Arthropoda > Insecta > Diptera > Drosophilidae > Zaprionus > Zaprionus ornatus. Next base: position 74,066 of record JAEIFZ010000305.1, on the reverse strand, counting down.
AGAATATAATATTAAGCCCATAAAGATAGTGATAGGTTCACCCCAGGCCAATGGACAGGTAGATAGTGTCAATGGAATAGTATGGGCCTATGATAGCTAAATTGACAGACATTGAAAAGTGATTTTCATCTCCTGGCTCTCGTCAAGGGGGACCGTAGGATGAGGTCCTTCGTCTGTCTCCTATGGAGCCTTCTTGGTGGGCAAGCTCTGAACAGGCGGTTTCTGTGGCGCTCTAGCCTGTCGTGGTACCGGCTGGAGTGCATGTTTATTGCCTCAAAGACAGGGGTTAGCTTGAGGTCCTTGTGCAAGGTTGTGTTCCGAACTCACCATTCGCAGCCGGTAATCATCCTGACGATTTTATTTTGGGCAACCTGAATGCGACGAATTTGACTGTCGCAAGCCAAGCCCCAAATGTGCAGCTTCCATATTGGAGCTATGATTTGCACTTTTGGCAAATAAATTCGCGAAGTAAATTGTCACTCTCCAATATGGTGCTTTGACGCTGCTGCACGTATACGCACAATCATCGCACTCACTTGTTTCGAGAAGTTGAGTCTCCGATCCAGAATTACACCAAGATATTTGGCTGAATTTGACTGGGGGACAGGGGTACCATCGATGAGCACAGCCTGTGGTCATGTTCTCCGTTTCAGCGTGTAGCACACATTCGCTGATTTATCACCATTATGCCAATAGTTCCAGCGTTTTGCCCATTCCGCAAATGTTGATGCGAAGTCCTGGATGCCGTCGGCAGCAACATGCTCGCAGCAGGACCTGTAGGTGACACTAACGTCGTCAGCAAATGTGGCCAACATTGACGTCCCGGGTAGGCTAACGTCTGTCCGTGGCATGTCGTAGCTGTACAAGCAGTAAAGCAGAGAACCAAGTACACTTCCCTGTGGTACCCCGGCTTCCAAATGCTTATGGTTATGCTCGTTTGAGAGAGCCGAGTGGAATCGTGCCGCAAATCTTCTCATTTCGAGATACGACCTCAGGAGGCCGAAGTATGGTGCAGCCAGCGTGTTCTTAATTTTTAGCAGGAGTACCACATCCGATCGAACGCCTCACGTACATCCAGGAAGAGTGCGTTGCAGTAGTCCTTGTTTTCGAAAGCCGTTAGGATTTGCTCGACCACACGGTGTAGTTGTTCTACCGTACAGTGTCCATCACGAAAACCAAACTGATGCTCGGGAAGGATACCCTTCGCTTCCATAATCTTGACCATCCGGACGGCAATCAGTCTTTCAAACACCTTCGAGATCGAAGGGAGGAGACTGATTGGCCGGTAGGACCCAGGGTTCTTTACAGGCTTTCCAGGCTTGTGTATCATGGAGATTATACCGAGCTTCCACTGTGGAGGGAAGTATTGCAGCCTCACCATAGCGTTGAATACCAACGTAATGTAGACGATTGCACATCTCGGTAGTGCCTTTAGAGTGGAGTTGCAGATATTATCGGCAATTTCGCTGGGGGTGATCGGTTGTATCGGCAGGTCCATTTGGAGCGCTTGAGACAGCTGGTCATTAGTGTCGTAAACATCCTGCGGACTGGCGAGGTTCAGTGGTTGGAAACGCTCAGCAAGGTGAACAGCAAACACTTCGGCTTGCTCCAAATCAGTCCGGCACCATGCACCACTACAGTCAGCCAATGGCGCTTTCCTTGCACAGCGCCTTTTAATAGCGTGCGTAGCATTCCATAGCGAGTGCGTCGCATCGCATTCGGTACCAGTGTTAGCAAGTCTATCGTCAAACCAAGCTGATTTATGTTCGACCAGGGCGCGATGTAGCACACACTTTGCTCTGTTCCAATCCGCTTTGTCCAGCGAGTGGCGAGACCTCATCCATCTTTTGCGTAAACTCCTCTTCTCAGCTATGAGGAGCATAATCTCTCTGGTGATCGGGATTTTAGATGCTGTGGGCCTCTGCACCGGGTTATGAGTTGACAGTCTGGCTGCAGCGTTGATATTATGGGTGAGAGTGTCAACAGCTTCTTCTATGTCCCTTTCTGAGTTTATCGCCGCACTCAGGTTCAGAGAGGGCTCGAGATGCTCATGGAATCGTTCCAGATCAGTGTGCCTAGCGATTAGCCGCTTCATCTTGGGTTAAGCTGTAGCTGTTGCATCTAGTGTAATTATAAGCGGTAGGTGGTCGGAGCTCAGCTCAGCAACCGACCGTATCTCATCATGCATATCCAGTATGCCCCTGCTGACAGCAAAATCAATATAACCTGGGGAGCCTCTACTGCCGTACGGAAATCTTGTAGGACCTCCGGTTGCTAGGGAGCTCATATCTGAGCTTAGGACCAGATTCGCACGCCCTCTTCGGTTGCATGTCCCCGCTCCCCATAGCCAGTGGGACACATTCCAGTCGCCCGCGACGAAAAGCTTGGAACATTGTTGATCCAGAATTTATTTAAATTCGTTTGTATCCCATATGAACCTCGGAGGGCAGTGTATCGCATCAAAATTGACAGGTCCATGACCCGTCTCGATGGCTGCAAACGCGAGTTGCACCTTTTCAGTGGCTATTGGTGTAAGAGGGAAGTGGACTAGGCTGGATTTGACCAGGATCGCTGCACCACCTTTGGCGTTACCGTCGCTCGGGTAGGACTCAAATCCAAATATTTTGGGTCCCTGTGCCTCCTTGCAATGAGTCTCGCTCAGCAGCAGGACATCGATCTCGTAGCGCCGCACAAAGCATTCCACTTCGGGGAGCTTCGTGGTCGCTCGTTTACCTCGGTTCTTCCAGCCGCTTCACTTCTGGATCTAGATCGCTGCATGAACGCTTGTAGTTTGGTGCAACCTTTATAATTTGCAGGATGCTGTCCACCACAATTGTAGCAAGTGCACAGCTCGATGCGTGGCCTAGTACAGTCCTTGGCTGGGTGTTCGCCGGCACATTTCACACAAACGTGGGCCTTACGGCAGTATTTGGCTATGTGGCCAAACTGCTGACAACGATGGCATTGCACTATAGCGTTACGCTTGCGGAGAGGCTCAATAATTACTCTCATATGGCATAGTGTCTTTACTGCCAGGATCTCCTTGTTGTTTGCCGCAGCAGCAATGTTCAGGAAGAACATGTTGACTGTCAACGCTTTTGAGGTTCCTGGTTCATTTCGCCTTAGCGGTGTACGTATGTCGAGCACCTTGTGACCGATTTTTTCTAGCTCTTCCTTGATCTGGTAATGTAACGTACTGTGATGCAGGCCTTTCACGCATACCTTGTAAGGCCTGTCTTGTTTTAGCTGATAACAGTGGAACTCATACTCTTCGTTCTCGAGCCAGTTGACTATACTGCGAAAAGTGTTGGCGTCAGCCGCGTAGAGCCTCAGGACACTGCCCATTGACGCCCTGGCCTCAACCTTTTTAATGTCTACGATTTTTCCGATGCTCTGCATCATCAGGCTTACGTTGTCTACTCCCTCCATTACTATAGGAGGTGGCTTGGACTGCGCCTTGTTGAGTGAGCTGGTGATACCAGCGGAAGCTGCATCCCGCTTAGCGGCAGCAATCGCAGCTTGATGACTGGTACTGGACTGGTCACACAGATCGCCAATATCGTTGCCTACTTCTTTTTCGGCTGAGAGTTGCGCCGATATTTGTTTTTGATTTTATCCCGTCACTCTCATGAGAAACACGAGACTTTCGCTTGATTTTTTGAAAGCGCTGCGGGGCAGCCCATTGGTAGCTTGGGGGAGCCGCAGTAGCCAATGATTCATTAGCCGCGGCAGTTCCACATGTATACTCCATCTTATAAGGCAAAGACTGTGCAGCTTTTTAGACCGAATTATATAGATCTCCCTAAAATATGCAACAGTTTGTCAATCTTAAGTTTGCTTCTGGTCACACAATTGTTTTTAGCCTGCACTTACGAGCACGTGGTCGCTGGGCAGCGGAGCCCCACTTTCAGGAAATGAACTCTATTTGTATTGCGTGAAAAGGCCGTCAGCCGTCAGAGGCAGCAAGGGGAACTACATGTAACCCTAGCTTTGGCTGAGGTACGTGCCGTCCTTGCTTCTACTGCCAGAAGTGCGGCTATACTCTCCACGTGAGGGCGGCTGGAAGCAGGCCCCTAGCACGGTCATGTCTCTGCTAGGGGTGCTGACTAATTGTAGTCGGGCGAAGATTGTGATTCTATAAATCACCCCAATCCAAGGCGGAACAGCATACGCCAAGGGATGCATGGCCGGGGGGTAGCCCGGTCGTTAGTATGCGGACTCTGGATACCTGTCGCCCTACAGTTTCATCTAGACTTCCCACGGTATGCGGGCTATGCCGTGGGCGACCTTCCCTTCCCGCCTACTCGTGGGTCCTAAACTTATGGATAACTTCTTAAAACCAGATAAGTCTGATGCGACTTTAACAGCATCCACCCAGGGCGAAGCCTTAACGGCCGACCCCATCAACAGCACTGCAGCCAGTGGGCTGCTGGCTTCCACCCCCAATACCACGGGTTTTGGCCCTGGTACTCTAGGGGACCCGGACATGCCACGGACTCCCTTGGACGATGAGTTCGTTAGTGCTGCCTTCTTGTCCAATAGCTGCTCAGGCAGGCAGCAACTCATCGAGGTGATGTCCTCTGACGCTGAAGCTGATGCTGACCTGATCAGCCTTGCTGATGACGCTTCCATGGCCTCTCAGAGGTCAGGTCTCACGGAAGCAGGCTCTCAGATCCAGAAGCTGCGACTGGCATCTGTGAACGCCTTCGTGAAATTGAAGATACTCGAGAAGAGGCTTTTCAAAGCCGCACTCGCGAAGGGTTCGAGCACAGCGGAGGCTCTAGCTATCGCCACCGCGCCCCCCGTGGAAACCAAGGCCAAACGGACGCGCGCTGACGATACCGTCCTCGAACCCCAAGGGTCTTCAAAGAAGCCCAAAAAGACTCATGTTGAGTCCACAAAGCCACCTCACAGCCAGGTGGCAAGCAGCGTGAAACTGGGCTTCACGTCGGCTGACCCCAAAAATCCGCCGCCATTCTGGGATACCCTGGCATCCAAAATGCGGACTGCTTCTCAACGAAGCAGTGGCGGGTGGTCCAGCACAGCCTCAACGGCACCACGACCCACCTCGCGATGTTGGTCGACGAGGAGTCGTATAAGGCTCTGACGGAGTGCAACGGGAAGGCGAAATTCGTCTTTAGACGAGTTAAGCTTCTCCTGAAGAACTCCGTCCCCTGAGCCTCCCCCTCTCCTGCCCGTCCCTCTTCCCCTTCTCCAACCATTCACTCCCCAACCGACGCCCCACCGGAAGCGACAAAGGTTGCCCCCACCTACGCGACGGCATTAGCTGCCGCCCCGGTGGCGTCCACCAGCGCTGCAGCCGCAGTGGCGCGGCAAGCCCCTCTCCCCAAACCCCCGACCATCCGGGTCTCCGACCCCAACCCACCAACGGGCCGCACCATACCTGTGGCTGACTGCGGGCGCCTCCTGGCCCCTGCCCGACCCACAATAAGCGCTGGGCGCAAGCTACCCGCGAGGGTACCTCCAGCGACTGGGGTCGCTAGGCGACCTCCCCCGAGCAGCTCCGCCAGAGTGCCGAAGGGCATCCGTGGCAATGACTCTCGGGGTGGCAAGGCATGTGGCCTTGTCACTAAGGCGCTAAGAGAGGATGCGGAGCGCAATTAAGGTGCTCCAGGCGAACCTGCACCACGCCTGAGGAGCGTCAGCCACCCTGTGCAGGGTCGTCTGTAAAGACGAGATTGACCTGGCTCTCGTCCAAGAGCCATGGTTAATAGGTGGCCTCGTCCGTGGACTATCATGCGGATCATGTAAGTTACTATATGACCGTATGGGAGCTGCCCCTCGCACTGCTATATTGGTTAATAACAGTGTGAGACTCTTCCCTCTAACTAACTTCATTCACAGAGACCTGGTGGCAACGGCTATAGAGGTAGCCAATGCTGATGGCCTCTGCTTACTTTCCAGGCGATGTGGATGATGTGCCCCCGCAAAGGTTCAGCGGCTTGTGGACTTCTGCTGCCTCCACAACAAGCCGCTTGTGATCGGCTGTGATGCCAACGCCCACCACACAATCTGGGAGAGCAGCGATGTCAACAAACGTGGTGAGTCTCTCTTAGATTATATAATGTGTTGCCATCTAGATATAGCTAACGTAGGGTGTAAACCCACTTTTATAAACTCTATTAGGGAAGAGGGTATTAGATCTCATTCTAGTCAGCAACTCAATTGCGAGCTCGCTTGTTAACTGGCAACCTTGTGGGACCATCAGCACATCATGTTCGACCTTCCTGGCCAAGTCGATATCCGCCAGAACTCCTTTTGTCCCAAAAAGACAAACTGGGAACTCTTCAAAGCCTCTGTGGCTTTGAAAGCAGACCTGTTGATCAGCAATCCTAACTCTATCAGTGAGATAGAACTTGCTGCCAACCTGCTCCAAGATGTGCTTATTACGTCCTTCGAAGCTAGCTCAGTTCGGAAGACTGTAATGGTCAACCGTAAAGTTCCTTGGTGGAATGAAGAGCTGGCAGCACAAAGAAGGAAGGTTAGAAGCCTCTTCAAAAAGGCCAAATCTAACCGCATAGGTTGGGACGTCTATAGGGACGCTCTCACACACTATAACAAGAACATTAGACGCTCTAAACACGATACGTGGCGCAGCTACTGTGGTAGCATAGAATCTCTGCCATAGGCAGCGAGACTCCACAAAGTATTATCCAAAGGGTCGTCTAATGGTATAGGGCTTCTCAAAAGAGCAGATAGCTCTTTCACTCAAGATCGCAGGGAAGCACTTGAGCTTTTATTGCAAGTTCACTTCCCAGGTTCCGTGGCGAACCCAGATTTTTCCAGTCACGTTGACGCCACCTTGTCTCCTGACTCACGTGGATCCAGCCTATCTGGAATCATTTTCGACCCTGAAAAGGTCAAATGGGCTTTAGATTCCTTCGCTCCCTTCAAAGCCCCAGGGGGTGATAAAATCTTTCCAGCCCTTCTCCAAATCAGCCTGGATCATATCCTCGATCCTCTGGTCGGCCTACTTAGAGCTAGTCTCACGTGGGGACACATACCCAACTCTTGGAGGATAGTCAATGTGGTATTCATTCCCAAACAGGGAAATCGTCCTCTTGACCAGCCTAAGTCATATCGGCCGATCAGCCTTACCTCCTTTCTGCTTAAGACTGCAGAAAGGCTCTTAGACAGGCACATTCGGTGCTCTCTGCAGAAAAACAACCCTCTGCACCCCACGCAGTTCGAGTATATATACGGTAGATCGACAGAGGTCGCTCTCCACAAATTAGTGGGAAAAATTTAAAAAGCCTTCGTATCAAAGCACACTGCTTTGTGCTCCTTTCATGATATAGAGGGTGCTTTCGATAACACCGGCTACGGGTCTATCTCTGCTGCGCTTGAGCGCAGGAATATTGCCCGTCCCATAATCCGGTGGATCGACGCCATGCTCAAACACCGGACTATCTCTTCTACCCCGGACACGACGACCGCCCATATTAGTGCGGTTATAGGGTGTCCCCAGGGAGGGATCCTATCCCCTTTGCTCTGGTCCCTAGTAGTCGACGAACTACTAATTATACTTGCAGAACTGGACGTGGAAGCGATTGGCTATGCCAAGGGGTAACCCTTGATAAACGACAAAACTAGAACTCCCACCTACATAACACTCTATCAAAGGCTACTCATGCCATGTGGGCATGCAGAAGACTCTTCGGTAGAGTCTGGGGTCTCAAATCCTGCACCATCCGGTGGCTATTTGAGATGATGGTAAGACCGATCGTAGCCTACGCTGCTATTGTTTGGTGGCCTAAGGTTACGCAGGTCACTGCCATCAACAAATGCACGAAACTGCATAGGCTGCTGTGCCTCTCCTTGACGGGTGCACTTCGCACCTGTCCCACCGCAGCTATGGAATCAATTTTGAATCTGACTCCGCTGCACATCCGCATTAAAGAAGTTGCTGCTATGAGCCTTCTTAGAATAAAGCTTCAATCTGGACTTCTAGCTACCAAATCAGGGCATGCTAGCTTAATCAAAGATATTCCTGGGTTAGAGATCTGCACCAGATCAGATTCTATGACCAAGGAACTCTTCTTTGGTGCAAAATTCAGAACCCTCATCCCGGACCGTAGGGACTGGGATGCTGGCAACCCCATCAGAGACCCCAATGGTATACATTGGTATACCGACGGGTCAAAGACTGATCAGTGGGTTGGAGCTGGGATATATGGTCCCAACTCCAAAACGTCGATTGCTATGGGCAACTGGCCCACAGTTTTCCAATCAGAGTTTCACGCCATCGAGTTCGCCATCGAGTTGGCTGACTGCTGGAACTGTCTCCAGCGGGTGTCAAATAAGAACAAAGCTAACCTAATTTGGGTACCTGGACATTCTGGTTTCCAGGGCAACGAGCACGCGGACGAACTAGCGAGGGCTGGGTCATCAGCCCCCTGCTTGGCCCCGAACCCTTCTGTGGCGTGGGGTGGTCAACTATCTCCTCCCTGGTGAAAACCTGGGCTGGAAGATTGACCGAACGCTACTGGTTCTTCCAACCAGGGATGCGGCAAGCTAAAGAGCTCACCAATCCTAAAGTTGATCGAAGGACTAAGCTACTCTCTAGGAGAGACCTTTACCTACTTGTTGGCTACCTTAGTGGCCATCACCTCGGGAACTATCACCTTACCAAAATGCGCCTGTCCTCGGATGCGGAGTGCAGGCTCTGCAAAGAGGACGACGAGTCTACTAAACACATTCTATGTGACTGTCCGGCCTTGGTATGGAATAGGAGGAAACATCTGCACGTAGAATTCGCAAGTCCCGAGCATATTGTCCGTTCCTCGACGAAAGAGAGACTCCCTTTCTTATATTACAATTTGTGCCACATTGTGGGCTTGTCTATACGTCAAAAATTAATTTTGTCCGCTTGCAATTTTTGATGCGTGCTGCATGGATAAATAGAGTTGCCGGACAGATATAATAGTAATAAGAAAAAAAGTACGCAGTACAGAGTAGGAGATTATATTATGGTTAAGAATGAAGATACTACAGGAGGAGTTGCTAGAAAGCTAATACCTAAACATAAGGGTCCATATGTAATAGAGAAGGTATTAAACGAGAGCAACAGTCGAGCGACTGCCATAAAAAGAATTTAATTGTATAATACTAATCGCAAGCTATAAATTAATAATAATACTGTTATCGCAGCAATTTCCTAAAGCGGTGTGAGCAGTATATATCGGTATTTCTTTATAAATTTTAAATTGGCCAATATCGATTACAAGGCCCAAAGGTATAAAAATAATAAAAATACTAATAATTATCAAACCATTTTTCCTTTCAATGGTTATACTTAACTTTTAGATAATTAAATTAAATTATTATTAAAATATGCCTACATACCTATTTACATATATCCTATCATTTAGATTTCTTAATTTCAACCTATTCCAAACATTACAAACTCATTCTATCCTGAATACTAACAGATATCCCATTGTGATGGCTATGCAATACCTCAAAAGTCCTAGCACTAATCTTTTCATTATCTAATATATTTGAAAACGCCCAATCAATATGTGTATCCATATTGGTATTGGACGTTTTCAAATCTAACAAACTCCTAAATCCTTTGCTTATCAAAGAATTATAAATACTTAGACACCTGTTAAAGGTTTTGAGGCACAAATTAAGGGCTCCTAAAACTAGCAAGCTAGCCCCTAAATCAACTAAATTATCTCCTAAAATTCTATTTTAAATACCGACAGAGAAAAGTCTGGACTTTTATATAATATAAGAAAACTTATGGCATCAAACCTAAATATGCAGCACGCTGCATTCTGGAATTAGCATGGACTACCACTTTGCCAAACGTAGCTCCCTGACTCTTATGAATTATGATGCCTTCAGCAGGCACAATTGGAAACTGCCTACGGTCAATGTTAATTTGTGCGTCATTTGAATATTGGAAACTGCGAACAATTTTCTGAATAGGAGTCCATGAAGGATCTGTACGATGTGTACACTTCGCACGCGCAGATTCTACTACAGTTTCCTCCGTAAATTTCATCCATAAAATGTTGAGAGTGTTGGATGTATTGAAATCTATTTGCATCAACACACCTGATGCCCCGTTTACTAATCCATCCGCTGTGTCTACATTGACCGTCATCATGTACTTGGCAGTATTTTTTAGGAGAAGAGACGTACAGGGTCCATGTGTAGCGGAAGTTTTAAAACCCTTCACTTCTTCTAATATTCTTTGTTCCCCAGCTGGTTCCAAATGGCCCGCCTTAATAAAATCTTCAGCAGTAGAGAAAAATTGCTCATAGCAATTGAGTTAAGTTTCGTTACATTGAATAAATCTTCCTCATTATTATTACTAAACAGATGAATTGCATCATCGGACACTGCCGATGGTTCGCTTATTCTAGATTGGAGAAGGACAATATCATCGGCTGTCATGCAACCCGATGCCATTTAAGGCAGAAGCGAAAAGCTGATTGTCACGTTGACGCATTATCTCTGTGAGCTCAAAATACAAAAAAAGTTCCAAGAGATACGTACCAAATATTTCATGGTAAGGGTCAATGGTGTTTGGATCGAAAATCCAACTACCTCCTACTGTAACTGGCTAAGATCATCGAATACGATGATAGATATACCACCAAAAAGAAGAAGTATTTTTGAAAATTTGCTTCAAACGGGAATCTAAATATGAAAACATTAGAGAGCTAACCATTGATATTTCATCAATAATAATTAATTTAAGATCGATTAACCTAGAATGATTAACTAAATCATGCCTTAAGGCCCTTAGAGGTGCTGAGCAAGATTGATTAACAGGAAGTGAAAACATGGAATGCAGTGTCGAACCACTAATTCCGAGTGCTGCTTTTCCTGTTGGTGCACATAAGAGGATTTTAACAGATGTCGGATCAGCTCCTGGTATACTGTTATACATTACGGATAATGACTGAAAAATTGCTAATATAAGTAGACTCTTTCCGACTCCGGCACCGCCTCCAACAAATTCATAAAAGACTGTATTGATTTTGGCATTATGCAAAGCATGTGTGAAATATAGCTTCTGCTTTAAATTAAGAGATCTAACTATATTAGCTAAGTTTTCATGAGAAACTAAGGCTGGAAGCTTAATAAAACGGACAGTACTATCTTCATTATTCATATCAATATTTCCATCCACATTTAAAACATTTATATGTGGATCTATTTCAGGCAATCCTAAAACTGTGAAACCATCATCTACTACTTCCTGTTCTCCTACTTGATTATTCACATTTTCTGCTTCCTCTCTTAAGTGGCTCAGACCATCTTCTAGTTCCCTATCATCTAGTAAATTATATTTTCGATAGTTCTCTACTAACTCCTGATTTTCCCTACAGAACAATTCACAGTCATGTGTGACTAAATCCAAATGCTCATCTCGCCATGGGGCGTAAAGCATTTTTAGCTCTCTGAAATAGTCACATGTTTCTGTATTGACATTAAATCTCCTATACCTAATTATGCACGCAGTGAGCCTCTTTCTGATGAAACCATTATTATCGCGAAGAGCGTAAACTATTGATTCAGAAGCCCTAGGCACATCATCGTCAAAGTCATCTGCATTTTCTTGGCGAGCTCGTCGTTCTGATTTGCTGTAGCTATAAAAAACTGCAAATCGTCTGGGCGCTGAATATAGTGATCTAGAAGTCCTAAGTTAAAAGAGTCTTCGGGCAGATTTTGAAGTTGCTGAGTAGATTTCAGCATTCTGACCCGTTTTCTGGAACGTGTGTATTAATATACACACTGGCACTAGTGCTGGCGGACAAATGCATACCTAAACAGCAGTAGACGGCTTCTTGAGCGGATATCTCAGTGCCAAATATAAATTTGTTACCTAAATGTTGTAACTTTTGGAGGTTCTTGTTATAAGCGTTAAGATTGATTGCTGAAAAAGATCGCTTCAAATAAACATTTGGTTTCTTTATACTTGATCTTACAGCATTAATGTAGCCCTCATTACTAAGGTTAAGTTGATCGTGAGACAAAAAGTTGTTAAAATCGTTAAAATTTTCTACGCTTTCACGATCAAATGAAAAGTCTGCTCGACTTTGAATTTTTTCGAAACTTCTACGATGCTCGGCCAAATTTGGAGCATTTTCTTCTAAAGGGAGGAGAATTTCTGTTTGAGGCATGGGAGGGTATGGGATACCAAATCTACAAATTAGTTTTGACCTAATTTCTCGCCTGCAAGAGTGCCCGTGAGTATGGAGTTGGTGCTCCAAATATGGAACAACGTCCGGGCAACTAGAATCAGCAGTAATAAACTGATCAATAAAGGACTTCACAGGCTTAAACGTGGACTCATTCTTTAGGTCCAGCTTGGGGCGACTTTCAGCCAGAACATGCCATGTATATGTGGAGAGCCTCTTTGCTGAAACTCCACACGCCAATAAAACTTGATGACCTGGTGACAACCAAAGACACCCCCTTCCATTTTAATCAGTTTTAAAACCTGTCTATATCGAAAATCGAAATATCTGGCACAGGTCATTGGGTCTGCTCTAATGAGACGAGCTTTCTCATTAAACCCCAAATTTAATGCTTCTTCTTCGGATATAATTGGACGTTGAATACAATGAATGTATTAGCAAGTGGTCCAAACGACACCAAGCCGATGCTTGTTGCGCGCGGAACCCAGACGAAGTCCACCTCCCGCCTGACCGACCGAGAGGCACCGTCGCATAACGGACGACACGGAAACGCGGTAAAAATGCGAGTAGAAACGCGAGATAATACTAATTACGTGCTAGATAGACAAGAATTAAAGACTTCATAGCAGCGATAGAGTTAGTGCTAGCTATGACGTGTTGAAGTTTATTGTAGTCCGAACATAATACCCTGAACGGATCGTGCAGTGCATAGTTCGATCTACAATAAGGAAGAGTTAGTGGAAGGTAATTACGTGTCGCTCTGCAAGGGACAGAGAAGTGTAGCTGCCTTACCAGGGTCTCACTGTCAATGTCACCTTGCATAAGGTTGTTAATAAATAAGACACCTAGCATGGTTCTGCGATTGGTTAGGGAAGGCAGGTTTAATAATAGAAGTCTATTAGTATAGGAAGGCAGTCTTAAATTTTCATCCCAGTTAAGGCCACTTAAGGCAAAAAGTAAAAAGTTTTTCTGTACAGATTCTATGCGTTCCTTATGAATAGTGTACTGGGGACACCATACGCATGACCCGTATTCAAGAATGGGACGAACAAGTGAGATGTAGAGGGTCTTTGTAAGATAAGGATCGTCAAATTCCTTAGACCATCTCTTAATAAAGCCTAAGACACCCATGGCTTTATTGACCATATTAGAAATATGATTGGAAAACTTAAGTTTTCGGTCCAAAAGAACCCCCAAATCATCAACTAGGGTGATTCTTTCCAAGGCACAACCACAAAGAGTATAAGAAGCATACTTTGGACTGGCTCGAGAGAATGTCATCAGCTTGCATTTAGAGCTGTTCAGGTTTAAAAAATTGGCACGACACCAAGAATAAAAACTATTTAGGTCGGCTTGTAAGAGTGAGTGACAGTGGTCGTCTTTAAATTGGTAACAAAGCTTTACATCATCCGCATACATGAGAGTACGGGAGTTACGTATGACCAAAGGAAGGTCATTGATGAAAAGCGTAAAAAGTAGGGGACCGAGGTGACTCCCTTGAGGAACCCCAGATGTGGCATGAAGTGGGTTTGAAAGGGTGGTTTTAAAGACGACTCTTTGAGTTCTGTCAGTCAGATAGCTAACAATCCAACTAAGTATTTTTGGTGAAAAACCTAGAAGGTCAAGCTTATGTGCCAGAAGGGAGTGATTCACTGAGTCAAAAGCTTTACTGAAATCAGTATAAATAACATCAGTTTGAAGATTTTCCTGAAATCCTTTTACCACAAAGGATGTCAGCTCAAGTAAATTTGTCGTAGTTGAACGACGCTTTATAAATCCGTGTTGAAAAGGAGAAATAACGGATCTACAGGAATGTTGCAATTGAGGAGTTATAACATTCTCGAAAAATTTAGGTATAGCCGACAGTTTAGAGATACCTCTATAATTGCTTGCATCAGACTTGCTGCCCTTTTTATGAAGGGGAATAATAAAAGATTCTTTCCAAATAGAAGGAAAGAGTGAAGTTTCTAAGGACAGCGAAAATAGTTTGAGCAATGGCTTATTTAAGGAGTTGGCACAGAACCGAAGTATACAAGCGGGAACACCGTCAGGGCCAGGTGAGAAAACTGGCTTAACTAAATAAAGATCCTTGACAAGTGAGCTTTCGTTTAGAAAGGGAGTGAAGATACCATTCGAACTTGGAATGTTGTATGGATAAAAGTGAGTGTGATGTGTAGAGGGTGAATACGTCGTTTGAAAAAACTTTGCAAACAAATCGGCCATGGTTTGGTCGGTATCTGCACAAGCATTTTCAAACGTTAGTTTCGTAGGAAATGCGGGAGACTTGCGCTTCGTGTTAACAAAACTATAAAACTGTTTGGGGTTCTGAGTAAACTGAACCTTGCAACGAGTTAAATAGGTCTTATAACATTTCGCGTTTAAGACTGTAAAATCTGACCGCGCGCTTAAGTAGCGAGAAAAGGCTGAAGGCGAATTATTGTTTTTATACTTTTTAAATAGACTCGACTTTAAATTTTTTAACCGTGACAACTCTCTTGTGAACCATGGCGGCTTACTCGAGGAAGTTGGATAAAAGCACGGAACACAAATATCAAAAAATGAATTAATTGTGTTATAAAAAATATTGGTCGCTACTGAAATATCTGTAGACAAATATAGTTCCGACCAATCAAAATTAGAAATTAACGAATTTAATAAGTTAAAATCTGCTTTTCTAAAGCAGCGTACACGATTACACAGTTTTTCATGTTTATCCATACATGCGACAAACTCAAAAGTAACTTCAAGAGTGGGATGGTAAGGATCTTCAGGAAGAGAAAGTGGTTGTGTCCTGTTTAGACTCACTCTAGATGGATCGGAGACAAAGCATAAATCTAACGATCTGTTACTACAGTTTAAGATATGATTGACCTGTGACAATGACATATCAAACAGACCGTCGAAAAGGTCATGTTGCCGTGAAGGCAACAGAGTATTTGAGTCAACACTTGTTGTCCAATTACAATTAGAAATATTAAAGTCCCCAAGGACTGAAAAGTGATCTCTGTCTGATAACAGATTAAATATAGTCTTTATTGCCGACAAATGTTGCAAATAGACTGATAACTCCGATGACGGCGGAATATAAGAACAGGTTATATAATGAAAGAAGCCGGGGAAGTGTAATTTTACACAGAGTAATTCAATAGCAGATTGAATCTCCGGTTGTAAAAGTTCCGAATTGATGGTGGAATCAACTGCAATAAGAACTCCACCACCACGACGGTCAGGTCGATCACACCTGTAGGTTGTGTACTTATTTGGAAAGATTTCAGAGTTAAGGATCTCCGGCTTTAACCAAGTCTCAGTAAACACAAGAACTTGAGAAGAAAAAGAGAGACTGTTTAAATATAAAGTTGAAAGTTTAGTACAAAGACCTCTAACATTTTGATATGAAAGAGTTAAGAAGCTTGTTAGTTTTTTTTGCTCGGATTTTTCTTGGCAGATGCTAAAGAAGGCAAAGGGAGTTTAATCGGTGGGCGATTTTTTTCTTCTTTGCTTCGAACTCTTTAAAAATTACGTGTTCCGGCCAAAATTGTGCGGAACATATAATGCCAAAGAGTTCGTTGGGGACACTTATTTTGAAGGACGATATGTCCCTCTCATAAGAAAACTTAAATTTTTCCACTTTTATATCCAAGGCTTGTATTTTTGCTTGAATATAAGCAGTAACATCGTTTGATGTGAGTTCAGGGGCAAGCCTGGAAACAAAAATTTGTTTCCTTTGTGGAACACCTACAAGCTTTTTTGGCGCCTCCGGTATAATACCAGAGCAGAGGTTCTCTTCTGGTAATCCAGAACTTGAACACGCCCTATGAAAATCTAATAACTGTGGCACAGGCAACGAGACCACAGCAGACATATCGGATGGTTTAGGCGTCACTGATTGCAAACCCCCAATGACATTCTCTAGAAGAACCGCAGATCTCGTTACCATCGGAGGATTGGTGAACGGCATCAGCGGCTGTGTCACTGGCGTACCTGGCTGGTCAATTAGAGGGAGCTGGGTGGCGCTAACAGAAGACTTTTCTACCCGTGAGGATTTCTTGCGCTTTGGGGGATTCATTCAATAACTTAAGGTTATTGAAAGAAGAATCCAGCGCCGAGAACTGGTCGGAAAGTTTACGAAAACTTCCAAGCAGTTCCTTAAATCCAGTCTTCGTTTGACGCATAAACGAACACATGTCGTTCTCCACCTCCCTACACACATCGCAGCAATAACGCAAACCAGTGCGCTTGGCTACGGCGTCAGCCGTCGGGCCAGAAAATCCGGCACACTTCGCGTGTACTACGTTGGTACATAGCCAGCACGAAATGCTTGCCTGGGCGGCAGTCACCTGCTTAAGGCAGGATTTTTTGAAACAAATTACCCCGTCCATTATAGTGGGCACCTACTGTAAAACGAGAAATGCCAAAAGGAATACGAACAAAAACAAGAAAAGGTATGTGCGCGAGAGAAAGAAATTAGCGCGCGTAAAGAGCAGTGAGCACAGAGAGCAGAAAGATAGAGCAACAACAGTGCAGCAAAGAGAGCGGCAAAGCGTGAGAGCTGCTTAGGCGCACTCAAAGAATAAGGAGAGAATAAGGAGAGAGAGCTATAGCGGTGAACTAACTACAACAACGTCGCTTACCGAAAATAAGAAGACAAAAACAAAACACTGGACAAGCAGAACCAATGCACAACAAATGTAAAATTAGCAAAGTTTAGTTTGACTAATCTACAATACAAGGCATGCACACGCGTCGTGAACGGGCTAGCAAAAGGATATATTAAAATTTAGATATTTAAACAAAACACCGGTTGTTTTGAATTCAAATCAAAAAATCAAATCGAAGCGCACAAAAAAAACACGTCCGTTCACTGTGATAATACCAAGAAATACTTCTAGCTTGTCTACATTCTTACATAACAAAACTAAAAGCTCCGGCCACCTAGTTTCCGCTGCGGAAAATGTTATAAAAAAAGTTGGAAGCCCTACCTGCCTAATCATAGCCATTACTTTCTTTTTCTCGTCCTCCCAATGAGCAGGAGACGTGCGAATACGTTTTAAAAGCCTATAGCCATCATCATGAAGTATTAACCTATTTAAAGTTTCATCATTACGCACATCAGCAGCCGAAATGCCTTGAGTGGCAGAGTGCTTACGTAAGCAAATTGATGTGCTATTCCTAATGCTAATCATTTCTAACTTTTTGAAGTTATGAAATAATTTATCAGTTCGACAACCTCTTCTATCAAAATTCCTAAGCTCTGATCTAACTATAGTTGTAAAACTTTCCTGACATTTCCTTTTAATGCCTACAAATATTGTGGGAAAAGCCAGCTCCTCTGAATCACAATCGGTTATCATGTCAAGAGGTCGCTGACACTCTCCTGGTGCTATAGCAATTCGAGGAATATCTGTGTTTTCAACAGGGACATTTTCCATGAAGGTTTCTTGACCTCCTGGATTCAACTCTACCTCTTCTTCTACAACTCTATGCTCATTAGGTTGTGCTGCCATTTCTAACATTTGACACACAATGTCCCTGTCGTCTGCTGACGCAACAAATGGTACAGTCTCAGCAGAGTAAAAAGACAACCACTGTTTGTTGATAGTAACCTGGTGCTTCTTATAAAGTCCTGTGTTCACTAAATACCGAATTGCATCAACTATCTTTGAGGGCCTTATGGTTTCAGTCATGAAATAATCGTTGTACTCCATCCTAAAATTAAGATGAATCTGAACTACTTCGGCTTCATTAAATGCCCTGGGAAGGGAAGTTACAACATTTGCAACTGGAATTGGCACATTGATCACTGCTCCATTAATGGCACTTTGTCGTCCATATCCAAGAGACTTTATGATCATAAAAGGAAGACGGGGAAAATCAGCCTTTCTTCTAGAGGCGTCAAGCCTTTCAGGCATTTCGGAAGCTCCAGAAAATTTAGGCCATTTGTAATAGAAGTCTTTGGCTTTTTCCCTTACTTAATACTGCGGCTACAGGTTTTGCAAAAGCTAAACCAATTATTATGGGATGGAAACATAGAGGAAAGGTATAAAATATCTACACTATCTGCCTCACTACACTTTTCCTCTATGACCTCAAGCGAAATTTTGTTTACTTGATGTGGCAACCACTTATCTTTGCAACATATGCAAACCTGATTGGGTCCCTACTTGACTGTCTTATTAAAATTGGCTATTAGGCAATCTAAACTAGTTTTAACCTGCGATATCCTATCACCTGGAAGGGTATTCGCATGTTCCACGCGTTACTCCTATTCTCTGCTATTCTCTTGGTGCAACTACTGCTATATAGATTCACTCCTTGCGACATATTCCTATGGGCTTCAAAGGCCTCACGTTGAGCTCGAATTCGAGCACTGCGGCGTGCACTAGTATTGCGTGGCCGGTCAACAATCCTGCGAATAGGATTGTTTCTAACCTGAGACCTTTGACTTCTATCTATTGCCCTTTCTAAAATTCGCGTTTCCTGATTTTGTCGCTGAATCGCCCTTCTAACAGCATATCGTCCGCTTTCGTTGGACCTGAATTGTGCACATTGCCAGCGCCTCGATCGACGGAAAGTATTGACAAGTTGTTCGGCATTTCTAGTTCTAGTTCAGTTCGTCGAACACGGCGACAAACTGCATCCTGCTCTCTTTCCTGAGATCGAAACTCAGCATATTAGCTGTGCCTCGAACGACGGGAAGTGTTGGCAAGTTGTTCTTGTAATCTGATTGGCGAAGAAGCCCAAAGAGTAGAGTGACGAATTATGTCCGGTAATTGCTCAACGGCCCTAAATAGTCCATTACTTCTGCGCACTCGATGCTGTTGACTATCTCTAACCCTTTCAGCTTTCTTAAATTCAAAAATTTTCCTACGTTCTCTATGTGCCTCTAGATTATTTACTCATTGCTGCTCAGAAAAATCTATATCTGACCTATTCAAACGATTTATTTTTTTTTCGCTGTGTTTGACTCCTATTGCAAGCTGACTTTCTCTTAAGTCTAGGCATCTTCTAATTTATAACTATAAAATAATATATATGTTAAAAATAAAATTCTTATTAATTAATTTAATTTGAATATATATTTATCAAAAATTAATACATAGTTATATATATAATATAAAGTTAGTATATTTATTTGTATATATAAATATATTCATACATTTAAATAAATATATGTATATTATATATTATAATTATATTATAAATGAAAATAAATATCTAAAGATAGAACAAAATTGAATAAAGAAAATAAAAATAAAAAAAATGTGGTAAAAAGAAGAAATATAAATCAAAGAAATAATAAATTAAACTTGCGAGCAATTCCAGCGAAAATTCCAATTTGAATCGCGGAAACGAACCGATACCGATATTCACGCAATCACACACACTTCAGAAGAGTCTATACACACATATATGTATGCAAAAATACGTTACGCTGTGTACCGCACTTTTCTAAAATTGCGCGCCACATTCAGGGCAGAGCGGAATCATTCAAACACATAAAAAATGTTCCGTTATCGTATAACACTCACACACGAGAATTTCCTTATTATATACACGACTTATATTAATTTGCATTAAATGTTAAATGCACCACAAACACGCAAATTAATTATATATTATTTTATATTTAATATCGAAAATACAAATATTAATCGACAATCGACGCCGACACCGAACACGCCAATCGCAAACTACAAATTATGATATCACAGGAGTGCTCTGCCACCTTACAACAATTTTGATACGTTGCCGATAATTTATCGCCGCAATTAAAAAAAGGTCGAGACCTTAAATTTAAAATAATGATCTAAAGAATGTAATATATATTACAAACTATACATATATTAAAAAAAAACAAAGTAGATAAAATGTTAGTAAATTTTTTTCAAACATATACTCAATAGACGTGGGGAGATAATATTATTTACACATATTAATATAATTTATATGCAAAAAATATAAAATATATATCAATATGTTATATATATATTAAAAGCTATCGATATGATATATATATAATTTTATATCGATATGTTATATAAATATTAAAAGCTATCGATGTGATAGCTCATAAAATATCGTGAAATCTAAATTAATATTTATTTAATAGCCAATATATAAATTATTAAATAATAATAATAATATGTCTATATTATAAAGCTTGTAATTACCTGCATTCATGCATACCGATCAACCACGCTATTGGTTTTATATAATTTTATTGTACATATGTGTGTATGAACACAAATTAATTATGTATAATTCTTTGCATGTATGCGCATGTATTTTCGGTAATTGACATGTGCATGGAAAAGAAGAGTCGAGAAAACGATCGCGATTCGCGCTCGCATCGTTTATCCTTTTCTTTCCGACACAAGTAATTTAGTTCTGACGTCATCGACAACTTCTTTGCTGGTGGAAGGGTCGAAATGGTTTATCTAATAACTTCAGTGTTTATTGTCCGATCGATTTGCGATTTGGAGGATAAGTTCATGCAGTATTTATCTATATATATACTAAAGCAGAACGTTAAGAAATGAGTAAATCGCAATGTGAATCAAAATTGGCGGTTTGCGGGGCGGTAGGCGTGTTATTCCAAACTGAAAATAAACTTGATCTGCGTACGGTATACAGGAATCTTCATGCTAAATTTGGTATCCCTAGCTTTTTAATAGCGCGTTCATACAAACAGAGAGACGGACATGGCTCAATCGACTCGGCTAGTGATCCTGAGCAAGAATATAACTATATTTATATGGGGTCTCCGACGCATCCCTCTGCCCGTTACATACATTTGCACAAAGTTAGTATAACCTTTTTTGACAATTTTCAATGGTCCAAGGGTATAACTAGAGCAACAGTCGAGCGGCATGCGACAGTGGGATACCCTTGGACGTATGTTGCCATAAAAAGAATTTAATTGTATAATACTAATCGCAAGCTATAAGTTAATAATAATACTGCAGTGCGCTGCCACCTTGCTTCAATTTCGATATTTTGGCAATAATTTATCGCCGCAATTTCCTAAAGCGGTGTGAGCGTATATATCGGTATTTCTTTATAAATTTGAAATTGGCCAATATCGATTACAAGGTCCAAGGGTATAAAAATAATAATAATTATCAAACCATTTTTCCATTCAATGGTTATACTTAACTATTAGATAATTAAATTAAAGTATTATTAAAATAAGCCTACATACATATTTACATATATCGTGTCATTTAGATTTCTTAATTTCTAGCCTATTCCAAACATTAAAAACTCATGCTGTCCTGAATACTAACAGATATCCCATTGTGATGGCTATGCAAAACCTCAAAAGTCCTAGCACTAATTTTTTCATTATCTAATAAATTTGAAAACGCCCAATCAATATGTGTATCCATTTTGGTATTGGACGTTTTCAAATCTAACAAATTCCTAAGTCCTTTGCTAATCAAAGAATTATAAATACTCCTACACCTGTAAAAGATTTTAAGGCACAAATTAAGGTCTCCTAAAACTAGCAAGCTATCCCCTAAACGAGAAAATTACTGAATTATCTCCTTAAATTCTATTCTATTTTAAATGCGGACAGGGGAAAGTCTGGACTTTTATATAATATAAGAAAACTTATGGCATCAAATCTAAATATGCCGAACTCAAAAACTACTGAGGCAAAAGTTTTTCTACTGCTAAAGGTATGCGAAACTCTATCTACTAGCTCGCTCTTTACATAAATTATGATGCCTGTTAAAGGGCTAACTGATTCAAGTTGAACCACAATAGTGAACCCAGGTATTTCTACAGTTTCATTGCTTATGGAAGTTTCCACGAAGCATCAGCTTGGCCGATCGAATATCTTCAAGATGGGAATTCAAGCTCTGAGTATTATGGAAGAAAATGTTAAGGGCAGAACTGTTAATTAAATAATCGTAATAAGTACACAGTAGTTTTGCAGTCCGCAATTTCGACAATTGGGCTTTCACTTTATCATTATATTGGAAAGACTTAGTAGGAACGAAGTTCACAATAATGAATAAGTAGTTGCTCAACTGCAGCACGCTGTATTCTGGAATTAGCATGGACTACCACTTTGCCATACGTAGCTCCCTGACTCTTATGAATTGTGATGCCTTCAGCAGGCACAAATGGAAACTGCCTACGGTCAATGTTAATTTGTGCGTTATTTGAATATTGAAAATTGAGAACAATTTTCCAGCCTTGATAAAATCTTCAACAATAGAGAAAAATTGCTCAGTAGCAATTGAGTTAAGTTTCGTTACATTGAATAAATCTACCTCATTATTATTACTAAACAGATTAATTGCATCATCGGACACTGCCGATGGTTCGCTTATTCTAGATTGGAAAAGGACAATATCATCGGTTGTCATACAACCCGATGCCATATTATTTTACGCAGAAGCGAAAAGCTGATAATTACGTTGACGCATTATCTCCGTGAGCTCAAAATACAAAAAATGGTCCCAGAGATACGTACCAAATATTTCATGGTAAGGGTCAGTGGTATTTGAATCGAAAATCCAACTACCTCCTGCCATCTGAAACTGTCTAAGATCACCGAACACGATGATAGAAACACCACCAAAAGGAGAAGTATTTTTGAAAATTTGCTTCAAACGGGAATCTAAATATGAAAACATTAGAGAGCTAACCATTGATATTTAATCAATAATAATTAATTTAAGATCGATTAACCTTAAATGAAGGGTATTAACTACATCATGGCTTAAGGCCCTTAGAGGTTCTAAACGAGATTGATTAACAGGAAGTGAAAACATGGAATGCAGTGTCGAACCACTAATTCCGAGTGCTGCTTTTCCTGTTGGTGCACATAAGAGGATTTTAACAGATGTCGGATCAGCTCCTAGTATACTGTTATACATTACGGATAATGACTGAAAAATTGCTGATATAAGTCGACTCTTTCCGACTCCGGCACCGCCTCCAACAAATTCATAAAAGATTGTATTGATTTTGGCATTATGCAAAGCATGTGTGAAATATAGCTTCTGCTTTAAATTAAGAGATCTAACTATATTAGCTAAGTTTTCATGAGAAACTAAGGCTGGAAGCTTAATAAAACGGACAGTACTATCTTCATTATTGATATCAATATTTCCATCCACATTTAAAATATTTATATGTGCGTCTATTTCAGGCAATCCTAAAATTGTGAAGCCATCATCACCTACTTCCTGTTCTCCTACTTGATTATTCACATTTTCTGCTTCCTCTCTTAAGTGGCTCAGAGCATCTTCTAGTTCCCTATCATCTAGTAAATTATATTTTCTGTAATTGTTCTCTACTAACTCCTGATTTTCCCTACAGAACAATTCACAGTCATGTGTGACTAAATCCAAATGCTCTTCTCGCCATGGGGCGTAAAGCATTTTTAGCTCTCTGAAATAGACACATGATTCTGTATTGACATTAAATCTCCTATACCTAATTATGCACGCAGTGAGCCTCTTTCTGATGAAGCCACTATTATCGCGAAGATTTAGAAGCCCTAGGCACATCATCGTCAAAGTCATCTGCATTTTCTTAGCGAGCACCCCGTTCTGATTTGCTGTAGCTATAAAAGGCTGGAAAATCGGCTAGGCATAAATTCTTTTAAGCGTCTGGGCGCTGAATATAATGATCTAGAAGAAGGCAGATTTCGAAGTTGCTGTCTAGATTTCAGCATTCTGACCCGTTTTTCTGGAACGTGTGTATTAATATACACACTGGTACTACTGCTGGCGGACAAATGCATACCTAAACAGCAGTTCCTGAGCGGATACCTCAGTGCCAAGTATAAATTTGTTACCTAAATGTTGCAACTTTTGCTTAATAGTTACATTGTTGTTGTCTTTAATCTCATTGATTGCCTCACGCATCTACATTGAGATACCTCTCTGAGACTTGTTTATATAATTAACGACATAGCTGCAGCAAGCATAGGGGTCTAGAATAAACTGAATATCTATATTTGCTCGCTGCAACAAAAGGAGGTTCTTGTTAGAAGCGTTAAGCTTGATTGCTGAAACTAAGGTTAAGTTGATCGTGGGACAAAAAGTTGTTAAAATAGTTCAAATTTTCTACGTTTTCACGATCAAATGGGAAGTCGAGCAGACTTTGAATTTTTTCGGAATTCCTACGATGCTCGGCCAAATTTGGAGCAAAATCTTCTAAAGGGTGGAGAATTTCTGTTTGAGGCATGTTTGTTTGCACATAAACTAAATCTTCTCGGTTTCTCACCAAAACTTCTTAGTTGGATTGTGAGCTATTTGGGTGACAGAACCCAACGAGTCCTCTTTAAAAATACTCGTTCCTATCCCATTCATGCCACATCTGGTGTTCCTCAGGGAAGCCACTTAGGTCCCCTGCTTTTTACACTTTTCAGCAATGACCTCCCAACGGTCATACTTAACTCACGTACTCTCATGTACGCGGGTGATGTCAAGCTCTGTTTTCAATTTAGAGACGACACCTTCAAAACCCTTGGACATAATCCATATCGACATCTATTCTATTAACAAAAACTATAACTTGACTATAATCGACAAATTTTCGAAATTCGCAGCCGCGTATCCAATAGCAAACAGAAATTGTGTTAATGTTCTCAATTCCCTAAAACTCTTTATTTGCCAATTTGGGATATCCAAAAAGCTGATCTATGATCAAGGGGGGAATTCTCTACCAACAAGTTCAGTTTACAGTTTAATATGCAATTACAGATAACATCCTTTCAACAAGCAATTCACTAACCGAGATCTATAGAATAATATTAGCCCTTTATCCTGCATGAAAACGGATTTCGACGCGGTTTTTTTTATCGGAGAGATAACAAAAAAAAACACTTTTTTTTGTTTTTTCATATTTTGATTCTTAAGGATTTTATTAAGGATAATTTTTTTGTTGCACATATGCATCAAATGTGATATGGAGGAAAAATAAATTGGATGTAACCTTAAGGTATGATAAAAATTGATTTTGTATTTGTAATTTTTAAAGAAACATTAATGACTAAGATATATTTAAAACAAATTATATGAATTCATTATATGAAAATTCTGAGCTTATATGAAATTAAACCAAAAAATCATTACAAATGTATGTAAAGGAGATCAAATTATGGTATTAATGATAACAAATTAATTTAATTGTTTCTTTTGTTAAAGCATAATGCTACTCCACCATTGTTGCACATAACTTGCGAAAATCCAGTACAGTTTGGTTTCTTGCACCTGATTCGCTTTTCTGTCCAAAGTGGCCAATAACCAGTTTGATCTTGCCGTACCATTTGGTTTCGAATGCGTTGCGTTGAACCCTTGAGTTTCTTTTTTTTGTTTCATTTTGTTTCGAGTTTTGTGAGCACTTCTGCTATGTCGATTCGGAAATCAGTTGATCCTAAAATTTTCCCAGAATATCCGTAGCCTTTTGGACCCTTTTATATAATAGCCAAGCGGTACTAACTGTTGTTGTTTATGATTTTATAGTGTCCTTTTAAATAATAAGTCAAGATTTATGCTTTGGTTATTTATAATTATTTATATTTTTCTTTAACTGCAACACCAGCACCCCGACCGGCTCTCAGCAGAAAAAGTTCAAGAAGAAGGAAGGAAATAAAAAGTGTGACCATGCAAGTAAAATATAAAGTAGTGTTGCTAAACGTTATTTTTGTTGTTGAATAGGGGTATTTTACACGCCCCCTCAAAAATAACGTCTACAATTAATAAACAAAAAGGAGAGCAACAGTCGAGCGCCACGCCACAGTGGGATACCCTTAGACGTATGTTGCTATAAAAAGTATCTAATTGTATAATACTAATCGCAAGCTACAAATTAATCATAATACTGCAGTGCGCTGCCACCTTGCATCAATTTCGATACGTTGTCAATAATTTACCGCCGCAATTTTCGTAGCGAAAGACTGCAAAAAGCGGTGTGAGCAGTATTTATCGGTATTTCTTTATAAATTTTGAATTGGCCAATATCGATAACTTGCAATATATCGAGTAATCAAAATTAATATTTATTTAATTGCATTTTATAGTTTTGTATTTTTTACTGACCCTAAAATATGAGTTATTAAATAATAATCATATGTGCACGTAAGCATATTATGAATATGTACACAAGCATGTAAATACTTGCATACATTCATATTCATTTACCACTCCACCTATTGGTTGAGTATTAGCATATATTTATGCACATGTATTTTCGGTAATTGACATGTGCATGGAAAAGAAGAGTCGAGAAACAGATCGCGCTTCGCGCTCCCATCGATTGTCCTTTTCTTTCCTACGCAAGTAATTTAGTTCTGACGTCATCGACAACTTCTTTGCTGGTCGAAGGGTCGAAATGGTTTATCTAATAACTTCAGTGTTTATTGTCCGATCGGGTTGCAATTTGGAGGATAAGTTCGTATAGTATTTATATATATTTATGTTAAAGCAGAACGTTAAGAAATGAGTATTTCGAATGTAAATAGCAATGTAAATCAAAATTGGCGGTTTGCGGGGGCGGTAGGCGTGTTATTCCAAATTGAAAATAAACTTGATCTGCGTATGGTATACACGAATCTTCATGCTAAATTTGGTGTCCCTAGCTTTTGTAATAGCTGAGATCGATGCGTTCATCCAGACAGACAGACAGACGCACATGGCTCAATCGACTCGGCTAGTGATCCTGAGTATGAATATTTATACTTTATGGGGTCTCCGACTCCTCCTTCTGCCCGTTACATACATATGGACAAAGTTAGTATACCCTTTGAATAATCTGAATAATTTTTCAGATGCGATTTAATAAAAAAGAAAACGAAATTAAATTGACCCGGTATTAAAATATTATTGGCGTGTATTCTTTCGACGTTTAATCGTTCGAGATCAGTACAATACTAAAATTAACATACGCTAGTTGCTCTCTTCAGCCTCTTTGCAGCGGATTTAACAGCCGCAACAAAGACGAGCGTTAACATAATATAAGAGTTATTTTTGTTTTACATGTAATGTTATTCAACTTAATGCTTCTATGTATTTATGTATGTATGTATTTCAATGTAATTTCAATGTACTTCAATGTATTTCAATGTAATCTTAATTTCTATATTAGTTACGTAATCTCCTTTTACGTACTACTCTACGCAGGCACACCTACCTATGACTCTCAGAAAATTAAAGAAAACAAAATTAACAAGCTTAATGAGAACCGACAAATTTACGAAGTTGACACAAAGTATAGACAAGCCCCTATAACGCGCTCGAAATCCAAAAACCCCTTTAGGAAAACAGGCAGAATTGAACAACTAGACGAAAAACATTACAACGAAAATAATCGAGGCCAAAATGTTACACACTATAAAAGTAAATTTAAAAAGAAAAAAAATGTTAATAACAGCAAATATTTACAGCCGACCGACACCCAATCATCGGACTCATAATTATTATAATGACTGTTATGATGACACAAACTACAGCAGGAACAATCGAAGTAAACCCTATTGAAAACAATCAGGGATTCATTCTATTTGAATCAGGAACGATACAACTCCCTATTACTTTCATGCACCACTGTCTTACAGTTAACATAACACAAATTGAAGAAACATTTAGCACTCTTATTAAAGAAAGCCAGAAATTTAATAACATAACACAAATAAATTACCTAATTGAAAAAATGAAAAGGGAAATGAACGGAATACGTATAACAAAACGCAATAAACGAGGACTGTTCAACTTTGTAGGCTCTACTTACAAATACCTTTTCGGTACACTAGACGAAGACGACAGACAAAATTTTGAACACCAAATTTCATCCCTATCCCAAAGTACTGTTCAGATTAGCAGTCTAAATCACGTTATTGATAACCTTAATAACGGTATTCAAATGATAAACACCCACTCAGAATCTATAAAAAAAGAACAAAAAATATCCCTTTTAATATTTAATATCGAACACTTTACTGAGTACATTGAAGACATCGAAATGGGTTCACAATTAACTCGATTAGGAATATTCAATCCAAAACTTCTTAAGCACGACAACCTTGGTAACGTTAACTACAAAAATTTAATGGACATAAAAACTTCTGCCTGGTATAATACAGGTACTAACGAAATTTTCCTAATGTCTCATATCCCCACAAACACAGTTGAACAGCCTACTTTCCTTATCACCCCTTACCCAGACAATAATGGACAAACTATTAACGAAAATTTAGAAGGCAAATTCTGTCTACACAATAATAATGTTATAAATACACAAACAAAAATATTATTAAAGACCATTGTATTGCTAGTATAATCAAACACGAAACACCAACGTGTACTTTCCAAAAATACCGTAAGCCATTTTTCATCCAACACATTAAGCCAAACATACAATACTAATTACATGGAACATGACCAGAGAAAAACTTAACCAAAATTGTAACAATCAAGAAATTTATATTGAAAATAACAAAATTATAAAAATATTTAATTGTACAGCAGAGTTAAAAGAATTTTCAATATCAAATAATATGCATCAATATACAAATCTAATATTCACCGAGCATAATGTCACAAAAGTTGAACCTATGTCACATATTGAAATAAAAGAAATGATTATGCTAAACAATAAGAATTATACAATCTATAAAAATATATTAATAATCCTCATGTTTGTATTAGCTATAATATCTATATTTTACCTATACATTAAATGTAAAACAGCACCTCATAATATTGTAATATCATATCTAAGACCTAAAGCAAACAAATCAGTTGATAAAAATATTGAAACAGTTAAAGAAAATAATACTGAAATAGTAAAAACTGAAAATGCAATTCCACAATTATAACCAGAAGTAAAGGCTTGAGGACAAGCTAAAATCTAAAAGGTGGGGGAGTGACATATTCATTCTCCATATGAATTATTTAAACTTCATTCTTCATAACTTAAACCAATCTTTTGAAAATCTTCACTCTTCAAAAGCCTCTGTTCATTCTCCATACGAAAACTTAAACCGATCTTTTGGAAAGCTTCACTCTTCAAAAGCCTCATCATAAAAGTTCTCTCAAGACACCAAACGATAAGAAGCTTAAGTCACTGATAAACAAAGATGTAAAGCTCTGTAGAACTTTAAGGTTTGCTGGTCCATAAAAATAATTCTGTCAGTTAGTTTATGAGTAACTCTGGTGTAATAAGTAACGAATCCATCAAATAAAAATTATAAAATAAAAAATATAATTCTTTTTTTTGTTTTGATGAACACCTAAATACTTAATTATATATGGATTTCATAGGGCCTTTCCGTCGCTCAAAATCTGGAAATATAGGGATTTTTATTATTCTGGACCATTTTTCCAAATTCACCTTTCTTAAACCTGTCAAGTAATTTAATTCGAGAATAATTATTTCCTTCATTAAGGATGAAATATTCTCATTTTTTGGTGTACCTGTGGTAGTTGTATCTGATAAAGAAACTCAATTTAAAATCCGGGAATTCTCGGATATAAATATGGTATCCATCACACGTTTACAGGTGCATATGCTCCTCAATCTAATGCCACAGAGCGTGTTAACCGTCTAATCAATGCAGCATTATGAACCTTTATACGTTCAGACCAACGTGAGTGGGATAAATATCTGAGCAATATTAACAGTTCTCTAAGAAATTGTATTCACCAATCAATCGGTATGTCTCCCTATTTGGCAGTAATCGGACAGAACATGATTTCACACGGCAAAGACTACAAGTTATTGCGAAATCTTGCAGCAGGCCCATCAAACCAACGAGAAAACATACAATTTGCGATCGAGAGAACGATCTTTTGATGTAGGTCAAAAAGTCGTTAAAAGAAATTTTGTCTTGATTAGTGCTGCAAATTATATTAATGCAAAATTAGCTCGAGTACGAGGCAAGGAGTTAGAGAAATTCCATACCAAAGATATCTGTTAAAAGTGTCGCAATTTTTCTTTGTTTTCATTTTTAGTCGCAGGGACAAAAAATTAAACAATGCTGTGAGAGTCTCGACAAGAAGGGTCACCCTTTTATTGATAGCGTTGATTATTATTCGATAACTATCGTGACACCTTTTTTTTGGCAATCAAAAATTGGTTCCCACTAGATGGAATTTTGCAAGACTGAAAAAGCGCGCACCGCCATAACGCCAAGAAAAGATCTCTCTCTTCCGTCTTGACACGCTAAGCGAACACACATCTCCATTCAGTTTACAAGTCGCTTAAAATCTCTGTAGGGAGCAGAACCCGAACTTTATACTCATTTCATACTTAAATGTAAATACTTCGCGCCATTGTTTGTTTTAATTACAACTCTGTTATGACTCTGTACATGCGTACAAAAGCTAGTTGCACTAGCATTGATCATTATATATTCTTAGCTAGTAGCACTAGCACTGATTCATTACCCTTTTTCTATTCGACCATTAAAGGTGCGACAAGTGAACAATAAAACTAAAATCAACAATTGAACAAGCAAGATCCTTTTTTTTGGCAATTAGTGCAAAGGTGGACATTTCGGTTTTCCTCTAAACCCCGACGTGATTTTTTTAGTTTTTCGGTCGTTTGTTGCAATTTTTGTGGTCGTTTGATTTGTTGCAATTTGTTGCAAATCAGTAAACATACATTCGTTCGCTTATGTTTAATTCTTTGCACATAACGGCACGTATAAACAGGGTTTTCCCTTTTTCAACAAGCAGTCCCATCTAGGCGGCATTGCAATGATTGACACGGGCAATCAGAAAGATTTTTACAAGGCGAAAGCAGATTCTGTGAAACGTCAATTGGATGCTTGGAATGCCAATCTAACTGCTGAGAAAATCAGTGGAATGGACGAGTCAAACCTTTCAGTTCGATTAAAGTATCTCCAAGTAATGAAAACGGAATTCAATGATGCGCATTTGTGGAGGAGAGCAATAGTCCGTGGAGTAACCGGACGACGATAGTGTCAAAGCCTGGAAAGAACCGATTCTGTTTAGATGCAAGAAAGTTAAATGCACTAACAAAAAAGGACGCTTACCCGCTACCCAGCGTCGAAGGAATCCTTTCCAGGCTGGACCAGACGGTCTGTATTTCTAGCGTCGACCTCAAGTTTGCTTTCTGGCAGATAGAGTTGGACGAGAAGTCGAGGGAGTATACTGCGTTCACGGTGCCAGGACGCCCCTTATACCAGTTCGGCGTCATGCCGTTCGGTCTCTGCAACGCAGCCCAGCGACTGGTCAGGCTTATGGACAAGGTCATACCCACAGAGATCAGGACGAATCAACACTGAAAATAATAGAGAAAATAGGGAAACAAGAATAGAAACAATTTTATACACATACAACCATAAAACCAAACACAATACAACCGGACAAATACCAGCTTACATACTACTCTACGCAGGCACACCTACCTATGACTCTCAGAAAATTAAAGAAAACAAAATTAACAAGCTTAATGAGAACCGACAAATTTACGAAGTTGACACAAAGTATAGACAAGCCCCTATAACGCGCTCGAAATCCAAAAACCCCTTTAGGAAAACAGGCAGAATTGAACAACTAGACGAAAAACATTACAACGAAAATAATCGAGGCCAAAATGTTACACACTATAAAAGTAAATTTAAAAAGAAAAAAATGTTAATAACAGCAAATATTTACAGCCGACCGACACCCAATCATCGGACTCATAATTATTATAATGACTGTTATGATGACACAAACTACAGCAGGAACAATCGAAGTAAACCCTATTGAAAACAATCAGGGATTCATTCTATTTGAATCAGGAACGATACAACTCCCTATTACTTTCATGCACCACTGTCTTACAGTTAACATAACACAAATTGAAGAAACATTTAGCACTCTTATTAAAGAAAGCCAGAAATTTAATAACATAACACAAATAAATTACCTAATTGAAAAAATGAAAAGGGAAATGAACGGAATACGTATAACAAAACGCAATAAACGAGGACTGTTCAACTTTGTAGGCTCTACTTACAAATACCTTTTCGGTACACTAGACGAAGACGACAGACAAAATTTTGAACACCAAATTTCATCCCTATCCCAAAGTACTGTTCAGATTAGCAGTCTAAATCACGTTATTGATAACCTTAATAACGGTATTCAAATGATAAACACCCACTCAGAATCTATAAAAAAAGAACAAAAAATATCCCTTTTAATATTTAATATCGAACACTTTACTGAGTACATTGAAGACATCGAAATGGGTTCACAATTAACTCGATTAGGAATATTCAATCCAAAACTTCTTAAGCACGACAACCTTGGTAACGTTAACTACAAAAATTTAATGGACATAAAAACTTCTGCCTGGTATAATACAGGTACTAACGAAATTTTCCTAATGTCTCATATCCCCACAAACACAGTTGAACAGCCTACTTTCCTTATCACCCCTTACCCAGACAATAATGGACAAACTATTAACGAAAATTTAGAAGGCAAATTCTGTCTACACAATAATAATGTTATAAATACACAAACAAAAAATATTATTAAAGACCATTGTATTGCTAGTATAATCAAACACGAAACACCAACGTGTACTTTCCAAAAATACCGTAAGCCATTTTTCATCCAACACATTAAGCCAAACATACTAATTACATGGAACATGACCAGAGAAAAACTTAACCAAAATTGTAACAATCAAGAAATTTATATTGAAAATAACAAAATTATAAAAATATTTAATTGTACAGCAGAGTTAAAAGAATTTTCAATATCAAATAATATGCATCAATATACAAATCTAATATTCCGAGCATAATGTCACAAAAGTTGAACCTATGTCACATATTGAAATAAAAGAAATGATTATGCTAAACAATAAGCATTATACAATCTATAAAAATATATTAATAATCCTCATGTTTGTATTAGCTATAATATCTATATTTTACCTATACATTAAATGTAAAACAGCACCTCATAATATTGTAATATCATATCTAAGACCTAAAGCAAACAAATCAGTTGACAAAAATATTGAAACAGTTAAAGAAAATAATACTGAAATAGTAAAAACTGAAAATGCAATTCCACAATTATATCTAGAAGTAAAGGCTTGAGGACAAGCTAAAATCTAAAAGGTGGGGGAGTGACATATTCATTCTCCATATGAATTATTTAAACTTCATTCTTCATAACTTAAACCGATCTTTTGGAAAGCTTCACTCTTCAAAAGCCTCATCATAAAAGTTCTCTCAAGACACCAAACGATAAGAAGCTTAAGTCACTGATAAACAAAGATGTAAAGCTCTGTAGAACTTTAAGGTTTGCTGGTCCATAAAAATAATTCTGTCAGTTAGTTTATGAGTAACTCTGGTGTAATAAGTAACGAATCCATCAAATAAAAATTATAAAATAAAAAATATAATATTTTTTTATTTTGATGAACACCTAAATACTTAATTATATATATTATATATCGGTATCTCTTTAAAAATTTTAAATGGGCTAATATCGATAACTCGCAATGTATCGAGTTATCAAAATTAATTTTTATTTAATTGCATTTTATGGTTTATTTTTACTATCTCTAAACTGTGAATTATTAAATAATAATTATATTTGCACGTACATATGGGCATATTATGAATATTATGAATATGTATGTACACATGAAAATTAACCAGCTCGCAAACGCGTGATGGGAAAAATTTTTTTTTGTAGGAAGAATACTTCCGTCGTTATTGATCGCAAAATTAGGACTAAAGATATTTTTAAGCTAAGGGTAGGTAGAGTCATATCAAAGCTTCTATCAAAAAGCTTTAAGCTTGGGGATAAAGAGCTTTCGGAGATGGAGCCGAAGCTTAGATCTCGTGGTGAAATTAATGGGCGAAGGAAGATTTGTTTACAATGAAGCGTTGGGAGGCAGATCATGAGAACGATGCTTACGCTACGCTCTTGAATCTTGTTGACGCTTGAACTGGTCCACTTAGGATGGAGGATAAGTGACCAAAATTCAATATTTACGTCTTCGACCTGTGTAGTTTAATAGCTGACTCTTGGAAATGTTTGTTTGTTTATTGGGCAGGATTGGAAGGTATAATGAATACCGAGAAGAGTGAGACCGCGGACAGGCTTCGGATATTGTTTATGCTTTTAAGAGACTGTCGCAAGAGGGCGAATAGATGTCCTATATGGAATGATGCAATGGAATAGCGGTAGAGCGAAAAATGGACTTCCAAGTGGCTATGAAAATTGTTTATAATTTCCATAGTGAATACAAAGGGACTGATGTTGATGACTCCCCCCTTTCTTAAGAGGAATCGTTCCCGATTCTAAAGGGTATCTTTTAGTTGATTAATTTTTTCAATTAGTGACTTCAAAGCGTTTAGGTCAACTGCGCGTGTCTGATTTTTGTTACGTTTAGTAACTGAATTTAGTTTTACAAATATTCTAATGATTGGACATAAATTAGGGAAAAAATTTTTTAGAAGCTTTAACATGATAAATACAAAAATAATTAAATTTATTACTAATGTTATTTGAACATGGTTGTTTTTTAGCGGAAATATAATTGGTGATAATATATTGGTGCTCTTTGCAGATATTCGGATATTAAAAAGTTTGTGAATCTATTGTTTTCAATATAATTTAACAATTTTTGTTTGGTATTGGTATATATTATGTCTTTTATGTCGATAATGGTTTCAAAGGTAATAACATAAATTTCTGTAATTAAAGTGCAGTTTACATAATTTATTCCAGACACTAAAATAGCGCCATCTGTTATAATTTCTACCAGTCTGTATATACCCTTGGACCATTGAAAATTGTCAATAAAGGGTATACTAACTTTGTGAAAATGTATGTAACGGGTAGAAGGAGGCGTCGGAGACCCCATAAAGTATATATATTCTTGCTCAGGATCACTAGCCGAATCGACTGAGCCATGTCCGTCTGTCTGTTCGTCTGTCTGGATGAACGCTCCGATCTCAGCTATTACATAAGCTAGGGACACCAAATTTAGCAAACCGCCAATTTTGATTTACATGGCGATTTACTCATTTCTTAACGTTCTGCTTTATTACATATATAGATAAATACTATATGAACTTATCCTCCAAATTCCGATCGGACAATAAAAACTAACGAGTTCGACGAACTGATGATTCAACTAGAAACGCCGAACAACTTGCCAATACTTTGCGTCGATCGAGGCGCAGGCAATGTCCACAATTCAGGTCCAACGAAAACGGACGAGATGCTGTTAGAAGGGCGATTCAGCCACAAAATCAGGAGACGCGAATTTGAGAAAGGGCAATAGATAGAAGTCAAAGGTCTCAGGTTAGGAACAATCCTATTCGCAGGATTGTTGAGCAGGCACGCAATACTAGTGCACGCCGCAGTGCTCGAATTCGAGCTCAACGTGAGGCATTTGAAGCCCATAGGAATATGTCGCAAAGAGTGTGTCTATATAGGAGTAGTTGCACCAATAGGATAGCAGAGAAAAGGAGAAACGCGTCCCGCGATAGAGTGGAACGTGCGAACATCCTTCCAGATGATAGGATATCGCAGGTTAAAACTAGTTTAAATTGCCTAATAGCCAATTTTAATAAGACAGTCAAGCAGGGACCCGATCAGGTTTGCATATGTTGCAAAGGTTTGTGGTTTCCACATCAAGTGGACAAAATTTCGCGTGAGGTCTTAGAGGAAAAGTGTAGTGTGGAAGATAGTGTAGATATTTTGTATCTTTTCTCTATGCTTCCATCCCATAATAACAGGTTTAGCTTTTGCAAAACCTGCAGCCGCAGTATTAAGTCAGGAAAAACGAGAGCAATACGTCGAGCGCCACGCGACAGTGGGATACCCTTGGACATATGTTGCTATAAAGAGTATCTAATTGTATAATACTAATCGCAAGCTACAAATGAATCATAATACTGCAGTGCGCTGCCACCTTGCATCAATTTCGATACGTTGTCAATAATTTATCGCCGCAATTTTCCTAGCGCAAGACTGCAAAAAGCGGTGTGAGCAGTATATATCGGTATTTCTTTATAAATTTTTAATTGGCCAATATCGATAACTTGCAATTTATTTATTTATTTATTTATTTATTTAACGTCAACTAAAACAGTCGACTTAAAATTAAAATTAAAAATTAGATTACATCGAATTAAAATTGAAGATTTAAAAAAAAAAAGAAAATAATTTAGAATTTGAAATTAAAATTTTGCAATAAGTTTAGAATTAAAATTAATTAAGAGTATATATTTTTAAATTTAAGCTGGGGATAACAAAACAAGAATTCTCGATCCAACATTTGCTGCAAAGGATTGGGGAAAACCCAGTAAAACCCAATCAGATCGGTAGATTAATATTAGTTGTTAGCATGTAGTGTTAATTGATTGAGGATAGACAGTTTAACAGAGTAAAGGGAGGACTCGGAGTTGAAAACTCTAGACAGTCTGTTGTAGTCAGCACAGAGAACTCGGAAGGGATCATGCAAGCTATAGTTAGTATTACAAAAGGCCAAGGATAGTGGCATAAAATTACGAGTAACTCTAGAAGGAATACAGAAATTAAGTTGAGTAAGCAGAGTAGGGGAATCTATATTTTACTTTATTAGCTTTACAATAAACATAACGCCTAACATAATACGACGGTTAGTTAAGGAAGGTAGGTTAATTAGAAGGAGTCTACTAGAGTATGGTGGCAAGTCTACACCCGGAACCCAATTAAAACTGCGCAAGGCAAAGAGTAGAAACTGCTTTTGAACAGACTCAATTCTATCTTGGTGAATATGGTATTGCGGCGACCACACGCAAGACCCATATTCAAGAGTTGGACGAACAAGAGAAGTGTAAAGCAACTTTGTCGTGTAAGGATCCTTGAATTCTTTGGCCCATCTTTTGATGAACCCGAGTAGTCGAAATGCCTTATTGACAATTTGTGTAATGTGACGATCAAATATCAATTTATGATCAAAGAGGATACCTAAATCAGCTACTTCAGATATTCTTAAGAGTGGGGTTAGGTTAAGATTGTAATCGATGACATGATAGTTACATCTGTAAAATGACATAACCTTGCACTTCAAACAGTTAAGATGCAGCAGATTATGGCTGCACCATTCAAAAAACAAATCAAGATCTGTTTGAAGAAGGTTATTTGCTGGATAATTGTGTGTCAAACAGAGTTTCACATCATCAGCATACATAAGAATGTTAGAGTGAAGGAGTATTGAAGGAAGATCGTTAATAAAAAGGTTAAATAGCAATGGTCCAAGGTGGCTGCCCTGAGGAACACCAGAAGTAACTAAGATCGGCTTAGAGAGACATTCTTTAAAAAGAACTTGTTGAGACCTGTTAGTTAAATAATCGGATATCCACAGAAGGAGCTTTTGAGGAAAACGAATCAAATTTAACTTATGAATTAAGAGATTATGATTTACGGAGTCAAATGCTTTACTGAAGTCAGTATAGACCACATCAGTTTGAATTTTGTTCCGAAATCCTAGATTGATGTGAGATGAGAATTCTAAAAGATTAGTAGCTGTTGATCTTGCCTTTATAAACCCATGTTGATGGGGTGAAATTATAGATTTACACATAAAAGTTAACTGTGCCGTAAAATTTTTTTCAAAAATCTTAGGAATTTCGGACAACTTGGAAATACATCTATAGTTCTTCACATCATGGTTAGAACCACTTTTGTGGAGAGGAATGGAAAATGAATTTTTCCAAATAGGTGGGAAATAACTATTGGATAGTGACAAGTCAAATAGCTTATGAATTGGATTCAAAATCGAATCAGCACAAAATCTAAGTACGCATGCTGGAATTCCGTCAGGGCCAGGAGAAAAAACGGGTTTTATCGATTTAAGATCAATTAGTAGAGAGGTTTTGTCGATAGAAGGACAGAAGACAGTGTTAAAATTTTCTATTTCTATACTATAAGGGTATGGATGTAAAGGGGAACTATAAGGTTCAGTTAAATAAGTTGATTGAAAAAAGTGTGCAAACAAATCGGCAGCTGCCTGATCTTTAGTTGCTTCCTTATTTTCGTATGATAGAGAGGGAGGAAATCTACTTGATTTACGTTTTAAGTCAACAAAGTTATAAAACTGCTTTGGGTCCTGAGCAAACTGCAAACGGCAGCGACGCAAATACTTTTTGTAACAATTTGCGTTCAGAGCAATAAAGTTTGCCCTTGCAGCAATATAACGTGTAAAATCGGAAGGATTACGAGTTAATTTAAACTTTTTAAAATACCGCGATTTCAAATTTTTTAGCCTTACTACCTCACGAGAAAACCAAGGAGGCCTATTTGACTTTACGGGAAAAGTAACAGGAACACATTGATCCTAAAATGAGTTCATAGATGAATAAAAAAGTGAAATGCATTCATTTAGATCAGAACATGAATAAAGAAATGACCAATCATGTTCCAAAATTAAACAATTCAATTTTTGGAAATCGGTCCTACGAAAACAACGTGATTTTATTATAGGGGAAACAGTTGCAGTTTGCATAGAGGTTGGCAGAGTTAGAACCAGGTCCAATGTAGGATGATAGGGATCATCAGGAAGAACTAAGGGATTCATTCTAGAGATAGTGTTTAGTAAAATGTCAGAAGAGAAAATTAAATCAAGCATTCTACCGCTACAATTAGGAACAGTATTTATTTGATAAAGAGATAGCTCCGAAAGGCCATTTAAGAAAGAGTTAAATACAGAGGGCACCAATATATCTGATTGAGATGACCAAGTAACTTCTGGTAAGTTGAGATCACCAAAAACTAGCAGATAATCTCTATCAGATAGTTTAGAGGCAACTGATTGGATAGATGAAAGATGGTCTAGGTAGACAGATATATCAGAAGAGGGAGGAATATACGAGCAGGTAATGTAAATTGAAATTTGACACATCGTCATTTTAACACATAAAAATTCTAAGGAAGAACCATGGTCTAATGGAACAAGTTCGGAAGGAAGATCTGACCTTACAGCTATAAGAACACCACCTCCAATTCGTGTTAAACGGTCACATCTGAAGGAGGTGTACTTATTAGGAAAAATTGAGCAGTTTTCTACATCAGGTTTTTACCAGGTTTCAGTAAATATTAAAATTTGATGATCGAACGAAACACTATTCATAAACAATTTAGAGAGCTTAGAGTTTAGGCCTCTAACGTTTTGATAAGCTAAATAAAGATGGGAAATCTCTACTGGTTTTTTGATGCTCCACTAGAAGAAGAGGCGCGAGAAGTTGAAGGAAGTGGTACCGCAGTTCGATTTTTTGGTTTTGGAGAATACTCTTTTACATATAAGTCAGGCGGCCAGAAGGCTCCGCTGCAAACAGATTGAAAATTGTCTGCAGGTATACTTATTTTGAAGGATGAGATATCTCGCGTGTAGTTAAATTTAAACTTTTCTACTACAATGTTAGGTACAGAAATTTTTGATTGAATAAATGATTTTACATCTTCAATCGAAGTATCAGGTGCAAGGCGTGAAACGAAAACATGTTTCTTAGGCTTAACCGCGACAGGCGATTTAACGTTTGAAACAACCGTGTGCGTATTGACGGCAGTGTTATCAAAAGAATTTTGAAGATTCTTTTTGGATAAAGGCGCGACTGGAGAGGTGACGATCAAAAGGGGTGGATCGCACAAAACAGCCGGGGCGGCTAGAGGAATGTTAGGAGACGTAGAAGTAGAGGGGGTTAAGTAGGCAATAACTGGAGATGTTATACCTGAAGGAGTTGCCGGTGGAAGTGCGGAAGGCTCATCGGAACATTCGAAATTAGTAAATTTAGTTTCCATATCTGAAAATTCAGATTGGAGATTTGAAAATGCTGCACGCAGCTTTTCAAATTTTTATTTGGTCTCCCTAAGCATCTTACTCAAAGTCAGTTCTTTCACCCGACAAACTTCGCATGACCATTTCAGGCCAGAATCATTGCTGTTGAGGGTGTCTTTGATTCGTGCTGTTAAGCCGATGCATTTTATGTGATAGAATTTATCACACAACCAGCAAGAAACAAAGTATGGCTTTGAATCGGCCTTGCATTTGCAAGAGGTTGCAGAGCACACCAGCATTTTTACTGCGGACTAATAAGCCTACAAGAAATATGGTAGGGAACACCAAAAAAACAAACAAGAATGTTAAAGCGAAATACAAAATATTAGTTCCAAAAGGAAAAAGTTAAAAAAGAGCAAGAAAGCAAAAAAATCTAATGATACACAGCTGATTACCACTACTAGTATACCAGAGAGCGTAATAAAGCGTGAGAGCGAGAGCGCGAGACACGAAAACAAGAAAGAGCAACAACACAACTATAACTCTTAGCACAGCGCAGCCCTCTCAGAGAGCGATGTAAGCGCGAATGAGCGTGGGAGAGCGAAATAAGAACAAAAACAAAGAATAGCAAGACGCTTAAGACGCGTCAGTTAAACAAGAATAAAAACTACTTTAAATACAATTTTAGTAGTTATGCCAGACTCCCGTGAATCTCACTTGTTAGCACAGACACTGTACACAAATTTAAAACACAATGAATATAGCAAATCACGTTAGTTTCTAGTTTAAAAAAATAAAATAAGCGGAGCAAAATAAAAACACAGCCGATCACCAATACAAATCACAAATATGTCGAGTAAACAAAATTAATATTTATTTAATTGCATTTTATAGTTTTGTATTTTTTCTGACCCTAAAATTTGAATTATTAAATAATAATCATATGTGCACGTAAGCATATTATGAATATTATGAATATGTACACAAGCATGTATGTAAATACTTGCATACATTCATATTCATTTACCACGCCACCTATTGGTTGAGTATTAGTATATATTTATGCACATGTATTTTCGGTAATTGACATGTGCATGGAAAAGAAGAGTCGAGAAACAGCTCGCGCTTCGCGCTAGTTAACATGCTCCTCTCCCCGGCCACAGGGAAACAACACCGACCCGGCAACAAAAACTCAGAGCCGAGGAGATTCAACGAAGATCGCCAAAGAGACAGTTGCCAAAAACATACAATTTTTGTAATAAAGAGCTCATTCTCGTTTCATACCCCGAACTACTCAGTTGTTTTCTTGAAAGCTTTCCTCCCCCGGCCACAGGATTGTAACTGGCGCAGTCGGACTACGGACAAGGGATTAACAATGCCCACTACGCTTATCGTTCTAATTCTAAAGAGGTGATGAACATGTGACGGCAGTGGTTGTGGGGATTTTAGTAGTGAGTGGTGAAATAATAAATTAAATAAAAAGTTATTGAAACATAATGACTTCCAAGTGCAAATAAAACAAAAGAAACAAATAAAACCAAGTTCAAATTGCTTCACAGGCGACCGTATATGTTTACATCAATCTCTGATAAGGCACCGGGATCATCCCTACACCCCAACTCATAAAATGATACCAATTAAAAATAGTAAATTAATAAAAGAAAAATTTGACATCTCAAAGTGCTGTGTGTGGTGACCGTTTGTGTGTGTCGGAGAGCACTTGGTGCGCGTATTTGGGAGAATGTTGGTATGCTTTTTGGTTATTTCACCAGAATAGTAATTTCATCACTATGGTAATATTGCATCAGCCCATATTTGCATTGCGAATGGTTGTTGTAGTTCTGTAGTTCTGAGAACAACCGTTTTTCCGCGGCGATAGACTGGCGTCGCTGTCGCTGACTGTGAGTTGTTATGCACAAAAAAAGAAATGGTAAAGAGCTAGATCAGTCGAATATTAGACTTCGTTGTGACCAGAACTCGCTGCGCAAGAAGTGAATGTGTAAAACC
The DNA here is from genome assembly GCA_018904035.1 of Zaprionus ornatus. NCBI lineage: Eukaryota > Metazoa > Arthropoda > Insecta > Diptera > Drosophilidae > Zaprionus > Zaprionus ornatus. The sequence goes on along the minus strand of JAEIFZ010000305.1, from coordinate 32,103 downwards.
CTTGCGACGTCGGCGCATCACTGTACATTGGCTGCCGCCAAGAGCTGATGTCGCGCCAGAGCACAGTGGTCGGGCTTGTATGGAGCGGCGGCCATAAATACTTCTTGTGGAGATATCACTATGAAATTTTTACAATAAATCTAGAAAAATATATTAAAAATATTGTGTAAAAATTATTCAAATCGGACGACTATATCATATAGCTCCCATAGGAACGATTTGAAAATTTTTAGGGAAAAAATTATAGAGTATCCAGTTCTCAACATATTTTCATAGGATTTGAGGCATGGCCATTTTGTATTATTCTAGAATTCTTGTTTTAATTTTATCAAAATCGGACCATAGCTGCCCTATAAATGATTACCATAAGGTTGCGCTTATATAAGGAAAGCGCCTTAGAATACTGTTAGTAGTCAAATCAGTATATTACAACAATAAACAAAAATAAATTTAAATGAATTTATTATACAAAAATTTTTTATTACGAAATTTAGCAATAAAAGTTTTATAATTATACAAAAAGTTAGAAGTAAAATTATTCAATGTTTTCATCAAGTAACTCAATTAATGATTTAAGGATTTTAGACTTTTGTTTACACGGGAGTTTCCTTTGACCCGAAATAAAAGGATCGGAACTTAAAAGTAACCTATTAAATAAATCGGTGTTCGTTAAAACAGTTTGCGGTCGGGGATTAGATGATCGCAAAACTGAAACGGCAGTTTCATCAAGTTTTGCAAGATTCGCTATTCGACGACGCTTTGTTCTCTTTGAACATTCTGCAAAATCATTTTTCGGTCTCCCACGATCAGCACTCTTAACCATTTCTTTAGAAAAAACAAGCTGGTTTCACAATAACATTTTCTTTGGTGTTCAGCCAATTCTATTGATATTTTTCAAAAAAACTCTTATTACGCCTGTATTTACCCATGAACTCAATTATTTTCTTACAAATGTAACCAATACATTTCTCAAGTTCATTTAAATCGGCTGTACAATCATTGTTTGTAATGCCAAGTTCTACTAAATTAATCACACTCTGAGTTTTTTCAAAATTTGTGGCCTTTTCGGAGCAGCAAAGATGAAATATATGTCTGCGTGAAAACACACAGTTATAAGAATCGCCTATAAAAATAACAAAAGATAAAAATTAAAAAAAAATAAAAATATATACAAAAGTGTATAAAAACACAAAAACAATCACAAATGAAGAAAATAAAAGCAACATCACAAAAACAAAGGAAAAGCAGCAACTCGAGTCGCGATTTTAACCATTAAAAATATAAATATATAAAATATAAAGGCGGTGTTAGTATATTGAAGATTAAAGGCACATTTGCAACTATTTGCAGCTACACTTAACATTTTCATTATCTAAAAACATTGGTTAATACATTGATAATACTCACATTGGGGGGAGCGAGAGGGGTCACAACTAAAAGTTTATGTAAACATGAAAAAGACGCACACAAAATGAACAAAAAACATGGTTTTTACAACATTTATTTCACAAAAACGATTTACCATATTAGTTCATTATTACTAAATGGATTTAAAGTAAATACCTTCAGCTTTAAATTCCATTTTAAATGAATAAAATTCGTTCACTAATCTTGACGTTTGAACTCTTTGAAGTTTGACTTTGAATTACAAAATTCTCATGCATGCAATTTTTGCATTACAAAAGAACACGTGTTCACAACTTTGAAGATATTTTTAGCAGGAACCGTTAGATTTCCAGCGAACACCGGTTTGGACTGGAAAAGGTTGGACATTTAACAGCTAATTTGGTTACTTTTTACCTAAATATTTTGACTTAGATTTTTTGATTTATGGTCTATGGGCGCCACCACTGTGCCATGTGGGAAATGGAAAATTATTAAGTGAAGGCTGGCAAAGAGGAGCCGCAAAATGTAAGGAAAAGTTTGGCTGAAAAACTTAATTTCCCATGAATTTTATTTGCAATCGCAACGGAAACTGCAGTGAAATACATATATAAAGCGCATTTAGCGTGCTCTAACACACTTGCTCTCTTCCTCTCTCTTTCCCTGTTGCTCTCTTAAGACTAGTCTCTGTAATTCTCTACTCTCTCGCTCACGTGTAGATATTTCGATTTCGTTGGCAAATCGAAGAAAAACGAAATGAAAGCCGGGTGGGGTTTGGGGGAACAGCGATTATTGTGAATGCCATTGCTGTGGCTACCTGTAGATGCCAGTTTCGACTACATCCTCCGTCAGGATGAGCTCCAGTATGTCGAGGTTCCCTACAAAAGGAGTGGGAATTACGGAGCAGGGACAAGCCAGACGTAAAAAAGTGCAATGAAATCCTCCTTGGTTCATCCAACCGGCCGTTAAACTTGTCGGCGTATAAAAACGAAGACTTGCGGACCGTATTAGGCATGATGAATACAAAAAAAAATTACTGGTATCAGCATTTGAGACGCAGCGCCACGTCACCAGTGAGACTAAAGGCCCAAACACGGAGATGGCTGCTCTCAATGCCAGAGCAATATATCTACAGGAGGCCATGGTAAAAGTGTCCCCTTCAAGGAGAATCGCAACCCATACGGAAGCACAGCTTTAGAACGCGAGCACTGCGGCTGTTAGCAAAATGAGGATACATTCTAGCAAGGATACATCGTTCTCAGCGTCCAGGCTGAAGGTAGCAAAGGATGGTAACAAGAAGATCCAATGGACAAAGACACCCAAGCGATTTCTTAAGAAACCGGAGGCAATCATCATTTAAAAGATGGGAGAAGCTTCGTATGCAGATATGCTCCGAATGGTACGTAGAGAATGGCGGTATAGATGAGGCAACGCCAGAAAAGGAGCTCTTCAATTTTGTTGCCTCTCAGTTCAAAAGTATCCGAGTGAATCCAGAGGATGTACGCGGTCTGCGCAAAATGTGCGACGGAGCACAAGTAGAGACGGTGACGCTAGGCGTGAACGATGCGATGTGGACAAAAACCACCCGACAGGTGGTTTTATATGTCCTACATACAAATCCAGCATCACTAAAGGAGTTTTAACATCATCCAGCTCAATGTCAAGCGCAGCTGCACAGAGGTTTTTGGCCCAGACAGCGATGGACTGAAATGAGGACGTTATGCTCCTGAGTGAACCGTACTCCCCTCGGGTGGGGAACTCTGCCGGGTTCCTTGACGCGAAAGTCAAATGATGCAGCATCTTGTTCATAAAGGATTGGGAAAGCGTGCCGTGAAGGGCCTACACCTCTATAGTTGCTATGCTCGACCAAGTGACAGTCCGGACCTGTTCGAGCAACAGCTGGACAAGCTCTGCTTAATCAAATCAAATTATTTTCTGTATTCCTTCCTCGTAATTTTATGCCACTATCCTTGGCCTTTTGTAATACTAACTACAGCTTACATGACCCTTTCCAAGTTCTCTGTGCTGACTACAACAGACTGTCCAGAGTTTTCAACTCCGAGTCCTCCCTTTACTCTGTTAAACTGTCTATCCTTAATCAAGAATGTAGAGTTACATTCTTACAACTAATACTAATCTACCAATCTGATTGGGTTTTACTGCGTTTTCCCCAATCCTTTGCAGCAAATGTTGGATCGGGAATTCTTGTTTTATTATCCCCAGCCTAAATTTAAAAATTTATATTTTTAATTAATTTTAAATTTTCGATTTATTATCAAATTTTAAAATCTAAATTGTAAACGTTTATATTTTCTTTTTATATTTCTAACTTTAATATAAAAATATAATCTAATTTTCTTTTAACTTTAAATCGACTGCTTTAGTTGACGTTGAATAAATAAAATAAAATAAAATAAAAACAAGAGCAACAGTCGAGTTGCACACGACAGTAGGATACCCTTGGACGTATGTTGCCATAAAAAGTATTTAATTGTATAATACTAATTGCAAGCTATAAATTAACAATAATACTGGAGTGCGCTGCCACCCTGCTTCAATTTCGATATTTTGCCAATTTATCGCCGCAATTCCCTAAAGCGGTGTGAGCAGTAGATATCGGTATTTCTTTATAAATTTTAAATTGGTTAATATCGATAACAAGGTCCAAGGGTATAAAAATAAAAAAATAATAATAATTATCAAACCAATTTTCCATTCAATGGTTATACTTAACTATTAGATAATTAAATTTAAATTATTAAAATATGCCTACATACATATTTACATATATCCTGTCATTTAGATTTCTTAATTTCTAACCTATTCCAAACATTACAAACTCATGCCTGAATACTAACAGATATCCCATTGTGATGGCTATGCAAAACCTCAAAAGTCCTAGCACTAATCTTTTCATTATCTAGTATATTTGAAAACGCCCAATCAATATGTGTATCCATATTGGTAGTGGACGTTTTCAAATCTAACAAACTCCTTAATCCTTTGCTAATCAAAAAATTATAAATACTCTTACACCTGTTAAAGGTTTTGAGGCACAAATTAAAATCTCCTAAAACTAGCAAGCTATCCCCTAAATCACCTAAACGAGAAAATTGATGAATTATCTCCTCAAATTCTATTTTAAATGTGGACAGAGGAAAGTCTGGACTTTTATATAATATAAGAAAACTTATGGCATCAAACCTAAATATGCCGAACTCAAAAACTACTGAGCCAAAAGTTTTTCTACTGCTAAAGGTATGGGAAACTCTATCTACTAGCTCGTTCTTTACATAAATTATGATGCCTGTTAAAGGCCTAATTGATTCAAGTTGAACCACAATAGTGAACCCAGGTATTTCTACAGTTTCATTGCTTATGGAAGTTTCCACGAAACATAATATTGATGACTGAAGCATCAGCTTGTCCGATCGAATATCTTCAAGATGGGAATTCAAGCTCTGAGTATTATGCAAGAAAATGTTAAGGGCAGAACTGTTAATTAAATAATCGTAATGAGTACACAGTAGTTTTTCAGTCCGCAATTTCTTCAATTGGGCTTTCACTTTATCATTATTTTGGGGAGACTTAGGAGGAACAAAATTCCCAATAATGAATAATCCTAAAGCAGTAGTTGCTCTACTGCAAGCTACTTATAATGCAGCACGCTGCATTCTGGAATTAGCATGGACTACCACTTTGCCATACGTAGCTCCCTGACTCTTATGAATTGGAAACTGCCTACGGTCAATGTTAATTTGTGCGTTATTTGAATATTGAAAACTGCGAACAATTTTCTGAATAGGAGTCCATGAAGGATCTGTACGATGTGTACACTTCGAACGCGCAGATTCTCCTACAATTTCCTCTGTAAATTTCATCCATAAAATGTTGGGAGTGTTGGATGTATTGAAATCTATTTGCATCAACACACCTGATGCCCCGTTTACTAATCCATCCCCTGTGTCTACATTGACCGTCATCGTGTACTTGGCAGTATTTTTTAGGAGAAGAGACGTACAGAGTCCCTGTGTAGCGGAAGTTTTAAAACCCTTCACTTCTTCTAATATTCTTTGTTTCCTAGCTGGTTCCAAATGGCCCGCCTTAATAAAATCTTCAGCAGTAGAGAAAAATTGCTCAGTAGCAATTGAGTTAAGTTTCGTTACATTAAATAAATCAACCTCATTATTATTACTAAACAGATGAATTGCATCATCGGGCACTGCCGATGGTTCGCATATTCTAGATTGGAAAAGGACAATATCATCGGCTGTCATACAACCCGATGCCATATTATTTAAGGCAGAAGCGAAAAGCTGATCGTCACGTTGACGCATTATCTCTGTGAGCTCAAAATACAAAAAAAGGTCCCAGAGATACGTACCAAATATTTCATGGTAAGGGTCAGTGGTATTTGGATCGAAAATCCAACTACCTCCTACGGGCTGTAACTGTCTAAGATCACCGAATACGATGATAGAAACACCACCAAAAGGAGAAGTATTTTTGAAAATTTGCTTCAAACGAGAATCTAAATAAGAAAACATTAGAGAGCTAACCATTGATATTTCATCAATAATAATTAATTTAAGATCGATTAACCTTGAATGAAGGCTATTAACTAAATCATGGCTTAAGGCCCTTAGAGGTGCTGAGCGAGATTGATTAACAGGAAGTGAAAACATGGAATGCAGTGTCGAACCACTAATTCCGAATGCTACTTTTCCTGTTGGTGCACATAAGAGGATTTTAACAGATGTCGGATCAGCTCCTGGTATACTGTTATACATTACGGATAATGACTGAAAAATTGCTGATATAAGTCGACTCTTTCCGACTCCGGCGCCGCCTCCAACAAATTCATAAAAGACTGTATTGATTTTGGCATTATGCAAAGCATGTGTAAAATATAGCTTCTGCTTTAAATTAAGAGATCTGACTATATTAGCTAAGCTTTCCTGAGAAACTAAGGCTGGAAGCTTGATAAAACGGACATTACTATCTTCATCATTCATATCAATATTTCCATCCACATTTAAAACATTTAGATGTGGATCTATTTCAGGCAATCCTAAAACTGTGAAGCCATAATCTACCACTTCCTGTTCTCCTACTTGATTATTCTCATTTTCTGCTTCCTCTGTTAAGTGGCTCAGAGCATCTTCTAGTTCCCTATCATCTAGTAAATTATATTTTCTGCGATTGTTCTCTACTAACTCCGAATTTTCCCTACAGAACAATTCACAGTCATGTGTGACTAAATCCAAATGCTCATCTCGCCATGGGGCGTAAAGCATTTTTAGCTCTCTGAAATAGTCACTTGTTTCTGTATTGACATTAAATCTCCTATACCTAATTATGCACGCAGTGGTCCTCTTTCTGATGAAGCCACTATTATCGCGAAGAGCGTAAACTATTGATTCAGAAGCCCTAATCACATCATCGTCAAAGTCATCTGCATTTTCTTGGCGAGCTCCTCGTTCTGATTTGCTGTAGCTATAAAAAGCTGCAAAATCGGCAGGCATAAGCTCTCAAAGCGTCTGGGCGAATATAATGATCTAGAAGTCCTAAGTAAAAATTTCCCTAGAGTCTTCGGGCAGATTTTGAAGTTGCTGTCTAGATTTCAGCATTCTGACCCGTTTTTCTGGAACGTGTGTATTAATATACACACTGGCACTACTGCTGGCGGACAAATGCATACGTAAACAGCAGTAGACGGCTTCCTGAGCGGATATCTCAGTGCCAAATATAAATTTGTTACCTAAATGTTGTAACTTTTGCTTAATAGTTACATTGTTATTGTCTTTAATCTCATTAATTGCCTCACGCATCAACATTGAGATACCTCTCTGAGACTTGTTAATATAATTAACGACGTAGCTGCAGCAAGCATAGGGGTCTAAAATAAACTGAATATCCATATTTGCTCGCTGCAACAAAAGGAGGTGCTTGTTATAAGCGTTAAGCTTGATTGCTGCAAAAGATCGCTTCAAAAAAACTTTTGGTTTCTTTATACTTGATCTTACAGCATTAATGTAGACCTCATAACTAAGGTTAAGTTGATCGTGGGACAAAAAGTTGTTAAAATCGTTAAAATTTTCTACGCTTTCACGATCAAATGGGAAGTCGAGCAGACTTTGAATTTTTTCGAAATTCCTACGATGCTCGGCCAAATTTGGAGCATTTTCTTCTAAAGGGAGAAGAATTTCTGTTTGAGGCATGGGAGGGTATGGGATACCAAATCTACAAATTTGTTTTGACCTAATTTCTCGCCTGCAAGAGTGCCCGTGACTATGGAGTTGATACTCCAAATATGGAGCAACGTCCGGGCAACTAGAATCAGCAGTAATAAACTGATCAATAAAGGACTTCACAGGCATAAATGTGGACTCATTCTTTAGGTCGAGCTTTGGGGCGTCTTTCAGCCAGAACATGCCATGTATATGTGGAGAGCCTCTTTGCTGAAACTCCACTCGCCAATAAAACTTGATGACCTGGTGACAACCAAAGACACCGCCTTCCTTTTTCATCAGTTTTAAAACCTGTCTATATCGAAAATCGAAATATCTGGCACAGGTCACTGGGTCTGCTCTAATGAGACGAGCTTTCTCATTAAACCCCAAATTTAACGCTTCTTCTTCGGATACTTTTAGCTTGTCTACATTTTTACATAGCAAGACTAAAAGCTCCGGCCACCTAGTTTCCGCTGCGGAAAATGTTATAAAAAAAGTTGGAAGCCCTACCTGCCTAATCATAGCCATCACTTTCTTTTTCTCGTCCTCCCAATGAGCAGGAGACGTGCGAATACCTTTTAAAAGCCTATAGCCATCATCATGAAGTATTAACCTATTTAAAGTTTCATCATTACGCACATCAGCAGCCGAAATGCCTTGAGTGGCAGAGTGCTTACGTAAGCAAATTGATGTGCTATTCCTAATGCTAATCATTTCTAACTTTTTGAAGTTATGAAATAATTTATCAGTTCTACAACCTCTTCTATCAAAATTCCTAAGCTCTGATCTAACTATAGTTGTAAAACTTTCCTGACATTTCCTTTTAATGCCTGCAAATATTGTGGGAAAAGCCAGCTCCTCTGAATCACAATCGGTTATCATGTCAAGAGGTCGCTGACCCTCTCCTGGTGCTATAGCAATTCGAGGAATATCTATGTTTTCAACAGGGACATTTTCCATGAAGGTTTCTTGACCTCCTGGATTCAACTCTACCTCTTCTTCTACTACTCTATGCTCATTAGGTTGTGCTGCCTTTTCTAACATTTGACACACAATGTCCCTGTCGTCTGCTGACGCAACAAATGGTACAGTCTCAGCTGAGTAAGAAGACAAGAACTGCTCATTGATAGTAACCTGGTGCTTCTTATAAAGTTCTGTGTTCACTAAATACCGAATTGCATCAACTATCTTTGAGGGCCTTATGGTTTCAGCCATGAAATCATGGTTATACTCCATCCTACGCTTAAGATGAATCTGAACTACTTCGGCTTCATTAAATGCCCTGGGACGGGAAGTTACAACATTTGCAACTGGAATTGGCACATTGATCACTGCTCCTTTAATGGCACTTTGACGTCCATATCCAAGAGACTTTATGATCATAAAAGGAAGACGGGGAGAAATCAGCCTTTCTTCTAGAGGCGTCAAGCCTTTCAGGCATTCCGGAAGCTCCGGAAAATTTAGGCCATTTGTAATAGAAGCCTTTGGTTTTTTCCCTGACTTAATACTGCGGCTGCAGGTTTTGCAAAAGCTAAACCTATTATTATGGGATGGAAACATAGAGGAAAGATACAAAATATCAACACTATCTGCCTCACTACTTCCACTTGATGTGGAAACCACAAACCTTTGCAACATATGCAAACCTGATCGGGTCCCTGCTTGACTGTCTTATTAAAATTGGCTATTAGGCAATCTAAACTAGTTTTAACCTGCGATATCCTATCATCTGGAAGGGTATTCGCACGGTCCACTCTATTGCGGGACGCGTTTCTCCTATTCTCTGCTATCCTATTGGTGCAAATACTCCTATATAGACTCACTCTTTGCGACATACTCCTATGGGCTTCAAAGGCCTCACGTTGAGCTCGAATTCGAGCACTGCGGCGTGCACTAGTATTGCGTGCCTGCTCAACAATCCTACGAATAGGATTGTTTCTGTTGGAATAAATGTGTATGCCTCGATATGTAATGTTAGCATAAGATTAAATCGGCTGTTATCAAATACTTAACGTAATGTTAAATTAACATAATTACTTCTCTTGCTCAAAATATGTACAACGGAATGGAAGTGCACGAAGCACAAACTAAATTAAATAAATAAACATTAAAAATAAAATAAAGAAATCCACTTTATTATTAACATGGTAGCAGAGCAAGGTTGAAAATCCAAAGTCTCTTAACTAAATCCAAGTTCGAGAAAAATAAATGGTGTTCAAGTGAAGCGACAAAAGGAACAAGTGTATAAGACATTGAAAAGAGAAATACAATATTAAAAGTGTGAACTATTAAAAAATACAAATACGCAAACAAGACTATTGAAAAATAATAAACAAATAAACGGAAAAACATTAAAAACATAGACTAAAAGGGTTTGATGGCAACAGATTAAAATCCAAAATCCACGTGCACGCTTTGATAAAAGAAAAGTGTAAAAAAAAAAAAAGTGTGACTCTATATAAAAATGAGCAAAAAATGAACGAAACAGAAAGAGACATAAAAGAAGTGTACAAACAGATTAATAGTGAAGCGGGAAAAATGAGTGCAAACGCAAAAATTGAAGACATTGTTATGCCCATATTCGATGGGGTAAATTTTGGAAGCTGGAAGTTCAGATTAATGACAATACTAGAATACAAAGAGTGCAAAGAACCAGCAGTGCGAACAAGAACAACGGAAGATAATGTAACAACATGGATGAAAACAGACTTGAAAGCAAAAACAATTTTAATCAGTACAATATCAGACAAACAGTTAGAATATGTTAGTGAGTGCCAAACGACATTACAAATTATGAACAAGCTAAACGAAATGTATTCGGTAAAATCAACAGCCCTGCAAATACTGTGCAGAGGAAAAATCGACGAAATCAAACTAAAAGACTATGAAACAGTGGAAGAATTTTTTATTGAATTCGAGAAAGCAGTGAATAAATTTAAAAACGCTGGAGGCACCATAGACGAAAACGAAAAAATGCGATATCTGTTAAAAGCGCTACCAACAAGCTACAGTTACATTGGAGACTTCTTAGACGTGATTCCGGAAGCTCAACGAACGGTAGAGTACGTAAAATCAAAAGTGAAAGAAAAAGCTATAACAGAGGTCCAGGGGACAGACAAAATAACGTAAGCACATTTAACACCAAAACTAAAAAAGAATGCTATGTGTGTGGCAAAACAGGTCATATCCAGAGGGACTGCTGGCATGCTGAGCAAAATGCGAGAGGCGAAAACAGACAACAACAACAAGACAACAGGCGGCGATATCAGAATACGAATCAAAGAGGCGGTCGAGGCAGAGGTCAACGTCATGGAAGTGGTCGAGGACGTGGAATTGGACGTGGACATTACTCAGGAGACGGGAACCAAGGAAGACAACAAGAAAACAGCGACGGCGTACAGTCATGGACAATTAGAATGATAAGAAACGAAAAAATAATAAAATGTAATAACAGCGAAAGTAGTAACGAAACTACAGTAAACTGGTTATTAGATAGTGGATGCACTGATCACATCATAAACGATTGTAGACTTTTTAAGAACTTTGTAAATTTAAAAAATCCGATTGATGTTAAAGTAGCCGATGGCAAACAATTGCAAGCGACAAAGATTGGAAATGTAGAAACATATTTTAGAACATACAACAATGAAAATTTGATCAATATTAAAAACGTATACTTTGTAAAAGGCATAAAACAAAATTTGCTGAGCATATCAAAGATAACTGAAAATAAATGTACAGTCGTAGCCAGAAATAATGATACAAAAATCTACAACGAAAAAAAAGAGAATTGTTGACAGTTGCAAATAAAATTGATAGTTTATATAACGTAAAAAGCTTCATGCTAAAAAATAAAACAAATGAAATATACACAAATGTAACAAAATTAACTGAAAAGGAAAAATGGCACAGGGCACTAGGCCACGTAAATTTTCAATATTTGAATAGAATTATTAAGAGTAAAATGCTAGATGGTCTGCCTGATAAAATCGAGAATACCGAAATGAAATGCGCGAATTGTATACAAAGTAAAATGTCAAACGAACCATTCGAGAACAATAGAAAGAAAACTAAAGAAACATTAGAGTTAATACATACAGACTTAAACGGACCACACAGCACAACAGGTTATTGTGGGGAAAAATATTTTTTGACATTTGTTGACGACTTTAGTAAATGCGCGAGAATTTATTGTATTAGAAATAAATCTGAAACTGCGAGCTGCTTAAAAGAATATGTAAATTATGTTGAGAATCAGTTCAGTAAGAAAGTAAAACAAATACAATGCGATAACGGTAAAGAATATATGAATAGAGAAATATCAAACTTTGTAAAATATAAGGGAATTCAGTTAACTACATGTCCACCGTATGTACATGAATTAAACGGCGTAGCAGAAAGATACAATAGATCGGCAATGGATATTGGTAGGTGCTTGATGAGAGAGGCAAACATTCATAGGCGATATTGGCCAGAAGTTATGAACACAGTAGCTTATTTAAAAAATCGAACAATCGCAAACACTGCAGTTAATAAAAGCCCATACGAAATATTTTTCGGCATAAAACCAAATGTAGAAAATTTAAAAATATACGGAAGTAGAGTTTTTGTTAGAGTTCCGGAAGTACGCAGAAAGAGCAAATGGGATAACAAATCGGAATTAGGAGTTTTAGTCGGATATAATACAAACGGATATAGAGTTTTACTAAACAATAGAGTAATAAACGCAAGACATGTTCAAGTTGTAGAAGAGAAAACAAAATTAATTTGCCTAGAGAAAAACAAACAGAATGATAATGAAAGTCAAATAAATGAAAATGAAGAAGATTATGAAGATAACGCTAAGACACACGAACTAAATGACATGGACGAAGTTAATTCAAAAACTAGCGATGAAAGCGAGAGTGAGGAGAACAAAGAACATTTAGCAGTGCAGAGAACATCAAATAGAAAGAAACGCCCAGTAAATCTATACGGTAACCCAGTAACTCATTTTATTTATATCAATTATGTAAATGCAATTGTACCAAACACTTATGAAGAGGCGATGAATAGCAATGAAAAAATAGAATGGCTCAAAGCAATGAACACAGAAATGCAATGCTTAAATAAAAATAATACGTGGCAAATTGTAGAAAAACCGATAAACAAAAAGATTATAGATGTTAAATGGGTGTACAAAAAGAAAAGTGATGGGACTTACAAAGCTAGACTAGTAGTAAGAGGTTTCCAACAAAGAGAACGACTAGAAAACGTATATTCACCAGTAGGAAAAATGCAAACATTAAAAGTATTACTATCATATTGTTGTAAAAATGGTCTGTTTATAAATCAGATGGATGTCGAAACAGCCTTTTTAAATGGCTATGTAAAATCAGAAGTTTATGTAAATGAACCGAAGGGTTACGAAACAGGAGAAAACAAAGTTTATAAATTGATTAAGGCATTATATGGATTGAGAGAAAGCCCAAGAGCATGGTACGAATGTTTACATAAATATCTCGACAAATTAAATTTTAAGAGAAGCAATTACGATTATTGTTTATATGTAAAAAGAGCGGATAAAGATGAAGTATATATCTTAGTATTCGTAGATGACATCCTGATATGCAGTAAGAACAAAACAAAAATAACAGAAATAAAAGACAGTTTAATGAACAAATTTACAATGAAAGATTTAGGAAAAATCGGCAGTTATATTGGAATAGAAATTAATTATAGTACTGAAAGTAAGAAAATGACGTTAAATCAAAAAAGATATATTGAATCACTAGCAATGAAGTATGATCTCGAAAATGCTAAACTGTACGAAACTCCAATGGAAACAAACTTAAAATTAGATCAAGCAACTGAATGTGATGAAAAAATTAAATACAGAAACTTGATAGGTGAATTATTATATATAAGCGCAGGTACAAGACCAGATATATCATATTCCGTAAATTATCTAAGCAGATATCAAAGTTGTTATAATTCAACACACTATAAATACGCGTTAAGAGTATTAAAATATTTATATAAGACAAGAGATTTGAATTTAACTTTTGAAGAGAATAAAAATAATGAAATACTAGATTGTATGGTAGACTCAGATTATGCAGGAGATAATGTTGATAGAAAATCCACAACGGGATTTATAATAAGAATGTATGGAAATATAATATATTGGAAAACTCACAAACAACACACTGTAACAAAATGCTCAACGTTTGCAGAGTACATTGCCCTGTCGGAAGCAGTAACAGAAATATTATTTGTCAAAAACATGCTATGTGAAATATTTAATATTAATAACGAAAAAGCGATAAAGATTTATGAAGATAATTCAGGCGCAGTAGCGATTGCTAAATTTGGTAATTTTACAAAAAATTCGAAGCACATTGAAGTGCAGTATCACTATGTAAACGAAAATTATGAAAAAGGTATTATAGACATTGTAAAGATTGAATCTAGACTTAATATAGCAGACATGTTAACCAAAGCGTTAGACAAACAAAAATTTATAAGAAATAGAAATGCTGTAAAGTTAAAGTAATGTAAGATAAAACGAAGACAACAAATTTAAGAGGCGTGTTGGAATAAATGTGTATGCCTCGATATGTAATGTTAATTAGCATAAGATTAAATCGGCTGTTATCAAATACTTAACGTAATGTTAAATTAACATAATTACTTCTCTTGCTCAAAATATGTACAACGGAATGGAAGTGCACGAAGCACAAACTAAATTAAATAAATAAACATTAAAACTAAAATAAAGAAATCCACTTTATTATTAACAGTTTCTAACCTAAGACCTTTGACTTCTATCTATTGCCCTTTCTAAAATTCGCGTCTCCTGATTTTGTCGCTGAATCGCCCTTCTAACAGCATCTCGTCCGCTTTCGTTGGACCTGAATTGTGGACATTGCCTGCGCCTCGATCGACGCAAAGTATTGGCAAGTTGTTCGGCATTTCTAGTTGAATGATCAGTTCGTCGAACACGGCGACGAACTGCATCCTGCTCTCTTTCCTGAGATCGAAACTCAGCATCTTGCCTGCGACTCGAACGACGCGAAGTGTTGGCAAGTTGTTCGTCTGTTTTAATTGCAGAATCACTGCGACGTACACGGCGACGAACTGCATCCTGCTCTCTTTCCTGAGATCAAAACTCAGCATCTTGCCTGCGACTCGAACGACGCGAAGTGTTGGCAAGTTGTTCGTCTGTTTTAATTGCAGAATCACTGCGACGTACACGGCGACGAACTGCATCCTGCTCTCTTTCCTGAGATCGAAACTCAGCATCTTGCCTGCGACTCGAACGACGCGAAGTGTTGGCAAGTTGTTCGTCTGTTTTAATTGCAGAATCACTGCGACGTACACGGCGACGAACTGCATCCTGCTCTCTTTCCTGAGATCGAAGGTCAGCATCTCGCCTGCGCCTCGAACGACGCGAAGTGTCAGCAAGTTGTTCTTGTAATCTGATTGGCGAAGAAGCCCGAAGAGTAGTGTGACGAATTGTGTCCGGTAATTGCTCAACGGCCCTAAATGTTCTATTACTTCTGCGGACTCGATGCTGTTGACTATCTCTAACCCTTTCAGCTTCCCTAAATTCGAAATTTTGCCTACGTTCTCTATGTGCCTCTAGATTATTTACGCGTTCCTGCTCAGAAAAGTCTATATCTGACCTATTCAAACGATTTCTTTTTCGCTGTGTTTGACTCCTATTGCAAGCTGACTTTCTCTTAAGTCTAGGCATCTTCTAATATATAAGTTTTAAAATAATATATAGGTATGTTAAAAATAAAATTCTTATAAATTAATTTAATTTGAATATGTATTTATCAAAAATTAATATATAGTTATATATATAAAATAAAGTTAGTATATTTATTTATATATATAAATATATTCATATATTTAAATAGATATATATATATTATAATTATATTCATATATTTAAATAAATATATGTATATTATTTAAAATAATTATATTATAAATGAAAATAAATATCTAATAAAAGAACAAATAATAATAAAATTTAATAAGGAAAATAAAAATAAACAAAATGTGGAAAAAAGAATAAATATAAATCAAAGAAATAATAGATTAAATTAAACCTGCAAGAAATTCCAGCGAAAATTCCAATTTGAATCGCGGAAACGAACCGATACCGATGTTCACGTACAAT
Source organism: Zaprionus ornatus (assembly GCA_018904035.1). Classification (NCBI taxonomy): domain Eukaryota; kingdom Metazoa; phylum Arthropoda; class Insecta; order Diptera; family Drosophilidae; genus Zaprionus; species Zaprionus ornatus. Next base: position 16,314 of record JAEIFZ010000305.1, on the reverse strand, counting down.
CACACACACTTCAGAAGAGTCTATACACATATATGTATGCATGCACAAAAATACGTTACGCTGTGTACCGCACTTTTCTAAAATTGCGCGCCACGTTCCGGGCAGGGCGCAATCATTCACACGCCTAAAAAATGTTCCGTTAACGCATAACAATCACACACGAGGATTTACTTAGTATATACTCGACTTATATTAATTTGCATTAAATGTTAAATGTATCACGAACACGAGAATTAATTATATATTATTTTATATTTAATATCGAAAATACAAATGATAATCGACAATCGACGACGACACCGAACACGCCAATCGCAAACTACAAATTAACATAACACTGAAGCGCGCTGCCACCTTGCAACAATTTTGATACGTTGCCAATAATTTATCGCCGCAATTAAAAATTGCGCGAAACCTTAAATTTATAATAATGATCTATAGAATCTAATATACATACAAAATATACATATATTAAAAAAAAAAAGTAGAAGAAATGTTAGTACATTTATTTCAAACATAGTTTCAATAGACGTGGGGATATAATATAATTTACACATATTAATATAATTTATATGCAAAACATATGAAATATATATCGATATGTTTAATATATATTAAAAGCTATCGATATGATAGCTCATAATATATCGTGAAATCTAAATTAATATTTATTTAATAAAAAGTCAATATATAAATTATTAAATAATAATAATAATATGTCTATATTAGAAATCTAGTAAATACCTGCATTCATGCATGCCGATCAACCACGCTATTGGTTGTATATAATTTTACATATGTATGTGTGAACACAAATTAAGTATGTATAAGTGTTTGCATTTATGCACAGTATTTGGGTACATGCAAAAAGTCGACCTTCGCGCTCGCATCGTTTATCCTTTTCTTTCATGCACAAGTAATTTAGTTCTGACGTCATCGACAACTTCTTTGCTTTCTTCATATTCATATATACGCCACCTATTGGTTGAGTGTTAGCATATATTTATGCACATGTATTTTCGGTAATTGACATGTGCATGGAAAAGAAGAGTCGAGAAACAGCTCGCGCTTCGCGCTCGCATCGTTGTCCTTTTCTTTCATGCAGAAGGAATTTAGTTCTGACGTCATCGACAAGTTCTTTGCTGGTCGAAGTGTCGAAATGGTTTATCTAATAACTTCAGTGTTTATTGTCTGATCGGATTGCAATTTGGAGGTTAAGTTCATATATTATTTATCTATATATATGCTAAAGCAGAACGTTAAGAAATGAGTTCTTCGAATGTAAATAGCAATGTAAACCAAAATTGGCGGTTTGCGGGGGCGGTAGGCGTGTTATTCCAAATTGAAAATAAACTTGATCTGCGTATGGTATACAGGAATCTTCATGCTAAATTTGGTGTCCGTAGCTTTTGTAATAGCTGAGATCGGCGCGTTCATCCAGACAGACGGACAGACGGACAGACAGACGGACATGGCTCAATCGACTCGGCTATTGATCCTGAGCAAGAATATATATACTTTATGGGGTCTCCGACGCCTCCTTCTGCCTGTTACATACATTTGCACAAAGTTAGTATACCCTTTTTTGACCATTTTCAATGGTCCAAGGGTATAAAAATAAAAATATACCATGCGAGAGGGAGCAGGCCGATGGTCATTATAGGTGGCTTTAACTCCTGGGCAACAGATTGGGGCAGCCGGATAGCCAATCCCAGTGGACGGGCCGCAATTGATGCCATGAACGAACTAGTGCTGCTGAATGATGGTGTCAAGCCGATATTTAACAACATTCATTGATGTCACGTTTATGAACAGAAATCCAGTTTCTTCCGGGGAATGGATAGTTCATTAGTATGTAACCCTTAGCGATCATGGCATTATCACGTTCAGCGTCCGAATGACGACCTCCACACATAGGCAGTGGAGAGGTACCCAAGGGCAAGCATGGGACATTAGGAACCTAGAAAAGGACATGCTGGCATATTAAATTGAGACGATGATGACGGCACTCATGAACATGTTGGAGGAGGCGTGCGGTGCAGTGATGGAGCGAAAACAGAAGACGAAACTTAAGCCTCTTGTCTACTGGTGGAACCCCTCCTTCCACCTGCTTCGAGCGGAATGTTTCAGGGCAAGGGTAAAAGCGCAACGAGCTTGAGGTCTACAAAACGAAACGTGCAGAGCTTAGAAATGACATATCGTCCAAAGCAAATGCTTTAAAAAAGATTCTGGCAAACGTAGACGCAGATCCCTGGGGTTTCGACTACAAAATCGCATGCAAAAAGCTAAATGACGTTGGAGGAGGTACTCCACAGGACCCACCAACAGTGGCTAACATCGTGAGCGAACTGTCAGCTGGACGTCAAAAACGCATTTAATACGGCGAGATCGCCAAACATTCTTGGTGCTATGCGCACCAATGGTATACCAGCATACACCAGGAGCGTTAATGGTTGCTACCTCGGGACCGTCTAATATGGTATGATACAGCAGCTGGGCCAAGAAGACCCTAAATTTTCCCAGGAGTCCCACAAGGTTCGGTGCTTTGACCAATCCTGTGCAAGCAAAGAGGAGTGGAGCTATTCTGCTTTGCCGACTATGTGGCGGTAACAGCTGTTGACAAAACAATTTCGGAGGTCCAGGAGAAGAGCAATGCATCGAAAGAGTCGTTCCAAAATCGTTGTGGACTTGTCCGAAGTTTTTGTTGAGGAGAAAGGTTGTCTGGGTGCATTCAGGTCTCGGTAAAAAATGCACAAAAGGACTCAGCGGGAACCCTTAAGTACCTGGGAGTCCTTTTGGATACTAAGTTCTCATTTAAGGAACAGGCAGCGATGACAACAGCAACACCGCCAAGACTCATGCCAAACGTTTGAGGACTCCGGATGCCGGCCAGGCGGCTGCTTGTGGCGGTTGCAAAATAACGCTTCTAACAGTTCAAACGAGAGCAATAATCGAGCGGCACGCGATAGTGGGATACCCTTGACGTATGTTGCCATAAAAGTATCTAATTGTATAATACTAATCGCAAGCTACAAATTAATCACAACACTGCAGTGCGCTGCCACCTTGCATCAATTTCGATACGTTGTCAATAATTTATCGCCGCAATTTTCCTAGCTCAAGACTGCAAAAGGCGGTGTGAGCAGTATATATCGGTATTTCTTTATAAATTTTGAATTGGCCAATATCGATAACTTGCAATATATCGAGTAATCAAAATTAATATTTATTTAATTGCATTTTATAGTTTAAAATGTCTAAAATATAAATTATTAAATAATAATCATTTGTGCACGTAAACATATTATGAATATTATGAATATGTACACAAGCATGTAAATACTTCCATACATTCATATTCATTTACCACGCCACCTATTGGTTGAGTATTAGTATATATTTATGCACATGTATTTTCGGTAATTGAAATGTGCATGCAAAAGAAGAGTCGAGAAACAGCTCGCGCTTCGCGCTCGTATCGTTTGTCCTTTTCTTTCCTACGCAAGTAATTTAGTTCTGTCGTCATCGACAACTTCTTTGCTGGTCGAATGGTCGAAATGGTTTATCTAATAACTTCTGTGTTTATTGTCCGATCGGATTGCAATTTGGAGGATAAGTTCATATAGTATTTATCTATATATTTACTTAAGCAGAACGTTAAGAAATGAGTAAATCGCCATGTAAATCAAAATTTGAGGTTTGCGGGGGCAGTAGGCGTATTATTCCAAATTGAAAATAAACTTGATCTGCGTATGGTATACAGGAATCTTCATGCTAAATTTGGTGTCCCTAGCTTTTGTTATAACTGAGATCGGCGCGTTCATCCAGACAGACAGACAGACGGACATTGCTCAATCGACTCGGCTAGTGATCCTGAGCAAGAATATATATACTTTATGGGGTCTCCACGCCTCCTTCTGCCCGTTACATAAATTTGCACAAAGTTAGTATACCCTTTTTTGAGCATTTCCAGTGGTTCAAGATAAAATTATCGCGAATTTTGTGTTTTTCAAAAATTATTTTTTTTTCATGAATATCTATTTTGTCCCCTTCAAAGTAATCCCCATGAGATATTATACACTTGTGCCAACGGTTTTTTCAATCCTCAAAGCACTTCTTATAAGCACTTTTCGGTAAAGCCTTGAGCTCCTCCTTCGGTGCCGTCCTTATCTCGACAATCGTAGCTTAACGTCGTCCTTTCATGGGCCTCTTCAGTTTAAGGAACAAGAAAAAGTCACAGGGGGCCAGATCTGGGGAATACGGTGGCTGCGGCATCATTAGTGTGTTGTTTTTGGCCAAAAAGTCGCGCACCAGCAAAGATGATATCTATCAACTTTCACAGTGAACGGACGTGTTTTTTTTTGTGCGCTTCGATCTTATTTTGATTTGAATTCAAAACAACCGGTGTTTTGTTTAAATATCTAAATTTAAATATCTCCTTTTGCTAGTCCGTTCACGACGCGTGTGCATGCCTTATATTGTAGATTAGTCAAACTAAACTTTGTTTGCTAATTTTACATTTGTTGTGCATTGGTTCTGCTTGTCCAGTGTTTTGTTTTTGTCTTCTTATTTTCGGTAAGCGACGTTGTTGTAGTTAGTTCACCGCTATAGCTCTCTCTCCTTATCTCTCCTAATTCTTTGAGTGCGCCTAAGCAGCTCTCACGCTTTGCCGCTCTCTTTGCTGCACTGTTGTTGCTCTATCTTTCTGCTCTCTGTGCTCACTGCTCTTTACGCGCGCTAATTTCTTTCTCTCGCGCACATACCTCTTCTTGTTTTTGTTCGTTTTCTTTTTGGCTTTTCTCGTTTTACAGTAGGTGCCCACTATAATGGACGGGGTAATCTGTTTCAAAAAATCCTGCCTTAAGCAGGTGACTGCCGCCCAGGCAAGCATTTCGTGCTGGCTATGTACCAACGTAGTACACGCGAAGTGTGCCGGATTTTCTGGCCCGATGGCTGACGCAGTAGCCAAGCGCACTGGTTTGCGTTATTGCTGCGATGTGTGTAGGGAGGTGGAGAACGACATGTGTTCGTTTATGCGTCAAACGAAGACTGGATTTAAGGAACTGCTTGAAAGTTTTCGTAAACTTTCCGACCAGTTCTCGGCGCAGGATTCTTCTTTCAATAACCTTAAGTTATTGAATGAATCCCCAAAGCGTAAGAAATCCACACGGGTAAAAAAGTCTTCTGTTAGCGCCACCCAGCTCCCTCTAATTGACCAGCCAGGTACGCCAGTGACACAGCCGCTGATGCCGTTCACCAATCCTCCGATGGTAACGAGATCTGCGGTTCTTCTAGAGGGGGTCATTGGGGGTGTGCAATCAGTGACGCCTAAACCATCCGATATGTCTGCTGTGGTCTCGTTGCCTGTGCCACAGTTATTAGATTTTCATAGGGCGTGTTCAAGTTCTGGATTACCAGAAGAGAACCTCTGCTCTGGTATTTACCGGAGGCGCCAAAAAAGCTTGTAGGTGTTCCACAAAAGAAACAAATTTTTGTTTCCAGGCTTACCCCTGAACTCACATCAAACGATGTTACTGCTTATATTCAAGCAAAAATTCAAGCCTTGGATATAAATGTGGAAAAATTTAAGTTTTCTTATGAGAGGGACATATTGTCCTTCAAAATAAGTGTCCCCAACGAACTCTTTGGCATTATATGTTCCGCACAATTTTGGCCGGAACACGTAATTTTTAAAATTGCCCACCAATTAAACTTCCTTTGCCTTCTTTAGCATCTGCCAAGAAAAATCCGAGCAAAAAAAACTAACAAGCTTCTTAACTCTTTCATATCAAAATGTTAGAGGTCTTTGTACTAAACTTTCAACTTTATATTTAAACAGTCTCTCTTTTTCTTCTCAAGTTGTTGTGTTTACTGAGACTTGGTGAAAGCCGGAGATCCTTAACTCCGAAGTCTTTCCAAATAAGTACACAACCTACAGGTGTGATCGACCTGACCGTCGTGGTGGTGGAGTTCTTATTGAAGTTGATTCCACCATCAATTCGAACCTTTTACAACCGGAGATTCAATCTGCTATTGAATTACTCTGTGTAAAATTACACTTCCCCGGCTTCTTTCATTATATAACCTGTTCTTATATTCCGCCGTCATCGGAGTTATCAGTCTATTTGCAACATTTGTCGGCAATAAAGACTATATTTAATCTGTTATCAGACAGAGATCACTTTTCAGTCCTTGGGGACTTTAATATTTCTAATTGTAATTGGACAACAAGTGTTGACTCAAATACTCTGTTGCCTTCACGGCAACATGACCTTTTCGACGGTCTGTTTGATATGTCATTGTCACAGGTCAATCATATCTTAAACTGTAGTAGCAGTACGTTAGATTTATGCTTTGCCTCCGATCCATCTAGAGTGAGTCTAAACAGGACACAACCACTTTCTCTTCCTGAAGATCCTTACCATCCCACACAATTAATTCATTTTTTGATATTTGTGTTCCGTGCTTTTATCCAACTTCCTCGAGTAAGCCGCCATGGTTCACAAGAGAGTTGTCACGGTTAAAAAATTTAAAGTCGAGTCTATTTAAAAAGTATAAAAACAATAATTCGCCTTCAGCCTTTTCTCGCTACTTAAGCGCGCGGTCAGATTTTACAGTCTTAAACGCGAAATGTTATAAGACCTATTTAACTCGTTGCAAGGTTCAGTTTACTCAGAACCCCAAACAGTTTTATAGTGTTGTTAACACGAAGCGCAAGTCTACCGCATTTCCAACGAAATTAACGTTTGAAAATGCTTGTGCAGATACCGACCAAACCATGGCCGATTTGTTTGCAAAGTTTTTTCAAACGACCTATTCACCTTCTACACATCACACTCACTTTTATCCATACAACATTCCAAGTTCGAATGGTATCTTCACTCCCTTTCTAAACGAAAGCTCACTTGTCAAGGATCTTTATTTAGTTAAGCCAGTTTTCTCACCAGGCCCTGACGGTGTTCCCGCTTGTATACTTCGGTTCTGTGCCAACTCCTTAAGTAAGCCATTGCTCAAACTATTTTCGCTGTCCTTAGAAACTTCACTCTTTCCTTCTATTTGGAAAGAATCTTTTATTATTCCCCTTCATAAAAAGAGCAGCAAGTCTGATGCAAGCAATTATAGAGGTATCTCTAAATTGTCGGCTATACCTAAATTTTTCGAGAATGTTATAACTCCTCAATTGCAACATTCCTGTAGGTCCGTTATTTCTCCTTTTCAACACGGATTTATAAAGCGTCGTTCAACTACGACAAATTTACTTGAGCTGACATCCTTTGTGGTAAAAGGATGTCAGGAAAATCTTCAAACTGATGTTATTTATACTGATTTCAGTAAAGCTTTTGACTCAGTGAATCATTCCCTTCTGGCACATAAGCTTGACCTTCTAGGTTTTTCACCAAAAATACTTAGTTGGATTGTTAGCTATCTGACTGACAGAACTCAAAGAGTCCTCTTTAAAACCACCCTTTCAAACCCACTTCATGCCACATCTGGTGTTCCTCAAGGGAGTCACCTCGGTCTCCTACTTTTTACGCTTTTCATCAATGACCTTCCTTTGGTCATACGTAACTCCCGTACTCTCATGTATGCGGATGATGTAAAGCTTTGTTACCAATTTAAAGACGACTACTGTCACTCACTCTTACAAGCCGACCTAAAAAGTTTTTATTCTTGGTGTTGTGCCAATTTTTTAAACCTGAACAGCTCTAAATGCAAGCTGATGACATTCTCTCGAGCCAGTCCAAAGTATGCTTCTTATACTCTTTGTGGTTGTGCCTTGGAAAGAATCACCCTAGTTGATGATTTGGGGGTTCTTTTGGACCGAAAACTTAAGTTTTCCAATCATATTTCTAATATGGTCAATAAAGCCATGGGTGTCTTAGGCTTTATTAAGAGATGGTTCGTCCCATTCTCGAATACGGGTCATGCGTTTGGTGTCCCCAGTACACTATTCATAAGGAACGCATAGAATCTGTACAGAAGAACTTTTTACTTTTTGCCTTACGTGGCCTTAACTGGGATGAAAATTTAAGACTGCCTTCCTATACTAATAGACTTCTATTATTAAACCTGCCTTCCCTAACCAATCGCAGAACCATGCTAGGCGTCTTATTTATTAACAACCTTATGCAAGGTGACATTGACAGTGAGACCCTGGTAAGGCAGCTAAACTTCTCTGTCCCTTGCAGAACTACACGTAATTACCTTCCACTAACTCTTCCTTATTGTAGATCGAACTATGCACTGCACGATCCGTTCAGCGTATTATGTTCGGACTACAATAAACTTCAACACGTCATAGCTAGCACTAACTCTATCGCTGCTATGAAGTCTTTAATTCTTGTCTATCTAGCACGTAATTAGTATTAGTATTAATTAGTAATAGTATCTTCCTCGTCATTCTATCTTCTTTTTCTTAATTTTCATTCTTCACTTGCATGTCGCGTGTATCCTCTATTCGACTTTTTATTCCCTATCGCGTTAATTTTCTTTCTCTCGCGTTTCTACTCGAATTTTTACCGCGTTTCCGTGTCGTTCGTTATGCGACGGTGCCTCTCGGTCGGTCAGGCGGGAGGTGGACTTCGTCTGGGTTCCGCGCGCAACAAGCATCGGCTTGGTGTCGTTTGGACCACTTGCTAATACATTCATTGTATTCAACGTCCAACTATGAGTGAGTAGGGACATTATCGTGATGCAAAAGCCATGAACGGTTTTTCCACAATTTTGGACGTTTTCTTCGTATTGCTTCTCGCAAACGGTGCATAACTTCAAGATAATACTGTTTATTGACCGTACGACCATATTGTAAGAACTCCTGATGCACCACGCCCCTGTAATCGAAGAAAACTGTCAGCAAAACTGTCGCGAAACTTTTTGAACATTCCTCGTATATGCTGCACCCATCTGGAGGAGTGTCACAAACTCCTCTACCTCTTCAGACCAGTGCATCTTCTGCACAGACTCAGGGAAAACTGCGGAACATGTCCTCCTGCACTGTTGCAAGTTCTATTCGGAGAGGGAGCTACTGGAGTCGCTCACTGATACTCCGCTCAGTGCAAGAAGTTGTATGATGGCTGAAAAAAGCATGTGGATACTGGCACATGGCATCATCATTAGGGGGAGCGTTCTGGCATCAATCCTGCTATCCGAAGAAATAACTTCAATGGCATTCCCGGACAAGGACCGCAGAGCCTACAGAGGTTTTTGTTTAGTACGTAAGCATAGCCTTGCTTGGAAGGTTATGAATCGTGCATGCCATCTACAGACAATATATGGTATCTTTCGAAGATTTTATTTTCCTGCCGTATTCGTAATAATAAACTTCGGCGTGTCCATAATAAAACCAAACAAACAAACAATGAGATGAAGAAGTAAAAAGGTTTTCATTGCTAATCAATGGCGCCCACTGCCACTCAAACTCTGCAGAATACCCCCTCTTTCTCTAACTTTCCTTATCACCGTCTCTGCGTGTTGTCCATCTCACTTGCACTCTCATTCTCTATTTTGTTTGCTCTCTACTTGCATTTTGAAAACAGTCGAATGTTACAGTCAGGTGCTTGACTTTTCAATCTACCTTAAAATTATATGTATATATATATGTCGGAGAAGGAGATGTTGTTTTAAAAAGGGCGCCTTATTGAAGTTTATTTAAGATTTATCGATAAGAGAACCTGGGTTGTATTTGATTGTGAAATCTTGATACATATTAAGATTCGAGTGTGGCCCTAGTGGAGTTGCCAGAGAGAGTTGCCACGCGTGGGTATAAGAAGAAGAGTAACACGTGCGGAGAACACTACACAATTCAAAATCGACTATATAAATTATGGAAAAAAACAATAATAAGTCTCCGTCATCAGAAGGGAAGGGATCCAACTCGCGTGAGTATAAGAAGAAGAGTAACACGTGCGGAGAACACTACACAATTAACGAGAGCAACAGTCGAGCGGCACTCGACAGTGGGATACCCTTGGACGTATGTTGCCATAAAAAGTATTTAAATGTATAATACTAATAGCAAGCTACAAATTAATCATATCACTGCAGTGCGCTGCCACCTTGCTTAAATTTCGATACGTTGCCAATAATTTATCGCCGCAATTTTCCTAGCGCGCGAAAGACTGCAAAAATCAGTGTGAGCAGTATATATCGGAATTACTTTATAAATTTTGAATTGGCCAATATCGATAACTTTCAATATATCGAGTAATCAAAATTAATATTTATTTTATTGCATTTTATGGTTTTGTATTTTTTATTGACCCTAAAATATAAATTATTAAATAATAATCATAGCTGCACGTACGCATATTATGAATATTATGAATATGGACACATGCATGCAACTGCTTGCATACATTCATATTCATCTATACGCCACCTATTGGTTGAGTGTTAGCATATATTTATGCACATGTATTTTCGGTAATTGACATGTGCATGGAAAAGAAGAGTCGAGAAACAGCTCGCGCTTCGCGCTCGCATCGTTTGTCCTTTTCTTTCATGCACAAGTAATTTAGTTCTGACGTCATCGACAACATCTTTGCTGGTTGAAGGGTTGAAATGGTTTATCTAATAACTTCAGTGTTTATTGTCCGATCGGATTGCAATTTGGAGGACAAGTTCATATAGTATTTATCTCTATATATGCTAAAGCAGAACATTAAGAAATGAGTACTTCGAATGTAAATAGCAATGTAAACAAAATTGGCGGTTTGCGGGGGCGGTAGGCGTGTTATTCCAAATTGAAAATAAACTTGATTTGCGTATGGTATACAGGAATCTTCATGCTAAATTTGGTGTCCGTAGCTTTTGTAATAGCTGAGATCGACGCGTTCATACAGACAGACAGACAGACGGACATGGAAGATCAACTGCGCATTTTGATGGAACACCAAAGTCAAAGTTTTTTAGAATTGGCAAAGACTTTGCAAGCATCGGCACGCCAGCGGACACAAAATAGCATCGTAAGTTTGCCAAAATTTAACGACGACATTCCAGGCGCTGACGCTACTCAATGGTGTGCGACAGTTGATATTGTTTTAAGTGAGAAACCACTGGAAGGCAGTGCATTAATATTGGACTTAACTAAATCGCTGGAAGGAAGCGCATCCCAATGGCTATCTCAAATGTGCTATGCAGGTGTGACCTGGCTGGAATTTAAGCAATTATTTCAACAGCGTTATGGACATACTGAGACGCTAGCCGCCATGTTTTTGCAACTACTAAACAGTCGCCCTAGCAACGGTGAAGACCTTACGATATATGCTAGTCGCATGGGGACGTCCCTAGTTTGCAAATGGAAGGACTTGGACACTGAAAAGATTGCTGTAGCTGTGGTTTTGGGACATTTGGCCAACTTTGATCGTCGATTGCAGAGAATTACATACACTGCTGATATCAATAACAGACGCGACTTGCATGCTGAGTCTTTGCGTTTGACAAGCGTACACATAATTTTGGGAACGAGGAATCTGGAGCAAAGCGACTCAAGTTTGCTTCAATCAAGTGCCATCTTTGTGGTAAGATGGGCCACAAAATGATTGCAGAAACCGAAAACAAAGCACTGCAAGGTCATATAGCTTCACAATGCCCGAAAAACATGACAACTGGAGGAGCTGGATGACGTAACGAAAAGAGGGTTGAGCTGTGCGCGGGGGATGAGCCGAAGACAAGTACAATATGATGTTACGAGGTGAGAACTTTCCAATTATTTTCGATTCTGGAGCGGAGTGCTCATTAGTTAAAGAAAGTTTCTCTAACAAGCTAAGCGGAAAAAAAAAAATAATGTTGTAAGCTTGAAAGGTATCGGAAAAGGTAATGTTTGTAGTACAATGCAAATTGACAATAATATCCTTATTAATGGAAATAGTCTAAATGTAATATTTCATGTAATACCAGATGACTGTATGTCAAATAATGTTGTATTGGGACGAGAAGTGTTAGCTCAGGGATACGCTGCAGTAGTGTCTTGTGAGGGAGTTGAAATAATTAAATCGAAAGACTGTAAAACAAAAACGGTAAATACGTGCTCTACATTAGTAGACAACTCTCTTGATAAAATAGATAATATGGTGAAGATAAAAATGAAGTAATAACATTGTTAAAATCCTTCGCAGATTCGTTTATAATGGGAACGCCTCAAACTCGTGTCAATTTGGGTGAATTGATAATTCGATTAATTGATGAGACTAAAACTGTACAGAGAAGGCCATATATATTGAGTCCCAGTGAGAGAGATGTAGTCCGAAGCAAAGTTCAAGAATTATTAGAGAGCAAAGTTATTAGACCAAGTAACTCCCCTTTTACGAGCCCTGTTTTATTGGTGAAAAAGAAGAATGGATCAGCTAGGCTTTGTATGGAAAATAGAACACGAGGAGATTTGTAAGAAAATTATTTACATTCTTACAAATAACCCGGTTTTGATTATCTTTGACCCACAGTATCCAATTGAATTGCACACCGATGCAAGTGCAATCGGATATGGTTCTATACTCTTGCATAGAATTCAAAATAAACCGTATGTAGTGGAATACTACAGTAAGACAACAAGTTCTTGTGAATCTAAATATATCTCATATGAATTGGAAACACTTGCTGAGGTTAATGCTGTTAAGCATTTTCGAAACTACTTACATTTCCATGCATGGTAGAAAGTTCGTAATATTCACTGACTGTAATTCATTAAAATCGTCACGAAATAAGATTGAGTTATTGCCTAGAGTCTACCGCTGGTGGGCTTATTTACAGACATTCGATTTTGATATACAGTATAGAGAAGGCAAGCGTATGGCCCATGCTGATTTCTTTTCCAGAAACCCACTTCCTCCGAGAAACTCCCCTGAATATGCAAAGGTTGTTGAAAAACGAATCGAATTAACCGAAGTATCTGAAGATTGGATTCGTGCAGAGCAACAGAAAGATCAAGTTGAACAATGATGAATTTCCATTGGATCTGTCTAAGACATATGATTTGAGAGTTGGAGTTCTGTATAGAGTTGTACAAAGAAATGGCAAAACCCTTTGTTCGCCAGTAGTGCCTCGTGGATTTAGATGGTCTGTTATAAACCAGGTACATGAATCCATAATGCATCTGGGCTGGGAAAAAACGCTTGATAAAGTATACGATTACTATTGGTTTGAGGGCATGGCCAAATACGTTCGAAGATTTGTTGAAAATTTTATAACAAGCAGAGTTTCCAAATCATCTTCTGGGAAGTACAAATGGAATTACATCCTATCCCTAAAGTAAGCATTCCATAGCATACTTTTCTCAGCTTAGTGGTAAACGCGATCGTAAAGAATATGTTATAGTACAAATAGTTGCATTTACCAAGTATGTCTGTTAGACTGGCCCTTAAATTATTTTTTTTTTGTTTTCTAACCCGCCGGGCAGAATTCATTTCCACTAGGGCCCAAAACAACCTACAAAAAATTTGGCGTCGATCGGATAATGTTTAAAGGCCGCCAAAACGCCCCAAAGTTGGAAAATTTGGTTTATATGGAAAAATTACTCATACGTAAACTTTTTTTCGTCTAACTTCTTTAAAAATAGTTTACCAACTTATTCTAATGCTAATGTATTTCTATATATTTACAAACACATTTTTCTGAACACAGTTTTATAGGTCTTTTTTACAATGTGATGGATATGTTTTGCGATATCTCTCAACGAATTGAAGAATAAATTGTTTTTCCTCCTCATTTTTTGTCAAAATTCGATTGTAGTCCTTCATAAATTTTATGCCACGCTCAGCAGTATCGTCGGCAACAAACAAACCAGCACAAAAATTAAATGACTCGAAATAATCGTCATTTTCTGTCCAGGTTAGTGGATCATGTTTTAGGAAACTGCTGGATAGCCCGAATGCATCGTAAAAAGTAACTGCTTTTGTAACAGATGAAGTCACTTATAGAGCTGCATCGCAAGTCGTAAGCGTCTAAAATACGCCTTTGCTCCAAAATCTTTATTTTCGGCTCCTCTGCTTTTAATTGGTTAATCATATTTCTTTTTTCATCAACTGTCACTGTAGGATTTAAAAATGCTAAGGCAACTATTTCCGGCGATAAATACCACAAATGACTTTTCATTTTGGAAATTATTTTTTCAGACACCGCAATATCAATGTCTTCGTACATAAGGGCATATGCAAGTCCAAGTTTGGAGCACTGATTGCAATTGTACATTCATACCATACTTTTATGTACAAAAGTATAATAAATAAGCAGTGCAATCATCTCTCGCTTATTCAACTTAAATTGACCGCGGAATATAAATATTTTAAGACTGTAAATTGTTTACCCATAAACCTGTCGTTGGACGTTGAACTGCAACATCTGAACATCGAAAAGTGTACTTTTCTTCAAGAAAAGCGAGTGACAAATGAAGAAGTTCCTGATAATCTGCTCTGCTATACGATTTTAGCTGCAGTTGCAAATGACAAAACTGTTTAAGAGAAAGCTCCTGTTCCTGGGTTATAATTTGCGAATTACAGGATCATCCAATCCAGAGTTGTAAAGCTTTTGATTTATCTTAGGCCAAGTTGCTGCGAAACGGTTGAACAAAAGTACCTTGGGAGCATTGCTTAAGGCATAGTTCAACTCGAAAACGCTTTTCAAAATAAGCTCATATTTGTGATGTCGGCAAGGAAATTGAAGAAGCTTTTTATATGAAGAAATTTTTAAGTTGAAATATGTGAGTTAAAACACTATTTAAGTTGAAATATGAAAAATTAAAGAGTTGTTGGAAGAAGGATTAAAGTTGGAATATGATAAAATGTATTGATATGAAGAAAGAAGTTTATGTTACTGAAGAAACAAGATTGTGAATGAATAAGAAATTACTAAGTTGATTGTTAAATTAAAATTAATACTAGAACTTAAATACAGTGTGAATTTCTGATTTATAATTGTGTGTTGCACATACACGAGGTCGTGTAATTTATCAGAATGGCCGTGTCGGAGAAGGAGATGTTCTTTTAAAAAGGGCGCCTTATTGAAGTTTATTTAAGATTTATCGATAAGAGAACCTGGGTTGTATTTGATTGTGAAATCTTGATACATATTAAGATTCGAGTGTTGCCCTAGTAAAGTTGCCAGAGAGAGTTGCCACGCGTGGGTATAAGAAGAAGAGTAACACGTGCGAAGAACAATAAGAGAAAGGCAATACAAAGGACTCACTACACAATTCAAATTATGGAAAAATATATGGACAATAATAAGTATCCGTCATTTATATATTTGTATATATATATATACATATAAAAGCAGAATTTGAAGCGATAAATTGCAATTAGTTTCGATCTAATCTTAAGTAAATTACCCTTTTTCTTCTTTATTTGAAGCCAAAATAGAGGCTTATCACTGTTAATGATAGAATGGTTAAATTCCATTTATACTTCTAATTTATATAGTTTAATATAAAACTTTACATTTTCATTAAAAAAAATAAAAAATAAAAAAGATAAAAATAAAAAAATTTTTTTTATAAATTAAAATAAAAATAATTCAGTATATTCAAAGATTTAATTAATCTCCATAATATCTTCAATCTCATACTCTAAATATAAGCTATTTGAATATAAAAATAATAAAAAGTTTAATAAGAGCAATACTCATAATACAAATAATATTAAATAGATTTTTAAATTATTATTATGTATCAAAAATAAAATTTGAGAAAATTTGACTAATTTTTTATATAAATTTTGACTCCCAAAATATTCTGATCAACATTGATCGAAACTTTTTAAAACAATGTTACCGTAATTCAAAAGATAATAAATTAATTTATACGTTCTTAAAATAGGTATTAACCATATAGAAACTACAAATATAGTAATATTATAATAAATTAAAGATTTATTTATTATTCTCGTAGTGGTGATCGGCTGTGCTTTCATTTCGCTCCTCTTATTTTATTTTTTAAACTCCAAATTAACGTGATTTGCTGTATTCATTGTGTTTTGAATTTGTGATTTAGCAGTGTTCAGTGTCTGTGCTAACAAGTGAGATTCACGGGTGTCTGTTATAACCTAACTAATATTGTGTTTAAAGTAGATTTTATTCTTGATTAACTGACGCGTCTTTAGCGTCTTGTTATTTTTGTTTTTGTTACTAGTTCGCACTCCCACGCTCATTCACGCCTGCATCGCTCTCTGAGTGTGCTGCGCTGTGCTCTCTTTTTATAGCTGTGTTGTTGCTATTTTCTAGTTTTCATGTCTACACTGTCTCGCGCTCTCACTCTCACGCTTTCTTACGCTCTTTTGTAAACTACGCTTGTGCTTGTGTTAGTGGTAACCAGCTGTGTAACATTAG